>CM021100.1:229933283-229985982 GCA_007115665.2 Sequoiadendron giganteum | reverse complement strand
TATTGATCCATTATGTGGGTGTTATTTTGGGTCCATTTCAACCTATTTTGAATTATTATGAGTTTTCAATTTTGGCGTCAAGAGTGTATGAATGTTTATTGAGCCAACAACTTACATTTTGTATATTACATCCAATTGGGCTGACCTAATTGAGATTATAGGTGTTTGTGGATAAAGAAGATATATATCTAATATCTTTTGATGTTTTGGAGTGTGTGTGAATAATGAATATAAATTGATGTGAGTTGTGAGAATATAGGGTGAATGGAAAGCAAAGCAGAATAGTAATTCAAATTAGTATGAAGTGTGTGAATTCAGTATATTGAGCTTCAATGGAACTGCACTCCAACATGTTATAGATGTATTTTGTAATAGTTCAAATTTGGCTTTATGCCACCACTCACTTCTATATTTTCTTTTCTCAGTGGGTTGTGAGTACACTTGGACAGTGATTCCACCTGTAGTGAGTACTTTTGTTATATACTATAACCAATTATAATATATTATGAGCTAATCCTCACCATGGTTTTTCTCATTTTGTATTTTCCACCTAAAAATATGGTTTTCATGGTTTTCATGCTCTCATTCATTATCACAAATACAATATGCTATAAGAATTGAATTTTTAAATGCTTAAGTGGTTTAAAAGAATATTAATTCACCCCCCTCTCAGTATTCCAGGTGTTCAACAATTTCATCTCACCAAAATGCATGGGTAACCAACTAGTGCAACCTCATAGTATATAGGAACAAAAAATAGATATGTATAGCTCACTCTAAATTGAAGCCAATGAGATATTAGCCCCAATAGTACGATATCCCCATAATTCTAACAAGAGGTAAAATAGGTCCACTAAAATAGTGTGTCACAATGTAGTACAAGAAGGAGAAGAGACGTCATCAAAACATGTACAAGATAATGCCTACATAGCTAAAAATAGTGTGCAAAATAAAGCACACAAGTATGAAGGTGAACAAAGGTTTGATTGCAAATAATAACATGCATAGAACAAACCCCCATGGTATTTTATAAAAAAGTGCAATTATAAAAAATGACAAAACTAATGTGCAAGATCCCTAAAACACATGTACAATATGTGACATGTCATCTCAATATGTTTACAAATGAATATATGAATTTAATAGATATTTATGTTGCCTAAAAAATACCACATATTTAAAATACGTATAGACTAGCTAAAGTGAAAACATCTCATGCAAACATAACTTTTTTGGGTGCCAAAATGTCAAAGTAATCAACTAGAATGTGAAATAATGAAAAGCTAAACAAAAGATACTTAGGATAGATTCTTAAAAAAAGCATAGTTAAAAGATCTAAAATACATTTCCAACACTTGAAGAATCATAAAAAATAGTGATCCAAGAAAAAATTTATGAGAGTAAGAGATTAAAATTAATATCCAACTAAGTAAAGTGATAAAATATACCAGCATCAAAATCTAAGAAAATTACTTGCACCACTAGAAAGTGCTTAGAACCATCTTTCTGATAATATCTTGTTGCTAATTTTTGACATCTTGTGCCTAATTTATGAAAAAGAGAAAAATAGTTTCTTTAGGCATGATTGGAGGGGGTTGTTGGCCATATGGTGTCACAATGGTGGTGATCTAGTGATGTTGCTTGTAGAGTAAAATATCAAGTAGTGATGCAATGACAATGGGGCCATTTTTTAGTGGTGACTTGGCTAAGCCATTGGTGGAAACTTCCATATTGGGTGGTGATAAGGTTATAGGGAGGTGGCAACCAAGTCACATTTGGGTGGCTATTTGAGGAACGATTAAAGGCTCACAAAGTTGAGCACTCCTAGTAGGAATTATCAACTTAAGGTTTGATTGGCCATGTGACTAGGAGCTTTGGTTGCTCACCATGGACATGACCTTAGTAATTGATATGATTGAGAGTGTTAAATCCTAAAAAACATCACTTCCCTCTAAAATGGTGTGATTTCACACCTATGACAATTACAATACTCACTATACCTCTTAAAAACTATCAATATTCTTAAGTTACTATAACAAATAGTTAGCACCAAAAAATCATCAACTCGGATTTAAATGCATACATGTGTAGTGTATGTGCATTAATGGTGGCACCATACTATGACTATATAGATTGTATGGTTATATAGATCCATACAATCATATAAATATTTTATCATGCCTTTCTAAGACCCCAAAAAATTGCCTTGATTTTTTTTGCATAGTTAGGCATTCTAAGTGCAAGGATGAAGTTTTTTTTCTCTAAGATATACTATTTGAATTCTCAAGGTCGAATCTTTCAAAAATGGATAGGAAAATAAAAATATGGTGCTCTAATACCATATTGGAGTTGATTCTTCAAGTCTACAACTCCCAAAACTCAATTGTAATTAAATAATTATCTCCAAAAGAGAGAAAAAGCAATAGATTTTCTATGAAATCCTTAAGAGTTATATTGATAAAAAAAAAGATGAATGAATAATACACTATACAATGAGTTGACCTTAAAAAAGACAGAGAAACCCTAAATAAAATCCTAAGTGGAGATTAAATTAAATCATGACATATGTCCTAATCCTATGACTTAAGATAAAAAGAGAATGACCTAATTAAGTTTAAGTATGCTAGTGTAAAATGGGACCTAATAATTAATTAGGTAATTGCCTTTTTACTTAACAATTTTTAGATTATGTAATTTAGGATAGAGACTTTTCTTTGTATAGTGTTCCTATGGTTGCAACTCCATATTATTTGATGAAGAGCTCACAATTACATCTTTGTCTTAGTGGTAGTTACTAGAGTGTGTATGACAATGAAGTGATGGCTAGGAACACAGTGACATTCTAGGGGATGCTCAAAGGTATTACAAGAAACTAGATGCAATCAACTATTTTTCTATGCTCTCACAAATCATAGTTGGGGTTTGATTGTAATATAGGAAGAAAATTACATGAATTAGGTGTAGATGGTCAACAAAATTTGACCAAGTGTGAGATACAACAACTAGTTCTATATGCAATTATTATTCATGTGGAGAAGACATACTTATTATAATGTGTGGTATGTTGACATCATGATAGAGTAAGGTTTTTCTTATTTGATTTTTTGTATTCTATATGATAATTAGATGATTAGATGGTTGGAATTCCAAGAGAATGACTATATCTAATTGCTTACGTGAGTGGAATATGCTAGCGTTGGTTGATGAACTATTTCTTGAAGGTGTGGAATACTCAAGTGTAAGGTTATATGATTTTGTTTGTGAATTGAGATAGTATGTGAAAGAGACTGATTATATTGGATAGTCTTTCCCAAATAATACAATTGTGAATTTTCCTTTGTTGCAATTTTATTTCTTAAAAGTGTTTCCCACATAATTTGGTGTCTCATATGTATTTGTGGCTTGCATGTTATTTCATGTTGTTTGCTCAATGTGTTAAATATATTTTTTGTAATAACCATAACTATATTCATATCACATAATGTCAAGGTGTTCTAATATTTTATTATATTGATCAATTGTAACAAAGATTAAATTCCAAACATAATATATAATGATGTGTTAATTGTAGTAAATGGAGATAAGTTGAGAATGAACTTAATTATTAATAAATATTTTTCCCTTTATGTTCCTGTAATGTTGCAAAATTGCACCTAGGGGCAATTCCACATTTTTGTATCCTGCCTAGCATTTATGACACCTTAGGAGCATTAAGGACAAAATCCCATGAGATAATATTTCACGATTCTGACTCCATGTGGACACATGGTGAAACGATAGAAGCCTGACAAGGCATTTCTCGAAAATCTAGGCCTTGGACGCTTGCACGACGCGAGGACGTCCGCACGACGCGCTAGCATCCCAATAGTTTTCTGAGTCTGAAACAATGAATCTAGAACCTTGATCCTTGCGAGACACGTCCTAGCGGTTAGGTCTCGAGTAAAACAACTCTATGTCGCCCTTGCATGCATTAAAAACTCCTTTTTGGCCCTCATTTTGGGGTTGGAAGCTATCAATTCAAGCATTTTCACCACTTGCTCTAGTCTTGGGTAAGCTTTATCCTTGAATAGCAGTACTTTTACTGGTGAAGCCATGTCGGACTGAGGTCCCTCCACCAGCTACCAACTCTCAAGCAAGCACATTGCGATGCACCTGTGTGCTCCGGAAGAGGGTCTTGACCCATGGGTAATGATCTCTCTCCTTATCACTCCTTCCTACAAGTCCATTTACTCTTTGTGGTGTGGGCTCTACTCTGAAGCGGGTTTTGTTTTCACCATGTAGTTTGTTATTTCCTTTACACTCTCTACCAAACTTGGTTGTCCATGGAGGTGGGAACACCAATATGGGGGTCTAACTGAGGCAGGCCCCTATACAACCCCAACCTTTTCCCCTTGATATTTTATGTGCAGATTACGAAGGGAAGCTTGGAATAAAGATTCAAAAGCACGAATATGATCTTGTCTTAAGTTCTCTTACATTTTCCTTTAATTCCTAATTTTTTATCGATTGTCTAGCCCTACACGCCTTTAGGCCCAACTTGAGAAATAAGATTCGACTTCTTTGGTATGAGCTCCCAAGTTCTTTGCAGCTTAGGATGCCAGCACGTCTTTCGGACGACAACATGTCGCACTGGCGTCCTGAAACTACGCTGACGTCTTTTGGCCAAGAGCTCCTCAGTCAGGGATAGAAGTCTTGAAGATGATTTCTTCTAGTGCCTGAAGCTACTTTCTCGCTTTCCTTCACAATCCATTCAGTTTGAGGTGTATAAGGGCAATCCGTTCCCTGGTGATCTCTTGAGAAGAAAGAGACCTGTGTGTAGCAAATCCCTCTTATATCACAGTTCCTTGTGTCTAAAACTATCAAGGCAATATTTATAAGTACCTTAGAAGATATTATCATATAACTAGGGTCAATTTCGCCTAGGTCAAACCCATATTCAAACCAATTATAAAATTGTGAGAGAGTGGTTAAAAACAACATATACAATCTTATAGATAGCCTATATGATTATAATGTAGATTAAGATCATTTTTCCCTTAGAAAATAAAATATACTCTAGTGCTTTCTCTTAGTAGTCTCATCTAATTTTTTGATATCTAGGTAACGGTCCAAAGATTTTTTTTTAATTTTAAGAAATAACAACAATTCAAAAAGTATGTGTCAAGTTAGCTCATGCCAACTAGTGAAAAAGGGTGGCATTTTTAGAACATGAATTTGAATATTTGAATTATAGGGTCAATCTTAAGCTACTCCAGATTGGCTCATAAGACAAAAAAATAGTTTTAAGGCAAGATCGAAATATAGATATGGATGTGAAAGTAAGATAAAAAAAATGATTTATAAATGGAAAATATATAAGAATATACATAAATACAAATAAAATAAATGTGAATACATAAATACATACATGTATAAGAGAAATAAATAAATGTAAAATGTATAAAAATAAAAATCAAGTTATAAATCACATCTAAAATAAGAATATAGTACATTTTGATGTATACTTGTATTAAGACATTCCATAAAAATAGACCCAAAATCAAAGAAAAATTGACTTCATATTAGGGAAGTGTTTCTGCACTTGGCTTTCCTTTCAATATCATATCATCAAATATTGAATTCATACAATATTTATCTAATTAAATAAATTGGAGGTAACCCCCTCGAAGTAGTCTACTATGTTTCTGATTTTTACACTTATTTCCAAGAAATATCATAATAGAACATGAATTTGAATATTTGAATTATGGGGTCAATCTCAAGCCACTCTAAATTGGCACATGACAAAAAATATCAATTTTAAGACAATATCGAATATATAGATATGGACGTAAATGTAAGATAAAAATGATTTATAAATAACATTTAAAAAAAAAAACATAAATATAAATAAAATAAATGTGAATACATAAAATAAGTATAAATAAATGTAAATGCAAAGAAATAAAAATCAAGTTATAAACCAAACCTAAAAGAAGAATATACTACATTTTGATGTATACTTATATTAAGACATTCCATCAAAATAGACATTTCATCAAGTTATAAATAGAAATTGACATAAATCTACTAATTTTACCATCATCTTAAATACAAAGTTCACTTAATTCTATCAATAATTAAAGATGATTTTCCAATGACACTAATGTAATGCAAACTACAAACTAATTAATAGGAGTTAGAAAATTCAAAAGCTCCTAGGATAAAGCAACTACCCTTCAATGAAAATAAAATATGCACACTCGACTTTCCTTTCAATATCATCAAATATTGAATTCATACAATATTTTTCTGATTATTGGAGGTAACCCCCTCAAATTAGTCTCTTATATTTTTTATTTTTACACTTATAAATCGAAGAAATATCATAATAGAACATGAATTTGAATATTTTAATTATAGGGTCAATCTCAAATTACTCTAGATTGACATACGACAAAAAAAAATCAATTTTAAGACAAGATCGAATATATAGACATGCATATATATGTAGGATAATAAATGATTTATAAATGACAAATACATAAGAATATACATAAATATAAATAAAATAAGTGTGAATACATACATATAAGAGAAATAAATAAATAAAAAATGTATAGAAATAAAAATCAAGTCGTAAACAAAATCTAAAATAAGAATATACTACATTTTGAGTATACTTATATTAAGACATTCCATCAAATTGTAAATAAAAACTGATATAAATCTACTAATTTCACCATCGTCTTAAATACTAAACTCACTAAATTCTATCAATAATTAAAGATGATTTTACAATGACACTAAAATAATGCAAACTACAAACTAGTTGATAGGAGTTAGAAAATCCAAAAGCTTCTAGGATGGAGTAACTAAAAGGTTGTTGTGACATGTTGTAGAGACAAGGAACCATTGATTCCTCATAGGAATCAATTCTCAAGCCTTATTCATTATGTAAAATATACATTTTGCCTCGAAAAAGACACATTACTAAAACCATATAAGAATACCCAATACATGTGCCTATCATTAGCTAGCCTTTCTTTGAATGCCATGCCTCCTCCCAAAGCAATTCCATTCAAATGAAAAGCAAAGGGGGGAGGACCATGGCATTTCCACAAACCTAACACAACTTTTTGTTTGGCATGTCTTGTAAATGTTAAACAATTTTGGATATTGTCCTATGCTTTTTTCAATTACATATAAAAGCATTCATAACTAGTGAGATTCCCTCTCTTTTGGCACAAGCATAACATCACTTCTAACACCAAATAATTTGTTTTTGGATTATTATTATATACTTTTTCCAATAAAATAATAATAATAAAACTCCTAAGACCAATGCTAACACATGCTTCCATTTTCCAATACATTGAAAATACATATAACTTGCCTAACAAAAGCAATTGAAAATCTCGAAGACAAAGAAATGGCAAACATTCTCTCTCCCACATTACAAAAATTCTTTTTATATTTTCCAAATTTACAAACAATAATATTTTTTCTTTTCTACCATTTGAAAAATTACGATCATCAATTTCATAATATTATTGTTAGACATGATTTGAAAACGACAGCATCTGCGCCGTTGACCGTGTCGACAGACTTGACAGCACGCTCGCTGAATGGTGGGCCCAGGGCCGACACGTCAGCTAATCCGATGGACACGTCGGCGTGGAGCCCGCACGCGCGCTGCCGTTAATAAACGGCGCCGGCAAGCCGGCCAGCTCAGCGCGTCCGCTGTTTGTACAGTCGCGAAGCCCAAAAAGTTAAAACTGATTTCTGAATATAGCAACTGTTAGTTAGAATCCGTCAGTTGACGGTAACCTCTAGCGGGTCTATAGCGGCTTGCAGAAGACCGCTAGCGGTCTAAGTCTAGACTTTGATATCCGGGCCCTATGGTTAGTTGGCCAATGGGCCTCATTTCTTTTGATATCTTTTTCAACCGTCTCATGCAACAGAAAAGCTCACCATTAAGTACTTTTTCTTGCTGGGCTTCTGTTGGATGAAACTCCCCACATTTCACAAGCTCCATGTTCTTCTCATATGGAGACACTCAATCAATTTTGGATGCCCATACATGCCATTTAATGGCCTCCACATTGATTTCGGAAGAACCCACATCAAATTTAAGGGGTACCCACGTCCATTATTTTAGTTAAAGGAGGGGTACCCAGATAGACTCTCTGCAATACAATCTTTCTCTGGATATTACATGTTATTCCTCGTAATGGGCTTCAGTATATGTGGGGTATAGATATAGAGGAGAAGTGGGGTTTCTCCTTCTGGCTAGCCTCGTGCTCTCCACAAAAGCCTTGAATGACTTGCTTGCAGTATACTCTCTTTAGTATATAATATACGTGTATAGGATGTGGCTAAAGATAGGCAGCACAGAGATACCTTGCTCTCCTCTGTGCAAAAGTGGAGATTGAGATTGCCGCTGTGCTGCTGCCTTCTCTTTGTCTGTTGTTCCTTCTATAATCAGCTGAAAAAAGTAGGCCTGGCTGCCCTTTTGTCTGAGGGAACACTGCAGCAAAACTGTATTTGAATTCCGTGGCATGAGCATACTTTGTTTATTGTCCTCAAGGTAATCAAGTAATCTGGATCTGATCTGGTTATTCATCTGCATTTTATGCTTTTTGCTAGTTGTATTGCATTGCCTTTTGTTGATTTTCATGTACACACACTTTGACTTTGTCAATAATTTCAGGCATTCACAGTCTTTGATCATAAGTTTTAGCCCTCCACATTGTATTTCTTTATATTTCAGACGCGCCCTAATTGCCCGTTGTCAAGGTTCAAGATATACATGCATTCCCAAAGTAGTGGAATTTATGCCTGATGTGAGGCAGAGTTATTGGGTCAATCTGATCGACGATGAAAGCATCCAAAATCTGGTTTGTTGTGGGATATATGGTTTGAATTTGAAGTGGGATTTTTTTGGTATCACTTGTGGAGTTTTGAGATTTCACAACGTCTGCCTGTAGGATAAAAACAAGCTTTTGATGGGTACGTGATTTTGTCAATCTTATTGTCCAAGAAATATTCCCGTCTCTTTGGAAATGCCTTGTCAAGGTCACAAGTTTCCATGTCTTTAAATATCTTCCTGTTTTTTCTTTATTTGCCCTTCACACCGGTAGTAAAATAAAACTTGCATGTTTTGTTCTTTCAGTTATCTCTAGGGCAATCCTTTGTATGGGTTCCGTGTTTGTTTTTCCGATTAGTTTATATTGAGCCTTTGTTATACTGAAATGCGCACATGAAAGGGCTAGTTCAAATGTTAGGAACGAAGGACTGATTTTTTGTTCTCTAGGCCTTATGCCTTTTTCCTTGTTTTGAGTTTAAAAAATTGTATGCTAATGTGATACTCTCAATATCTCCTTGTGATACTTAGGTATATATTCCCTGCTTTGATCTGTTGTAGCGTTATGGCTCTGTGGAAACCAATCAGTACACCAAATGGAAAGTAGAAAACGTTTGTTTATTTGGAATGTAATCTATGTTTAACTAGTTAGTGGTACGTAGTGTAAATTTGATGCCTTGGAATGCTGTGATAGTTGAATGCTTAATTTGTTCTTGTCTTTTGCACAGGTTTTGGAATTTCAAATCTACATGGTAAGCAGGGATCTGTAAATGCTAGCTCAAAAATGAAAGCTGCCAATGAGAAGAAAAACAAGGTACCTTTATTATTCTTCTAATAACAGAAATTGGTTTCCTTTGTCTCAGGGTGATTCTACATATACGCTCCATGCTGCAAACTGGATTACACATATTGTTGAATTCATGTTTGTTTATGCAGTTTTCCTGGCCAAAGACATTAGTCAGGAAATGGTTCAACATAAAGAGCAAAGCTAATGAATTCCATGCAGATGAGATTGCAGAAGGATACACAACAAGAGGTTACCTCCAGACTGATTTTTCCAGATAAATGAATTTATACTTTCTATTTTTCCTTTTAGGTTTCCACTACCAACAGTTTTGGCTAAATGGACTTTCAAACAATGCAGGTGGGGAAGAAGCCTTTGTTGATAGAAGGCGGAGTTGTTCTGATAAGGACTCATATTCCTTCAGAAAAGACAGGCCAGGTACTAAAATATAATGTGCCTTACAAAAAGAAAGTTGTTCTCTATTCCCCTGGCAACTATTGAATCCAATCTTTCTAATCCTTATTGTGCAGAAAAATGGATGAAGAAGACTCCTGAGAAAATAAAGCGTGGAAGAATGGAGCCTGAAGTTTCCCAAGTAATAGATGTCCAAGATTTCAGGTATGCATCTTGGTTTGATTTATTTTGTTTTGGCATCTCCAATGAATTTTGCACGGATGTCAACTGATTTGGAAATTTGATGGGCAAGCAGGGTACTTGTATCTACGTGGAATGTGGGAGGCAAAGCTCCTCCGAGTGGTTTAAATCTAGAAGAATGGTTGAATACATCACCACCAGCAGACATATATGTTTTAGGGTACAAAGAAATTACATTTTGGCTAGCTTAAGTTGTTCGCGATTTGGTGTTTGGTTAATTTTACAATTTACAATGAAATTTCAGTAAGTAACGTGGAGATATCCATATTTTCCTCTCCAGGTTTCAGGAAATTGTCCCTTTAAATGCAGGAAATGTGCTAGGAGCAGAGGATAATGGCCCTGTAGATAAGTGGCTTGGACTCATTCGTAAGACACTCAATAATCAGCAGGGTGCAGGCAAAAGCACAAGTTCTAGAAACCCTCTATCACCTGCTAGTGTAAAGTCCACAGATATGCCACACCCAATTATAAGTTTGGATTCTGACTTTGAGGGTTCTGCATCGAGAAATACCACACAATTTTTCCATAGAAGATCATTTCAGGCCTCGAGCAGGTCTTCTAGAATGTATGATGATTCCTTCGGCAGGCAACCAAAATTAGAGAGGCATTTTAGTGTTTCTGATCGAGTCTTGACAGGACGAGCAATTGAACGGACAGATTCTGATAATAGCATCAAATATGCATCCTCGGATGATGAAAATGGTATATGTGTAAGTGATTCACCTGCCGCCATGCCTTACTCTCCCAACTCAAGGAGCCCTTCAGCAGAGGCTAGAGCTGGTTTTGGAGAAATGAATTATTGTTTGGTTGCCAGCAAACAAATGGTTGGTATATTTCTGTCAATTTGGGCAAGATGCGATTTGGGCCAATTTATTCATGATGTGAAAGTTTCTTGCGTTGGAAGGGGCTTGATGGGTTACCTTGGTAATAAGGTAAGGCAAATTTCTGTTTCTCATAGTGCTTTTAATTCTCGTTGTGCTCTGGCATGCCTAGAAATCTTTTCTTGCTACCCTAGTCATTGCTGAAGACACATAATTGCTTCATGCTGGCAAGAGTACAATTAATTTGTTCAATTGAAAATATGCAATCCATGTTTTGCAGGGTTCGATATCAATTAGCATGACTCTCCATCAAACAAGCTTTTGTTTTATTTGTACTCATTTAACGTCTGGCCAGAAAGATGGTGATGAGCTCCGAAGGAACTCTGATGTTATGGAGATCATGAAAAAGACACGCTTTCCAGGGTTGCATAAGTTTGGTGGCGACAATTCACCTGAAACCATAATGGAGCACGAGTAAGTTAGATTTCCACAGATCAGATCTCTGTTTTTTATAGCACTGAATTTTCCATTTATGAAGAATTTTGTTCACAACTTAATTTTAAGTTCAATTTTTTGGTGAAATTTGCAGTCGAGTTATTTGGCTTGGAGATTTGAATTATAGAATTGGATTATGCTATGCCTATACGAAGCAGCTTGTAGAAAGGAATAATTGGGAGGAACTGTTAGAAAGTGACCAGGTACTTGCACATGCTTTATCAAGATTATTCACGGTCAGACTCTTGGTTGCAATAAGGCTGGGGAGTTTGTCATGAAAATGACACTACTATTGCAGATATGTAGAGTTGATATTATCAGTAGTCTAAACATGGGATATGACTTGGCAGCTTAGGATTGAACATAGGGCCGGGCGTGTCTTCAAAGGCTGGAGTGAAGGACGCATTCTTTTTGCACCCACCTACAAGTACTCCAGTAATTCAGATCGCTATGCAGGAGATGGTTTTAAATCTAAAGAAAAACGACGGACTCCAGCATGGTATGTAAATGTTCATACAGTATGACATCTCATCCATTTATAAGAGCAAAGTTAATGATTGGGTAAACTTGGCTTCTCTAATTAGTTTTAAATTTGTAACCTCTGCAGTTTGAGCCACACATAAACACATTAAATCTACTGTTTATCTGAAATGCTTGTTAGTTTTGTATTATATGATAAGCTACAACCATTTTTCATCAAGTGTCGTGCCTCATGTTATGCATGAAGATGCGTGATAGATAAATCCCTAGTTTCTTCTGCCTAGTTTCTACTAGCAGAGTGATTTGTGTATGTGTTCTTCTGTAATGAAGTTATGATATGCTACAACCATTTTTCATCGAGTGGGTGTCTCATGCTATGCATGAAGATGCATGACAGATAAATCCCTAGTTTCTTCTGCCTAGCTTCTACTAGCAGAGTGGTTTGTGTCTGTGTTCTTCTGTAATGAAGTTTGTGCTCTTGTGCCATGTTGATCTTAGATTCTTTTTTGATGAATTAGTTGAGACACTAAACACTTAAATTTGAAAAGTTGATGATTTTGTTACAATTATCATCTTTAATTTAGATATCTATTTTCAACTCTTCTTCATGATGCAGGTGTGATCGCATACTATGGTTTGGTAGAGGGTTAAAACAGTTATCATATGTTCGGGGTGAATCAAAGTTCTCCGATCATAGACCTGTTTATGCTGTATTCTTGGCAGAAGTTGAAATACTCAACCGTTGCAAATCAAAAAAGTCATTGGCTAGTGTGAGTACTAGAATTGAAGTGGAAGAACTTCTGCCCCAGACTAGCTGCATCAAACGTTCCCTTGCCTAGGCAGGTAGTTGTTCATCAAAAACAAATTAACATTTTTCTTCAATTCTGTTAAGTCTGTTTTGTAATTAAATTTGGGATTGCTATGGCTTTAAAGTATGTTCGCAAATCTAGAGAAATGCGAATCATTAGATGCATGGAATTTATTAGTCGGTATAAAGTGATTCATTTCTCTTGTTGACAGGATTGCAGTATCCATTTAGACAAGGGAAAGAGATGGCTTTTGGGTTGTGGAAAGCTACCAGAGGCTGAGAAGATTTGTATGAAAATTCCCTTGAAGATTTCTACCTTGAGGCTACCTAATATGGTAATCACTCCATTGCAAATGAAATCTATTTAGCACCAAATTAGGTTTCATCATTAGACATGCTATCTAATATGCTTTCAACCTATTTTATGAGATTCTGATGTGTGAACTACAATTTAGTTACAGAGGACATTTTGGAGGAACTTGCATTACCTTCGGCACTGCTGTTCTGGTAAATGAAAGCTCCATTATCCTTTTCTGAAGCCAAGTGCAAAACCACAAAAGCTAATGGAAAAACTGTGGGATCAGGACCTGGAAAAGCTTGTCCCTATTCTGTTATTGTTCGCCTTTACCTTTACTGCCTTCATCATTTGGCAGATAAAGGCATATGTTTCTTGAGCATTACGTTCACCAAGAGTGGGATTTTACCTTGATACCCACTGGGACAAACACCTCTGTTAAAAGAAGCCATTCTTATACTGAGGAAGGCAAGTTATCTTCAGGTAAAACAAACTCTTGGAGAGATCAAATCATCTTTGGAGCATGTATACCCTTCAATTTTTTTAAGCACATTTTTTCTCCAGAGATTTAAATGGTTTGATTATGATTGCAGATTAAACTCCTCATCTTGATGTGTACGGAAAAGTATGAGCACTATTATAAGTGCAAACAATGCACGATTTATATGATGAAATACAAAACAAGCTCCTATATAAATATGAATTTTGGAAGATTGAAAACATGGTCTAGCTTGTACCCTTTGTGAGTTAATATGAGCAAAGAATGAGGTTGGTGCAGCAATATTTTTTTCTACAGGCTCTGTAGGTCCAGAAGTGAAAAGCTCTAGGCAGTTGCTATGTTGGCAACAGGATCTGTTAATGTCACTAACTGAAGAGACTGTAAAGATTTGTAGCTTTTCATCTGTAATTTTATATATATATTAAACTGAGAAATGAACAAAATGGACAAGTTTTCCATTGTTTTACTAATCAACAGGCCATTTCCATGGTATGCTTTATTCCTCTCTATTTGCAACAAGAGCAAATGCATCCCTAATACTATTTTCATTTGTAATTTTATCTGCTTAAAACTGAGAAATGAACAAGATGAGCAAGCTCAAGTGATTTGGCTAATTAAGAGGCCTTCCCCATGGGATGCTCTGTTCTTGTCTATTTGCAAAAAGTTAAAAATCAAATCAATCACCAAGATGCATTTACAATCCATCTTGCCACAAGTCAAATCAGACATGTTAAACTGATATCCATGGCCATAGTAACATATTATTTTTAATATTAAAACATCTCTGTTTTTTCTCTAATCTGGGTAGCCTCAATTTTTAATTATATCATTAAAGAAAAACAATTTAGATTGCATGCTTGAAAAATTCAGTTCTTTTCCCTATATTTTCAAACTTGTATTTTATGTTTTACTAGGATGGCCGCTGTGTCCGTGTCATTGAGCAACCCAATTTCAATCAGCAATATCTGTAATGACCGCCATATTTCGAAAGAAAACATCAAAAAATAATAATATGAAGATTTCAAGGCATCTATAAATCGGCAAGAATACAAATGTATACCCCATGTTTTAAAATCATTTCCAAATGTATACCCCATATTTTAAAATCATTTCTAAATGTAACACACAATGTAAGAATTTAGGAGCCCAAATAATCAGCAAATAATTTATGCTGAGATTTTTGGATAAAATTGTGTATGATTTTTTTTTTTTTATCCTGAAGATGGATCATAGAGTTTGATTTCAAACATCGATTTAAAAAAATCATACACAGTTTTATCCAGAAATTGCAGCATAATTATCACAGACTATGAAAACTACATGCTAAGAAATAATTTGTATTGTTGATCATATGAACAACCTTCAGTGAATCCATCATATAAGTCCATCCGTCATGTGAGTATCTAGTGTGTTAAAAAAGAAGCACAATTTAATATTGGCTTAATAGAGCTCCTCAATAATTGAGGTCTGAAATTGATGTGGCTCCTCTTACTTCAGGTGAGGCTTTACAAACCAGTTAATTTGTAAATTATTACATTGTTTCTTCAGCTATGTAATACATCCCTTGAGTTTGTGAAGCAATCATTAACATTGTTAATTAATTTTATTTATTTTTATTGAATCAATGTAATAAATTACATAATGAATAGCAGTCAAAAGCTGTCCAGAAGGAAATGATGTAACGAAAGATCAATCATACTAAACTAACCAGACCACCATGATGAACAAGAACACCACTAACAAACTGACATAATACAATTTACAACAGTCGTGTATAGCTGCAAGAAAATACCACAAACAAACTGTCATAGTACAATTTACAACAGCAACATATAACTGCAAGAAAAACACATCAAACTCTAAATTTTAACATGTGCTGAAACTTTTTTTTTTTAACATTGTTAACTAAATATGAATTAGAACAAAAATCTTTTACTCAGTGGTATTCAAACATATAATACTATATTTATCTGTATTTAAAAAAAAAAATTAAAACAAAAATAGACCTCAGTTAAGTATCCAATTAGGACAAGAATACTTTCTAATTTGTTGTGTTAAAATAATCTTTTCACTTTTTATTATAAAATTATTTTCTATGCTGTCAAAATTTCTGTTTGGTACTTCGCTCTCAAAAGTAAGTACCTTCTTAGTTGGGACTTAAAGATACATTGGATAATAACTAAAATAAGTAGTGTTAGTTGTACTATTGTAAATTTAAAAACTGTAATAATTAGTCTTTATATAATCTTACTTAGTGGATGATTTTATCTTTTTTAAATATATACTTCAGTTTTTGAAGACATCTTCAATTTGAAGCTTTTCAAATTTTTTAAATATAAAATATTATTAAAATTATAGGATCATATGTTTAATAAGATTTTAAAGTATAAAATTTTCAAATTATCAGCAATCTTTATAAAATAGATTTTTTTGTCAAGTCATCTCAAAATTAATATTGATAGAGGTTTATAATATTTTTTATTTATTAAAATTATAGGATCATATTGTTTAATAAGATTTTAAAGTATAAAATTTTCAAATTATCAGCAATCTTTATAAAATAGATTTTTTTGTCAAGTCATCTCAAAATTAATATTGATAGAGGTTTTAGAAGGAACCTTGGTCCTTTCAGAGTTAGTTGTCTCAATGAGAAATAATTATTAGCCTTATTATGCAACATTAATAAAATTGTATTGAGAGAAATTCAATGATAATTATCATTGCTATGTCAAAAAAGTTTTCATTTATAATTGATTTTTTGGCTAATCGTGGTATTGATTCCAATAGTTAATGACTTGCTTCTCGTGAATTTCTTAGATAATTGGGAAGGTCTTAATAAGATAGTTAGGCTCTTAATCTGCCTATAAGACTCTAATGATAACTAAATCTTTGGCTTCGGCCATATATTTGGTCCATCATATTTACATATGGCTTGAAGCCTCCCAAAAAACTCACACATGAAACATGAGACATACAAGGCTTTAAAGGAGGACAACCATAGGGGGTTTGACATACATTCTTTCTTTTAAAAAAAATAATGAGTGTTTTAGAGCATTCATTCGATGGAGGTACATTTTTTCTTGTTCTCAAAAATTTGTAAGATGACCTTTATGGGTGTCATAATAATACTCGGTAAAGGTATTCTTATTCAAAGTGGAGTGGTAAAAGTTACCATTAAAGAAAAATTGGGGTGGACTGTATAGAAATAGATATGAGAAGAAAAGTTAATTCTAAGGTGGCATTGTTCTTCCTATCCAATATTTGATGATAGTGTACAATAAGCTATACATTTTCTTGTTCCAAAAAATATATAATATGCCCTTTAGGGGGCACACAATTGATACTTGCTTGCTAAAGGTTTTTGTTATTCAAGGTGGAGTGGTGAAAGTTACTATCAAAGACATTTTGGGGGTGGATTGCATGGAAATGGGTATGAGAAGCATGGTTAATTCTAAGGTGGAATCTTTCTTCCTATCCCTTTTTTAATATGATAATGAACAATAAAACCACAAGTAGGAAAGTGATTACTTTCTTTATGAGGGAAGAATATAAAGGTGGTTTAGATAAAATTTTAGAGTTGGATTGGGATTTATCTTTAGAGGTGCTCCCCATTTTTAGTGCAAAGTTGTGTGGTTGGGTCTCTTTGGGCACCTTTTGAAAGATGGAGAAGTATTTTAGGCTTCTCTTCTAGAAAATGAAAGAGATGCAAGGTTTGTTGGCTTGTGGGCAGGTGGAAATAGCTTCTTAGATTTTCAATTTGATGCACTAAAATCTCCTTACCCTCCTATGCATTTTGTAGTCAATCATAAGCATTTGACTCATTCCTATAAGGTAATAGAGGCTCTACTAAGATTGACATGAATGGAATTTGATTTGTTATCTTCTAGCATGGTTGGGTTTCCTAGTGTTTCTAATGGGTTTGTATATCTACCTAAGGAGGGTGTCATCATCCTTTATGATGTTTATCAATATTTTTTCTCTATTCCCCTTTTTTCTATTTTGAATGGGACTTTTTACTAGTTCTAGCTTCCTGCCACATACGTTGCTTTGCATAGGTGGTAGTTTTACTTATTTTTCCAAAGTCATGTTAAGGCTTGCATACTTAATATAAAGGGAGAGAGACCCACTTCCCTCGCTATCCTTAATTTTTTTATGGAACCACATAAAATAAAACCCATGACAATTAGATATATCAACTATATTTAGAGGGGCTTCCAATGAGTAATCAACCAAATGTTGGTGTTATTCAAGACCTCTTGTCTAGAGCTAAACCAAATGTCGTCTTTAGTTTCAACGTGTCCTTAGATCTCAAGTTGACTAGGTCTATGTGATTCTTGTGGTTCATACTTTCTAGTCTCTTTAGGTAAAATATCAAAAGAATTTTGAAAATATAAGTGGCCCTTAACTTTCTTTATATGATTCTTTGTCTATATTACAATATGAAAGTATTCATTCACCTAAATAATGGTGTTTCCATCATTGAAGTAACACATGGGTAGTGCTAACAATCCTTCTAGTGATATGTGGTATTTATAAATGACTTCTTGATAATTCAATGGACACTCACATAGGTCTATGACCTTCCAGAACATGATCTTTGGTGGGGGATTAATAAGGTCTACCTTAACAAATACCTAGATAAATGAATTATGCTTCGTTTTGTGTGTTTTTTGAAATTGTTATGGACTTGCCAATAATATTGGCAATTCTTTTTAGGTACTCTGTGTGAAAAACCATCATTTAATTGTTATACATTATTTTAACATTCAACTAAGTTTGGTATTATATCATAACATTAGGCCCTTAAATACCCATTCAAGTAGCTTGAAAACATACATTTAAAATTAACACTTCAATGAAGATTTGCCTAATATAAAAATTATATTTATATTAAAACTCACATAGATAAAATGGAACTTTTCAAAAAATTGGATTGATGAACTTTCAATGTGCTCTACTTAAACATCAAATGGTTCTATGGTCAAATATTCAATGGTAATTTTGTAGTTCATCTAGGTACATAAATGGTGAATAGGTGGGTAAAAGCACAAACTTGTGTCACACTTTATAAAGGAATCGGTCAACAACAACAAAAAATTCTGAACTTCGACCACATAAAAGTGGTATTTATGTTTTGAATCTCAAAATTATGTAAACTAATGAAATACATAAATATTGATGGAGTTTATTCTTGTAATATTTTAGATTTTTTAAAAATTGTTTTGATTATTTTTTTATCAATTTAAGAGTAGATTTTGGAATGCTGAAAATTTAAGGAAAAAGTGACCTTCACTTGATGTCAAGAAACAAATAGAAAAATACTTCATTTTCCCCTAATTCTTTTTTCCAAATAGGTAACTTTAGTATCTAGTGCATGGAATTTTTTTTTTGAAATTTTGATGTATATTTTTCCGTAGTAACATTTTAAAGTCAAACTAGTCAGAATTTGATAGTTTTCATTTGATGTCAACTATTCTCTACTTTTTAAATCATTTTCAAAAAACAAATTATACCCTTTTGAAGAGGATTCTCTCTTCTAGTGCACCATATATTTTTCAAAAAAATTGAACATGTTTTACTATTTTTCTTTTAATTTCTAATCAACCTTCTTTTTATCTTTAACAACCTACTTACATTATTTTAATATATATATATATATTAAAATTAATCAAAATATATAAAATTTTTTTTGCATATTTGGATTCAAAACTCCGAGCTCTACAAAAGGGTAATTTTTTTTTTCTTTTTAAATATTTTGATTGAAGAAACACTTAGTTGAAGTTGAAAGTTTCAGAAAATTCTAAAAAAAGCCGAGTTGGCTGCCAACTAGGATGCCACATAGATGGTTTTGGTAGAAACCTTTATACTGAAACCATGCATATACAATAAGCCAATTTAAAAGCGGCAAAGGGAAAATATTAAAAAAATTGGATTCGATTGAAACATATTCGGTTGAAATTCTATGTGCCACGTATAGGCCACGTGGTTTCAGTTGAAACCTATTCAACTGAAACTTTTCCAGCTGAAATGTTTCGCTTGGAACTATTTAGTTGGACGAAAGTGTGACACAACTTTGTGCTTTTACCCAAGTTTCCTTTTTAATTAGCAAAGATTTACCTTTCATTATTGAGCCATTCAATGTTTAAGAATAACCCTTTCAATCTCCTCTAAAATTGATACTTCTAAAATTTGTGTGTGCATATATGTATAACTTATATACCCAAACACATCTAATTGCATTTACCCTTTTAGTCTACCATATCTTTCTTAATTGAGAAATGATAACAAAGTTAGAAAACTAGCTTCAGAATATTGCTTTGTGAATGTTTTTTCTCATCTAGAAAACCATCCAAGTGGTGAATCATCCAAAGAGTTTATGGATTCACTTTTCAAATAAAAATAAAATTCTTATTTTTTATTGAATATACCAGAATATAAAGAAAATAATGAGCTAACAAAGTTAGGTGTTGTGAAACAAAAACAAGAAGACAAGCAACAAATAACAAGCTTAGTTGTGAATAATAATGCAACAAATATTAGAGTGTCAAAAAATCATACATTACATATGCATTATTCAACTGGAAATCTTAACTATGAACAAGAATAAAACATATATAAGTGTGTCAAAAACTATACGCTACAAGTTTATTATTCTATAACGAGAGTGTCATGATTGAATCCCATTTTATTAGTCATGTTACCTAAAGTACTATGCACACTACATATATATTGGACAACCTATTAGTCATTTTTTTGGTATTTAAAAAGAGTGTTCCGAAGATTATTAAAGGCCTCAGTGGCATCATACAAGTCATTGATATATTTAACTAGATTATTCTAATTCTTGGCACATTATATGATTTGTTGTGGGAGATAAGAGATTGAATGGTATATATTCATCAAGTCTTTGATCAAAGTTATAGATCTCAAAATGACTCAAAAAAGGCTCATTGATGAGCTCACCACTTGCAACAAATTAATGAACTCATATTGGTAGAACCAATGAACTTATTTTGATGCAAACAACAAGTGAAAATGAAGAGTTTGAGTATTTTTTATCTTCCATTTATTTACTTTCCATGTTTACAATGGTAGGAGGATTTAGGAAGTTCATATACATGTTTCTTTTACACATTAGGGAAGTGATTGACTCTCATTGTATGGTTGTTGTGATCCATCCTGAAGGCTCACACAAGTGTGAATGCAATATCGATTGAGGTGAGAGTGTCTTAGAGGTGTGCTATAATATCTATGTGAGCTCATGAATTTTGTGTGAGTATTGTAATAATCTATAATAAACTTATTGATAGTGGAATAAAGGATATTTTCTCTTTAGAGTTGGATTTCTTCACCACATGTTGGGTTTTCTCCAAGGGAAAATGTGTTCCTAGTTTGGATATTTTAATTGGCTTACTCCACATCAATAGATCTCTTTTCCAAGACTAGAATTTATTGGTATTTTCTTACATGGTGTGAGAGCTATGCACACTCCTTGGGATTTTCAAAAGTACCAACAATAGCAAGATGACTTTAAAATATTGTTGAGGAAGTAGTTTTATCTTGTTTTCCATGAATAAGAAAGAGGAAGTTATGCTACCTTAGCTTCCTTACATTGGTTGATGTTATTAATTTCCTCTTATCCTTTGTGGCATTTAAAGTTCATTAGTGATATATGGGGCTATGTGTGATTTTTTTAATGCTCTTGGGGAAAGGGGGTAACCTATGTATAGAGTATGAATGGTCAAAACCAAATCAATCTAGGAAGATGGGTGAATAGATGACTCTCACTCAAAGTACTGGGTGATGAATTATTTGGCCAAAGAAGTATAAGTAGCCACTATTTACACTATTAGTTCACTATGATCCGAGTTTACATACTAGGCAGGAATTATCATACATGTAGGTTGTAGCCATAATATGGTAGCTCTAGATATGTAGGACACAATACCATGCTCAAAGAAGGCTAGGATTATTAGGTTACCAAACCAATCTCTTCGTCGAAGGGAAATGCCATCTTACCAAGTTTGGTAGATGTGTGGGGGACCGCAGTAAGTCTGTGGTTGGTAGAAGAGTGCTTGAGTGATGCTTCTCTTCATGCAGTTGGTGGTCGAGATTTGTAAAAGGATATTTTGGACCATTTATATTTCTATTTCAAGTAAGCTCATTGAAGCTATGTATGTAAAGGGTGAGTGTAGGATCATGGGAGTCCAAAAAGTGGCGATATGAGAAAAAAGTGGCTAACAACCTTTTTTTAATCCAAATTTGATGAAATGAAAAGGGTTTATTGAGAAAATTTTGAGCTTTCCCAAAATATAAGACATGCCTTATTTTGAATAAAATAGATAATTATTATTGATTTAATACATACATTCTAACTAAAGTCCTAATTGATAGGGTGATTGTAAAACATCTATAATTATTAAACAATTTCACATTTTTTGAATCCAAAAGATGCAACACATTCTATGTTTCACATACTATAGGATAAAAAAAAAATTATTTTCATATTTTTTTACCAAGTTATGGTGGTCATACAAACAAGTTTTAATCTTTTTAAAATGTTTTAATAGAAAATTCATAACTAATTATTTAATTGCAAAAAATTACAAAAAAAATATGGCACACATAAGCAAGTGTCCTCTGCTTATATTGAAAGTTTCAAATAATTTTGTTTTCTTGTACTTAGGTTGGTCAGACATACACCTACTTTTTATTTTTTCCTGATAATTTAGTACACTATTGCATTGAAATTTCAAATTTTCACCAAATAGATTTACTTTTTACTAAAAAAAAAATCTAGTATCTTAGAAACGACATTCAATTTGCTACAAATTTTGTTCTTACATATTTTTCAAATTATGTTAATAACTTATTCAAATTTTTATGTCAAGTTGTCTAACTCTATTTTAATGAACTTTCATTGCCACTTAAGGGCCTAGTTTGAACCCCCATGATCCTGTACTGACCCTAAACTTGTATCCATCTCTATGAAAAAAATGTTATTATGAAATGCCATCTTGAAATTATGTAATGTGAAATCGTTACTTGTATTAATGAAATGATTCTTTGCTTGTGCAATTGGAAATTTTGGAATGCTTTGTTTCAAATGTGCATTAGATATTCAATTGAAAAGAATTTTTTTATTAATCGTAATGTTAGTAGCATAAACTATTCACTTGTGGGTAAAACAATGTAAAATTATTGGGTAGAAAAATGGGCATGTTACACTTGTGTGGAGATGGGTTGTGTAAAATGTGATCATGAGAGTACCGCAAGAGAGATACCACATAAAATTAATGTTAATATGAAAGAACAATGGTAAGAATACCATACATAATATAAAAATGTAAAGGAATGGGATAGTCATAATATGTAGTAAAGTATGTTCTCAAAAGGAAGACTAAGGAATTAATTGGATTGTAAGATAATGTCCATATATATTGAGGAAGCCAATAAATGTAGCATGTGTGAATGATAAGTTCCATAAGTGCAAGAGAGATAAAAATATGAAGGTAGAATATGAGATTCACAATAAGAAAGGTGTAAAAAAAACCAAAGTAAATCATGTAGAATCAAAGAACAATGGAAATTTAGTATAAAAATTGTGGCTCAATCAAAATGTCCATTTATAAAAATGTAAAATTAATGGATGATCAATGAAGAAGAGTGTTACAAGAATGAATTAATATAAAATACTTTAATTGGATCCTTTTTACTAAATAAATGGTTCTTTGATTGTTACACTAGACTAGAGTTGGATCTAGCCATGAATCATTTATTTTAGATAGGTTCTAATTTGATGGAAAGGGAGACTCTCCCTCTCAAATATGATCACAAACACACACAAAATAATATGCAAGAAGGCATAAAATTAACTTGAAACACATAAAATGAAAGAGAAATCTACAACATGTATTAAATTCAAATTTTGAAAATGAAATACATAATCATGGAGCTCATATGCCCACATACAATATGGGATTCACACATACACAAATATGAAACTCAACATTCTAGCTTCATTTTGGTAGCATATGGGTATGCAACCACAACTTCTCCAAAAGCCCCCTTCTCCAAATGAGCAAGCATCATTATATAAAAATTGTGTGAGAAGAAATCACCATTGGTTTCCCAAAACAACCTCCACAAACCACCAATAAATCCCATGCCCAACTTAAGGAGAGATAAGAAAATAAAATATAAAATAATTCATTTCCTTCACCACCTTCACATGGGCACCTAACTTTTGGCCAATCACCTTCATTAATTATGACATCTTCTTTGATTCCTAGTGGCCCTGACAGCTCCAAATACATCCACATGAAACAACATGCAAATATTGTGGCACAAACATGAAATTGCATGCAAAGCATACAATTGATCATGCAATAACATGCACCCCAAGTGGTCCCCACCAAGAATGGGACACCCAAGAGGGGTATTTTCCCAAATTTTCCTTAGAAAATATTCATAAATGCATAATTGCCACCAAAATTACAATTACAATTTCACCCCAAGGGAAATTACCAAGTTGTAAATCAAAATATTTTTTCTCCTAACCCCTAAGCTCTTATAAAAAATAAACCAATTAAAATAACAATATTTTTGGTGATACAAGATTGTCATTTTACCTTGGATGCTCTTGCATCAAACACCCCGGGTAGAAAGAAATGTTTCTGAGACTCAGAAACATTTGTAAACCTTGTGTCTATCTTGGATCCACCTCATTTCCTTTTCCATTGGAATTTTTCTGTGCACCAAATTTTTCAAACTTACAACATTACCATGTTTCATCCTTCCTCTACTACCCGTCATGTAATTCAAAGCATCAAATTTATTTTCCAACCAATATACTTCATCAAAATCAGAACTAAAAATTAAACTTATACCTCCTCCTTCATCAAAACAAATTAATTAATTTTCTTCATTTGTTGTTCTACCTTTTCCATCTCTTTTCACTATGTCCCCTTCATGAAATTCCACTATTTCAATGCCTTCTGAAAGACATGAAACTACTGCAACTTAGTTTCCTTCACTCAAGTCAGCATTAGTAGTACCATCAAAAGACTCAATTTCCACATTAATTTTCAAAGAATCATGATCACTAATCAAAAATATTTCACCTCCATTATTCTCAAGCAAGGATTCTTTAGAAAACTCTTCATTAACCTTCACACTCCACTCTTCCAATTCAACTTTATCAAAAAAAAATTTTGCTGCAACAAACTTATCTATTCCTTCACTCTCTTTCTCATCAAAGGAAACAATAAAATCAAATTGTACCTTACCCTCTGTTGCTACCTTCATCTCACTTGAGATCTTTGCTTCAATCCGAGTCAACAAGTCACATTTCTCATCTTCATCATGGTTAGTGTTGACGAAGTGAACATATTCATGCCTCATACCATCTAAGGTCTGATTTCATCAACTAATCAAAACCTTGAATTGCTGCAAACCTTACCCATTTCTTCTTTAAATGGCTTCAATTTGTGTTTCACTTCATCCTTTGTCAATGTATATGTGTAGGCATAACCATCATGCATTGCCTTCCTATCAAATTGCCAAGGTCTTCCTAACAAAATATGGCATGCATTCATAGGAATAATATCACATAAAATTTCATCTCTATAACCTCTTATATTAATATTTACCAAACTTTTTTCTCTGATAAAAAATTTCCTATCATATTGTAGCCATGCCACCTTATATAAATTTGGATGCCTTCTTCTCTCTAGTTGTAATTTTATCACCATCTCTTCGGAAATGAGATTGTTTGTACTACCTCCATCTATGATGATATTGCATACCTTATTCATAACTTGAATCTTGTTCTAAACAATAAAATTCTTTGAATGGATTTATCATCTTCATTCAAGAGGGTTCTCCTTGCCATTAAAGTTTCACCATCTTCTAATTCTTTGGAATGTGACAATCCTGCATCTTCCTTATTCACATTTATTGCTCTATTCTGATTTTGTAATCTTATTCTGGGCCTTTCCTCTTCATGAGGACAATCATATGCTCTATGACCCTCTTCTCCACACTTACAATAGGTTCCTCTGAAGGTTTCTCTTCCAAAACCTCTACTTGATCTTCCTCTACCTCTTGGATTTTGATCTCTAGGACTATATGAGTCATCATATCTCTGATTTTTTCTGCTACCTTGGTCTTTTTTTTTTTTATTATCTGCTCCATATGTTCTTCCTTCAACCTCCTCATCACTACCTCTTCCTCTTTGCTTACTTTCATACCTTTTGTTCATTCTTTCCTCAATTTTTAAAGCAATTTGATATGCATCTTCCATTGTGTAAATTCTCACCAAAGTCATCTCCTCTTGTATTATTGGTCTCAAACCATTAATATATATTGCAACCTTCTCCTTATTTTCTTCAGCATGTCTTGTTCTAATCAGGATCCTCTAAAGCTCCTATGTATATTATCACTGTTCTTGTTCCTTGCCTCAAAATTTGCATCTTTTTGAGCAACACCAACTCATAATCTATTGGAATAAATTGTTTTTTCATATTTTCTACCATTATATCCGATATGGAAATTGTCTTTCCATCTTTTCCTCTTTCAAATTGAATTTCCTTTCACCAAATGCTAGCATTCTCTTTTAGTTTTGTGTTTGTAAACCTCACCTTGTGAGGGTCTTTAATCTCTTCAAACTCGAAGAAATCCTCCATGTCATTAATCCAATCTATCAACTCTTATGTATTTAAGCTTCCAATAAAGTTTAAAACCTCCATATTAGGCTTCTTTTCAATTTCTGCAATAGCTCTCAACAATCTAATTTCTCCATGATCCATTTGATCATGTTCTTCCTCTTCAAATTCCTCTCCATCTTCATCTTCACTATCATCTTCTTCTCTATGCACATCTCTTCTATGAATATCTTCTTGCAATACCTTAACTTTCCTTCTTAGAGCTCTAAATTCATCTCTTGGAGGATCTCTTCCTCCTCCTCTACCTCTACCTCTACCACAATTGACATCTCTTAGATGCATTTTAATCTTCACCCACAACTCACAAGTCCTACTGCAAACTACCTCTCTTCGTCACTTTGTTTACAAACTCATAATAACTTTCTCTAATACCACTGGTGGAAAGGGAGATTCTCCCTTTCAAATATGATCACAGACACACATAAAATACTATGCAAGAAGGCAACAAATTAACTTGAAACTCATAAAATGGAAGAGAAATCTACATGTATTAACTTCAAATTTTGAAAATGAAATACATAATCATGGAGGTCATATGCTCACATACAACATGGGCTTCACAATTAAAAAAATATGCAAAGTTCAACATTCTAGCTTCATTCCAGTAACATCTTGGTATTCAACCACAACTTCTCCAAAATCCCCATTCTCCAAACGAGCAAGCATCATTATATAGAAATTGTGTGAGAAGAAACGACCATTGAATTCCAAAAAAAAACTACACAAACCACCAAGAAATCCCATGCCCAACTTGAGGAGAGATAAAATATAAAATAATTCATTTCCTTCACCACCTTCACATTGGCACCTATATTTTGGCCAATCACCTTGGTTAATTATGACACCTTCTTTGACTCTTGGTGGTCCTAACGGCTCCAAATATAGACATGAAACAACATGCAAATCTTGTGGCACAAACATGAAATTGCATGAAAAACATATAATTGATCATGCAAGAGCATGCTCCCCAAGTGGTCCCCACCAAGAATGGGATGCCCGAGAGGGGTATTTTCCCAATTTTTCCTTAAAAAATATTCATAAATGCATAATTGCCACCAAAATTACAACTACAATTTCACCCCAAGGGAAATTACAAAGTTGCAAATAAAAATATTTATTCTCCTAACCCCTAAGCCCTTATTGAAAACAAACCAATTAAAGTAATGATATTTTTGGTGATACAAGATTTCCATTTCACCTTGGATGCTCTTGCATCATAATGAGATGGTATTTTTATAGATATTTACATTTGATGCAAAAATAGTTTTTTTCCATGATAAATAATTATTTCTCCCATGATAACCATTTTCTTTCTCTTGTTGATATTTGAAGCACTTTTATGCATATTGTCATGAATATTTATTTCATGTGGAAGATCCTTTGACTTAGGCATGCATGTATTCATAATAAAAAATTGGAATCCTCCAAAAGAGGGCAATTTGGATCTCTTAGCATTATGAAAAATTTCACACCATGAATAAACTTTGCACAAATTGACATAAGATAAAATATTGATATAAGATGGAAGGGATAAAGTAGTGTGTTCTATCTAATGAGAGCCAATCATGTTCCATTTTATGTCACATTTCAGCCTATTTCCTGCACCTTCATACCTATTCCTACGTTCCATTTTCATTCCATATCTTACCATTTTACCATTTTATGTTGCATATGATTAAATATATATAAGTGGTATTTAATATAGTTTTTGGATAAAATATGGAAAGTGATTATGGATTGTCTTTACTAATAAGCATTGTGATTTTATGCCTTGGAAAATATATCTTGCAGCATGTAGATTTCCTGCCATCAGCATACAGACTTCCTGTCACATTCTTGACAGGAACCTGCACAACAACAAATAATTTCAAAAATTAATTTTATTTTAATAACTATTTATTGTGCTACTCTTATAGCACGAAATAAC
The DNA here is from genome assembly GCA_007115665.2 of Sequoiadendron giganteum. Classification (NCBI taxonomy): domain Eukaryota; kingdom Viridiplantae; phylum Streptophyta; class Pinopsida; order Cupressales; family Cupressaceae; genus Sequoiadendron; species Sequoiadendron giganteum. The sequence goes on along the minus strand of CM021100.1, from coordinate 229,957,649 downwards.
ATATATTATTTGTTGTTGTAACTATAAAATTATGATGGATGAAGGAAAAACAAATGGCTATTTTGGCGGCACAACAAAAACCTATTTTTATGGCACAACTAAATCCTATTTTTATGGCACAACAAAATCCTACTTTTATGGCACAAAAAATTCCTATTTCTATGGTTGGTTTTATTCCAACCCACAAGCCATAGATAGTGCCATAAAAGAGGACACGAGAATAGGAGCAAATAGTGCCATAAAAGAGGACAAAAGAATAGGAAGAAATGCAACAAAATAGGTTGGCACAAAAATATGATTGGTGGTGTAGAAAAGCATATGCATAATATTAGAAAAAAAATGCAAAAAATTTACACATAGAAATAAGTGGAAGGGTGTGAATAGTGAAACAAATTGTAATTTTTTTCACGCCTTATAAGGCAATGTAATATGCTATAAAGGGGGTGAATTAGCATGTTAGAGGGAAGCATATAGAATTTTGCAACAAAGACTTTGTATCAAATTGACGATGAATAAAATAATATTTCATATTTCACATGATCAAGACAAACCATAAAAAGGATCTCATCCCATCTCACCTGCAAACCACAGAGCAAGGGCCCACTCCTTGGTGAAGCATGGTGACATTTATTTATTTTTACTGTTAATATTTTTGTGTGTTATTTAGTTTCCATTTGATTTAAAACTTTAATTGTTGTGTAATTTGAATTTTAGAATTTTAATTAAAACTTGGTTTGATAAAAGGTTTTATGATTTAAGTTTGTAATGTGATATTTCATTAAAGGATGATTTTATTAAAGTTTGATTTCAGTACTTGTAATTTAGCAAAGTGTGTTTTATTTTTTTCTATAAATTGTTGTTATTATCACAGATTGTTGTTGTTACTATACAAACTATTCCTATCACAGTTAATGTGCATGTTGTTGCAGTTCCTATCGCAATTATTGTGCAAACTATTCTTGTCACAGTTACTGTGTAGACTGTTACAGTTTCTATCACAGTTAACAGTTTCTATTGCAGTTAACTATTCCTTTCACAGTTAACAGTTTATGTTGTTGTTATAGTTCCTTTCGCAGTTATTGTGCAGACTGTTCCTATCACAATTACTATGTAGACTGTTATAGTTCCTGTCATAGTTAACAATTTTTGTTGCAATTAACAGTTCTTGTTGCATTTTTGATAGAAAGACAGAATAGGAAAGTTGAACCAGATTTTCACTAGGAAATTTATGTGTGTTCTAGCTACATTCATTCCCACTTAATTCACTGCTTTCACCCCTTCGATTGGCATATAGCCACGACACCTCTTGCAAGCTTACGATCCCTGGGTTGACACTTTTAGACCAAGCTGGAATCCTTCTTATTCTTTACCACCAGTTTTGGCCTATCACTATCCATAGTCTACCAAGAATGATGTAAAATTGATTTAAAATATAAATTATATAAAATATAGTAGGATCCTCTATTTGCTCACTTTCTAATTTGAGGATAACACAACATTTTCCTTCTACAATACCATTAGAATGTTTTAAAGTGATTGCATAGTGTACATATTGATCTTTTTTAAGCTTTGAGAAAATAAATATTTTATACATATATTAAAGTGACATCCATGATCAAACATGATCATTTAGGTTTGATGATTCCATATTATATGGTATATCTCCTCTAATGTAGAGTGAATCATGGTATCCATTTTTATTTATTCCATCATTGAAAAATGTAATGGATTAAGAGGAAGATACATTGCATTTCTCATCAATATCTCTAACAAATCCCTCATACTATACTAATAGCATGCCCAATATCTTATTATTTATTTCTTCATCTTAATTAAGAGTTTCTATAGGATTATATTGATCATGTTTTGTAAAAGGAATGGTGTATTTTCTAAGTATTTTAGTTGGGAGGAGCAACATGTTTTTATCACATGGCATCTATTACTTTCAGATGAGTTATTTTTTATCAATTAAAAATTATATCTTATTCTTTAAACCTAAACACATTTTTTAATACCATCCCTTTTGATTATAATCATATTAATGAAAATATTTTGAGTTAAAACCTTTTGGCACATGAGTTTATGTATCTCCTAGTCTAATAGGTGGTAAAATAATCATATTTTAACTAAAATATTTTGCAATCAATATCAAGGGAATAATCAATCCTTATATATATCCCCTTTTGATTTGAGATTTTTATTAAAAAAATGAAATTCCACTTGTCTATTATTAACATGATTTACCTTAGGCTTAGGATCTTGCCTATTCAAGGAACCATTACTATCCTTTTTGAAAGTATTTTTTTAGTTAATGTTTAGAAGAATAGTATGAAGAAGATGAAGGAGAATTAGATGAACCATTAGTTAAAAAATTAACATCCAATAATTTTGAGTTCATGGTTGCTAACAACTATACATAAGTTTGAAAATAAAGTGTAATATTTGAATACAACTTTATCTCTAATAATTGAAAGTATGTTATTGGCTAATAATCCTTGTAAGTCATCATTCAATGGTTGATTATTCATCTTTGTAAACAATGTTTGTAAGTGTAGAACATAATAATTAATATTTCATTTGATCCTTGCATCTTACACAATACTAATTTTATAAATGTGAACCTTAGACCATGATTCACTTGAAAATGACTAACAAATAATTTTTCTACTTGTGCATATGAATGAATAGACTCGCATGATAATGGGAAGAAATTATCAAGAACATGTTCCTTAATCACACATGGAAATATTTTTCAATTAATTGATTGTCCTACAAGAAATTTGAACAATTTGCATTGAACACTCTTATGTGTGCATAATTGGGTCACCTTTACTAGCACACAATTCAAATCTAGGCACTAATATAAGTATTGTAAAACATTATACTAATATATCATAAGGTAATGGATTATGAGTTAATCCATTAGTCAAATTCCTTTGACTATTGAAAGGAAGATTGTTAAATATAGTATTAACTTCACTAAGCACTTTCATGATAGTTTAGAAGGAATCTTGACAAATGATGGAGAAATAAGTAGAAATATGTTTGTCAATGGGTTGGGTATAAATATATCAGGATTTCCAATAGTTTAGGAAGGAATAATAAGAGATGGTACAAAAAGTGGTTGTAAAGGGGTAATTATAAAATGGAAAATATGGGAGGTAGGAGTAAGAAAAGGGGAAAGAACATGATGTTTGTAAAGAATGAGGTTGGTGGAGGGTTGGTAATTTCATAGGTATAAAGGTGGAGGAAGTGAGGCATAAGATGGAAAATTAGGTGATTAAGGTTGGAAAGGAATAATAGAAGAATCTCGAGATTGTGAGGTGAGAGGAGCATCATTAGGAGCACATTCGAATTTCTAAAAAAATGTTCTTTAACTTTAATATCTTGCACCTTGTAATATTTTTCCATGAGATAGCTATGAAGTGCATTCATTAATGCACAACTATTAGAATCACCATCAAATATGCAAATGCCATCCTTAATAAGTTATAATTTTTTGTTTATTTTTATTTTCATTTTATTTGCAACATACTTGAGATGAGTATCATGATCAAAGGGTTCATCCTCATTTGGGTACATCAATGTATTCAAAATTTACACAAGAGACTCAAAATTATCTATAGCAAAAGAAAGGTTGAGTCTATGACTACATGCCTAATAGGAATATGAGATCCTAGAAGATATTTTTGCATAAAACCTTGATATATGATGGGTCAAATTATAAGAAGAAAAATAAATTTAAATAAAACCACTTGCAAACCTAAGAAAAATATAGGTAGAATAAAAAAATTATATAAAAATTCATAAAATTTAAAGAAGGTCAACCTTAGGATTGAGCACTAAAGGGAATAGGGAATCAAATAGTCAAGTTCATCAAAATATGGTGAAATAAAATAACCTTCAATAATTTACATTCTAATTAATTGATCTTAACATTAAGTAATAATTAGACCTAAATAAAGAGCTAAGGTTGTAAATTTGTAAATGAGATCGTGAGGATTGGAGTAGCTTAGCTCAATGTTTTTGACCTTAGAGAATTGATTCAAGGATGATCAACTATAGAATGTAGTTGATAATAAAAACCCAATATCTACTATTAAATCAACATTATCTTGGTGTGCATAGGCTTGGGAAAATATTTTAGTTTACTTCTAGATGGGGCCTCACATTATTTAGTCCTTTCTATCATGGTTAAATGTCCCATGGTATTGTCTTGTCATATGCTCTTGCACTTTGATACTCGTTTGCTTATGCTTGCAAATGTATCTAAACTTGTTGGGGTTGAAAAAAACATTCAAGGGCATTCTATAGATAAAGGAATATCCTTTCAAATCCCTTGATAATAATTTAGCCCTATTATCAATAAATTTAAGATGGGAAGACATTATAGACAAAGAAGGAAAATTCCTAAATGATAATTTGAAGTATAATATTTACTGATGCAAGGTTGATAAAATGCAAATGAGATTTATAATTCTTTGATTTGATGTGTTCCAATTATGTCATTGATCCTCTAGATTTAAACTAATGACCTTCTGCTTGTCCAAAAACATAATATCCTTATTGTTTAATTCAAAGTGTTCGGTGCATGATCAATTAACAACAATCAAATTATTTGAAAGAGTTAGGTTGAGAAAGTGGGAAAAGTATTTGAATTAGGAGAACAAGGTCATGAAAGCAATCACATCCAATGGATAAATGTGTGTTCATAGTCAAGTAGGACATATGAATGATTATAAAGAGGATAGGTTTAGACCATATAGGACCATAATAAGTTGATGGCTAATAGGTTTCAATTTTTTATTCATATTATGCATAGAAAGAACAAATTGAACAACAAGACATTACATTTACAAGGCTAAAAAATGTGTAAAACCAATTATTTAAAAAGACAAGGTATGCATTTTTTCCTTTACGTTTTCCTTAAGTTTACTATCCCTAAATTAAAAAATATTTAATTTGATTATGATTATTGATTTACTAGCATATATTGAATGGGTGACAAGAAAACCCTCATAAAAATCATGTCTTATTAAGTACAAAAGTCCAACACTTTCAAAAAAATAAAGTCAAAAACATACTTTTATAAATTTGACAAAATCAATATCTTTCAAATCTTAACTCCAAATTTGAAAAAAATAAAAAATATAAAAAATACTCAATTATAATAATAAACCTTTTAATAAATTATCTTTAACTTGATCATGATTATCAATCCACCTTTTAAATCTTCTTTAAATAATCATCTAGGTTTCCAATTTCTAAAAGCCTACGTTATCAAGGTACACATCATTATTACCAACCTTGCATAAATCTTCTATGTTATTGAACAATGCTAGAAGAACAAAATTGCAATAACTCTACTAATTAAAAAAATCAAAATATTATTAAATTATGTATTTGGCACACCCCCATTATTGTCTACATCGAAGCTTACATAAAAGAGAACACACAAGCTAAAACCAACGAGGTATTCTCTTGACGGCTCAAATAAAAATGAAAGAACATTAAAAAAAATTCAAAAATTTATTATATTAATGTCAAACTAAATTCATTGGTTAAGTAATTATAAGAGCATTTCAATGGGACCAAATTGTGAATCAATCAAACATGATAATGTGGGTATTATTTTTTATGTATTTAGATCATCATTTATTTTTCATTGAGTATAATAGATAATAAATAAATGTTTCGATGGAAGCAAGAATTTAGTAATCGTGCATTTGGATTTTGCATTTTTCGAATTTTTTCATGGTAAGTTGATTTTTTTTAAAAATCAACATGTTTCTTGAGTGGATTTAAGAGTTTGAAGTTTTGGGCATCAACAATTTAATGACATCAACATCTCAGCTGAGTTGTTTACAAACACCCCAAAAAAAATAGATTGAAACGTGTACTTTTGATCACCTTATATATTACCATATGATTATTTAATGCAATAAATACATAATAACACTTTAGACATATATTCATTTGCTAAATCATCTCCACTAATAAAATATAATAAATATTTAAGAATAATATATATAAAGATATGGTCCTCACAAAATATGGGATTCTGGCATGGATCCCTTAGAATTTGTCATTGGATTCCTTGATTGCCATGCGAGTTGGCTTTAAAGTATGGCTAGACAAAAGGTACACTAAGTGTAAGTGCTCATATTTGTGTCTTGTCCTATATTTGTACCTTCCTCTACACAAATCATGACCTTCGATTCTAATATTTAAAGTTATATATCTTGTCTTGGCCTTATAGAACTCATTTAAGTCCCATTAATTTTGAACACTTGTCATATTTGCTTGCCCTTTCTAAAGTTGGGTTTCACTTGTTTTTTTTCAAAATAAAAGGGAGAGGATCCCTAGTTTACTTTTTAAGTTGTTTTAAGTTTTTAAATGGTAAGGTGGATTCAAATAAAAAATGGTTTTATTATTATTAAAGTTTGAAAAATTATTGTTTGGGGTTAAGGTTATTAATGATGTAGTTTTATTAGTTACATTTTTATATAATTATATAAAAATGTCGAAAAATGTTAACTTGAAACATATGTATCATATATTGATGAATGTCTTATGTGTTCATTATGATTCATTATTTTTAATAAAACTTGTGAAAATGAACATTTTTTGTCTATTTATTATGTAAAGGCATAACAACGATTAGTCTTTAATTTTATATATAATAGATTAAAATTTAAAAATAGAAGCCTCTCAATGCACAAGAATTTAATAGTTATTAGATCTCATGCAATATTTAAATTTTCTCCCTTATTTATTAATTAAAATATTTTAAAAATATTTTTTATTATTTGTTTTTAAAAATAGCTACGAACTCTATTAGGACCCATTCACTATTTTAAAAAAATGTTATTTACACATGTTATGTTTGTATTGCTATATATATAACTACTATTACATTTTATACCATACAAAATATATCAAACAATACTCCAAAGCTAAGATGAATGACAAGATCACAAAACTAATATGACATCCTCTTGTACTAATTAGCTCAACCATGTCACTTTCAGAACTCCACATACTCATGCCATACAAAAGTTATGCTATTATACCTTGACATCAAATCCTCAATTCAGAGAGTGAAATTATAGTTGTAGGGATTGTAAAGGCTAGATATAATCTTGTAGAAACAAATATTCTAGTTTCTATTTAGAGGTGACCAAACTAACATTGATTGTAATACATCATTATTCTATCCCTTCATTTGCTAACTTATCTACAAGTTTATTCCTTTTCCCTAAAGAAATGTTTAAATAATAAGAATTAAAATTCAATCTTGAATATTTTAACTTCTTTTAAGATGTAATTTAACTTCCAATGATTAATTTCCCTTTAATACAATCATTTATCACCACCTATGAATCAACTTCTACTTCTAATTTATTGCATCCCAACCCTTTGTCCATATGCATTCCTTCTAATAAAGTTAAAGAATTATTCTTCATGATTCATCTTTCTTTTTAGGAAGGAACCTCCTTTGGAAAAATTCTCATTCTCATCCCTCAAAACTTGTTCTACACCTATCAATCCTAGATTTCCCTTTGTTAATCCATTGAAATTTAACTTCAAATTTTCCTCATTAGGCTAGCTTCAATTGTTATTTCTTCTTTCAATGCAAATTTTCCATATTAACAATTTAACAAGATCTTTAAGAATTTCAAACTCTTATTTCACAAGGCAAGAAATTTGATCTTCTTACAATTTTTTTTTTACCTATCCTTAAGTTTGATAGTGTTTGTGAATGGCTAGAAAAAATTACTTTGATAGGATATTTTGTTTGTAGAACTCGTCCAAAAATCATGTTTAGAGAGTGGGTTAATAAGCATTCAACCTTTCATGAGATCTACTTGATGCAATCCAAAAACTTACTAAATGATTTTTTATCTTGCATTTTGTTGAGGCTAACCATCCAAAGGCTATCCTTAAACATGGCGCATGGTATGTTTATGTGCCTCTTTTGGTTTTTCAATCTTGGATGCATGAATTTTCCATCTCAAATGAAAAATGCTTCATGTGCCTATCTAGCTTGAACTTTTAGGGTTACCTTTACCTCGTGGGAATATTTTGACCTATTGGTGCCTTGCTTAGCAAGGTCATTTACGTAGAGCTTCATAAAATTTATTCAAATTTCCTTCATAAGCATGTGCGTATAGAGATTGATATTTCTAAGGACTTGTAAGAGTCTATGGATATACATATTGGTCATCTATATCATGTACCCAATGTGTTAGTTAACTTAACCTACAAAATACTCACTTTAGGTGTTAGTGATCTAACCACAAGATTAAGGATTGTCCTTGGGACTCTCCTCATAATAAGTCCTCTTCTTTCCCTATTGAGGCTCCTCCTTAAAATATTGATGAAGGGTGACCTACAATCAAGAATTGTAAAAATAGAAGAGCTAGTTTTGGCATAACACAAACAAAGCGGGCACCTTCAAACCCTCTAGAGAAGGGGAAAGAGGTAGCTTATTCTAATGGCGAGCCTTCTTAACCCAAATTTCTCATAATGTTGTAGTTGGCATTTTTTATCCTCACACTTAAAGAATACTATTCATTCTCTTCCTACTCCTATGTGCCTATATTGTTCTCACTGTCCACTAGGGTATTTGGAGGAAGGATTTAAAAAATAAAAATGAGGATGTCAATTTCTAACATCTATTTTGGTAGTTTTTGTCAAGATATTTTTTTGTAGAATCTTTATTCTTCTCTTGAAGGGTCAGATATCAATGGCATGCCTCTTGATTCTTGTCAATGATTTTTTTCTTCTAGAATATTTGAATCAATTGTTATTGGTGGAAGTGGATTGAACTTGGTGAAATCTTCAAAATTTTCCCTGGATCCCTTTTGTTGTTCAAGCTTCTCCAAATACCTTTTGGCAAGTTGTGCTTGCTAGAATTAGAAAGAAGTTGGATTATTTGGTTACTAAACCTTTCTCTAGTTGGTAAGTTTTAGACATTTTCTCAAAGGATCTTCTAGCTAGTCACGTCTACTATTCCTCCTATTTGGTGCCTTCTATAGCCTCATTTTATTTGAAGTTAGAGAAGCTTCTTCAAGATTTCCTTTGGGATTTATTAGAGAATTATCAAGGTTGTCATCAGGTAGCTTGAGAGTATTGTTTTTCTTCCTCATGATTCAAGAGAGTTGGGATTAATTTCCCTTCATGACAAGGTTTGGCCCCATGTACTGAGTGAATCATTCATTCTCTAGAGGGTAATGAGGCTTGGAAAATTTAAGTGTGACATTGTATTTATTTTGGTCACCCTATTGGGAGACCATCTTAGAAGGGGATTGGTCTTCATGCCCTTCTTGTTATAAAAGAGTCTATTTAAGTTTGAGGATATTTTGTGATGAAAAGTATTTGGTGGATTTGGGAAGATATGAATACTTGGCTTCTCTCGAATGAAATGAATTTTTGTAATGCTTTCCATCAATCAACAAAATATTTGGTGGCCTCATATTATATAGTGTCAAAATTGTCCTCTTGTAAACTCCCTAGGTCCATGCTTTGAGGTTTTTCAAAAAGGAAACTAAGACCCTTCTTGATATTTTTTCTAAGTTTACTAGGAATCTTTTATCTTAGAATGAGGCCAAGAACTGTTATCACCTTTCCGAGATAGTGAAAATTTTGATGCAGTAATGACAATCATTCTAGTTGATATGGTTCACAAAATTGGTGTTAGATCTTGCACTCCTTGGTGGAAGGACTGGAAGTGGTATTCAAATACTACATTTCAAAATGATAAGCCTCATAAATGCTATTCATGGCTTTCTCCCCATTTAACCATGGTTCTTACATTAAATCAATAATGACATTTATAGTCTCCATTATTAGTTTGGAAATGCATGTTTCACACCATTTCCAATATGTTGTGCTTGAGCCAAATTTAGCCCACTTTACATTGTGTACTCTCTTTCAAGGTCTCCCAATTGGTTCTAGGTTAACCCATTTGGGTGTTTCAAATCCTCAAAGTTTATTTTGTGACCATTAAGAGTCTCTTGAACATCTCTTCTAGCTTTGTTCTAAAGTTCAAGATGATTAGACTTGGATTCATGAATTTTTCAAGCCTTTTAGGCCAATTTTTTTTCTCGGCATAGGATGTTATTATGGGACCGACCTTGCATTCCTTTTAAGTATAATAAAATGTGACATGATTACAAGGCAACAATTATTTTTAGCATGTGGAAAGATACAAATTCTACCATTTTCTTTGGTTTTATTGATGATCTCAAATTTTCACTCAATACTAAAGTTATGATTTGTTTCAATGTGTTATTTTGGATCGCTGACAATGCCCTTGAGTTGTTGCCAGGGCTCCTTTCACTCCCACCTCATCTTAAGGTTGATCTCTATCCTGAGGGAACCATTGAGGGCATAGTCATTCAACCAATGACACTTAGGGGATCACTCTTAGGCTTCCCCTCCTCTTGCAAGAAGATATAATGCTTAGTGAGGTTAGGCATGGCTTGTTACACACCACTTTCCTTCTTTAGTGCCTCTTGGTGGTGGAAATACAAGATGGTCTAGCTCCAATAAGTTTCCTCAACCGACTCTTTCTATTCTTATTCATGTGGCTACTAAAGAAGCTCAAGATGAAAATGTTAATAATGATAATGATGGTTTGAACCCTCTCGTTGTCATTTCAAACCCCGCTAATTTATGGGGCAAATCAAATGACTACGATCCTCCTCCTCCTCCTCCTCTTTCTATCTTTGCTCTCAAGTGACTAATGTCCATATGTTTTATATTTTTATATTTTGAATCATTACATTGTATGTATTCTAAAAATACAACTTTTTCTACCCACCCATTTTAATACTATTTTATAATAATAATATAAACATTATCATTAAAAAAAAAATCTTGAAACATGACTCCATAACCTCTACTATTTTTTAAAATTAACTTCACATCTTTACCTTAATATATACCTCTAATTCATTAAAAAATTAAAAAACAATAAATTAATAGAAGTATCCTAGAATCGTTGCTCTTTCTTAAAGCCTAACATTGTACGTATCGTTTGCATGGTAGTATTCGGCTTTCGTGCACGCAAATGTTTGATAGCAACTTTCTAGCATGCATAGAAATTCGTGCCCACGTAACATTTCACACGAATAAAATCTAATATGGTTACCTATTTTCGCTACAACTTCAACTAATTCCTTCCATGATGTCATATATGCCAACTATCATGGCGACCTTGGCAAGCTGTCACTAAGGTTGTAATAGGATTCCCTTGGATGTTTTACACACTTTTTTACAACACGTAATTTGGAATTTTACTATAAAGGTGGTTGGATTTTCAATTTACTAAATCCATTCAATGGATTTAGACATCATTTCCTTTATCACTCCATTCCATTAATGATTACAAGTTGCCCAATTGAGTTACATTGTATAGACCCTTTTATAATTTCTAATTTATGGAATATGTGAGATGTATGTGTAGTGAATAAATTGATATTAAATAGTGCAATGGTGATATTTGTACTTTTATGTCAATTTTAATTTAGTTTTGTGTTTATTTTAAGAATTTAATATAATTATATAGTTTTTTTTTATTGGATAAAGTAAAATAGAGTTACATAATTATCAAATTGAGATAGCAAAAAGAAGAAGCTTTTAACAATAGTTTAAAAGTTCAAAATCTCAAGAAAAAGCAAATAGTGAGATGTCGTCCTACATTCTTTGGAAGTTCATATCCAAAAATTACATTCATTTTCATACATTTGATAGATGATGCAATTATGTGTAAAGTTATACTTACTTTTTAAATCTTTATTTATCTTTCTATATATACATTTTCATATATTTATGTGCATTTTATTCATATTTACATAATTTTCTATATTGTCTTCATTTATTGCACCATCCATTATCAAGCAGTAATTACTTGCATATATTTTATTGTTCCATTACTCTCATGTGGGTGTAGGATTGATCCTATGACCATATATCTAATCCCTAAAATTTTAAAGTTCAAATTCAAATTTAGTTGTCTCTCACCCATTTCACTAGTTGTTATGAACCAATTAACACACATTTATGCAAATTGTTTCTATCTTTATTATTTAAAGGCATTCAATTGCATTAATTTGAAATTACTCTCATCATACATAATTCAAAGAACATTTTCTATTTGGTGCACAAGTATGAATCAAAATTTACATACTCATTCTAGGAGCATCTGCATGACTAAAGCTTATTATCTTCAATCATTGTCATATCTATAAAGCGAGTCTTTTCTAGGGATTAACTTAAGATAAATTATTCCCTAGTGATCTAACAACCTCCCAAAGGTATTCTTAAATATTGCAAGTCTAGATAGTGGAGTAGACATCAAAGAATTTAGCATATCAAAAGGGAGAGGGACACAGTAATTGAGATCAAATTCAAATGAGAGAGGATGAATGCATGAACATAAAAGTGACCTACAAGCACAACTTGATTTAGACATAGAAACATATGTTGCATAGAATCCAAGGCATCATATAGATCGAGAGGTCTTATTCCAAGACCCAAAATAGATCAAATTCTAGTACCACACTATATTTGTTCATTATTGAAACTAGAGCTAACTATCATTAACCATTCTTCACATTTACTTCCCTAAATTAGCATTTAATTTAAATTATCACACCCACATTTGTTAGTTATCAATCTAGACTAATTTGTGCTTATGTTTATGCATCTCATTAGATTGGCCTAGATTAAGCTTAAGGAAAGATTACATTTTCTATTACATTTTTGTTAGCACCTTCAATCCTACACCATCCTAGGTTTTTACTTTAGGTTTGATACCTTCACTCTTTAGGGTTTTCACATATGCATTTTTTTATCTCATTTCAAATACTACTAGCATTTGTTCACATTTAATTCTATTGGATTAATTTGAAAGTGGATAAATGAGTAAGAAATTAGTTGCTTAGTTGCTAACATAATAAAAATGGCTATGGTGGGTGGGAAGAGGTTTACTTAATCAACACGAATTGATTAAATAGATGTCAAAGTAGCTTCTTGAGGGGAGGGAACCCTCATTTTTCTAAGAACCATGCATGTGAAGAAGTGGGGGGCTAATGATGATTCAATTGTTCCCCATAAATAAATTAGGGCACTATTCTGTCATGGTTTAGGTATCATCCATTATAATAATTTATTCTACCCCTAGATCTATTGAGTCAACTAGAGCCAAAGAATAAAGAAATGAATCAATTTCCCATAATTTTTTTTTTTCATATCTTATATGCCATTAATATTTCTAATTTGGAAGTATATTTTTAGCTTAAATTTCATATGTATTTTAGTTATCCCACAAGCTAGATCTTAATATTCCTTTGTTTGAAATTAAGGTTTGCATTTTGTAATAAATATGTCTTAGTGACATAGTATTAGTAATTAAAATGCTTATTTAGTTCTGTGTTAGTTTCCCATAGGATAATTTAGGATAATTGTACATGATTGTAATACTTTATAAGAATTTACATAATAATTTATAATAGATTATGAATAGACAAATTAATATTATCTTAAAGATGTAGGAAACTAAGATAATGCATGAAAATTAAATGTACACCTCAAACAATACCTATCCTCCTAGATGAGTAGAAATGGAGTGTACCCTAGTTTTATTTGATTTACTCTTATGATAATGATAGGATGTGGATTTATCAATAGACTAGTATAACCTTGGTATGATTGCAAATGAGATAGTAAAATGAAAAAACATAAGGGTGTGCTAGCTTGACTCTTAGATGATGATGAAGGATGAAAGCCTCTAGATATAGTCTTGAAGAGGCAAAATCAATGACTAGGATAAATTGGTGATGAATGGATAAGATTGAAGGAGGATTAGGGTTGGGCTCAAAGATTTAGTCATATGACAAGTGGAACATGAGGGATCTATGATCTAGGTTTAAGGTTGGGATAAGGAAAAGAATCCTTATGTGAATGACTAGGATTAAGAGATGGGATATGAGATGAATGGATAAGATGAAAAGTTAGTTTGAATTTTAGAAAGGTGTTTAGGTTCAATGGATCTATATAAGGGTTTAATTAGACATGTGAAGGGGGCACTAGTAACATGATGACAATTTTAGATTATGATCCATATGAATAATTTGGAGGGATAATATTAAATGGACAAGGATACGGGATATAAAGATGAATTAATAAAATAAAATACAAAAAACATTTTATTAATGGGATCATGTGAAGGGAAATAATTAAAATAGTAAATAGTTATTTAATTAAACGATTAGGATAATTATGAGGGAAAGGATTTGAATAAGTAAATATTTATTTGATTAATGGATTAGGATATGCTAAAATTAGGTGTGGTTGGATAAGGTTAGATTTTAGGTGTCTAGACATATTTACTCCTCTTTTATAAACTATCACCACTTCTCTCCCTCTTAATTCTCATTACTCATTCTTATACACACAATAATGGACCTCAACACTCACTGGTTAGCATTCCATCCTAGACACACTAATTCATAAGCTATATGAAGTAGAAAAGATAGTGGATGCCAAACAAAATAGACAATATAATAATTTCATCTAAGTGTTATGCACTCCCTCTATATTTTTATGTGATCATTTTTTAAAATATATGATAGAAAAGGTGACCCAAAAATACATCTGAGATATTTTATAGTTTCTTGTGTAGACATCCTATTTAAGGATACAGTATTAATTAAGGTATTTACTTGGACCATAAAATATTATTATATTGAGTGATAATTATCTACTTTTTCTATCATTAGGTCCTTGGGAACACTCAAATAGATCAAAATTATAAGGCCTATATTAACTTTGACATATAATTATCAAGAATTTTACAACTTCCATATATTTAATGGTCATTATATACTTAGTCATGAATGGTCTCAAAAATAAGGTACATGACCTTATTGATAACAATATGATCAAAGTTGAAAGTATTAATGATAATATAAATCTTTCCATACAACAAATATTTGATTGAAAATATACTCTAATTATTTTTTGAATCACACATAATGTTGAGTTACATAATGATACACACAAATCTGATGATGAACACGAGGTTATATTGCACAAGTGAGCTTCTACGGGATCTACTAAAGCTAAAGCTACATATTATTCTTCTCCTCATACTTTCTATATTATATTTTCTAATAGGGAGACACCACAGAATAACTACTAGGGGCCATTATATGTGTTGAAAAGATAAATGATAAAATCATTAACCATATACTCATAAATCCTCTAAGTCATTATAGTATGCGCATATAGGACTTTTAGATTTAAATCATGTGGATCAAATATCTTACACACATTCTTGAATATCATTATAATGACTAATTGATTATTTATTAACACTTTCAAACACATTAAACTATAGTTGGACCTAAATAAGTACACATGTAATACCATGTTATGAGTTATTTTGATAAGTTATCCATTTCAATTGGCTGGCCATGGTTGGATCAATTAAGAGTGGTACCTTTTGTGAAACATTATTGTGTTTGGAATTAATTCTAAGGGTAAATTTATCAAGGTTAATAAAGATTCATATCTATTATCCTTGAATTCAGCATGCTCAATTTGTGGGATAACCCCTAAGAAGCTTGTCTATTTCGCAGCCCATGTACTTTAAGCATGTAAAATGAGGCAAGTTGCATTGGTCCTCGTGCGTGGTTCCTCATACTTAATTTTTTTTTAATGAGCATTAACCTCTGTTAGTTCGTCGAAATTCACATTTTAAACCAGGTTGTGAAAATTCAGTTTTGGGAGAAAATTTTCTGCACATGTAGGAGCTTCGTTTTTCATCACTCTTACATATTTCATGGAGAAACTCTATTTTTCACTGCTCTTACATATTACTTGTAGGAGCGCTGATTTTTAGCGTTGTTTCATATTTCATGCCTTAGTCATTTTCTGGCACATGTAGGAGTGGGGTTTTTTAGCGCTTCTACATCTCAAATCTCAAGTCACATGTAGGAGCTCTATTTTTCACCGCTCTTACATTTTTCATGTAGAAGCTCTGTTTTTCATTGCTCTTACATATTACATGTAGGAGTGCTGATTTTTAGCGCTCTTTCATATTTCATGCCTTAGTCATTTTCTGGCACATGTAGGAGCGTGGTTTTTTAGTGCTTGTGCATCTCAAATCTCAAGTCACATGTAGGAGCTCTATTTTTCACCGCTCTTACATATCTCATGCAAAAGATTTGTTTTTCACCGCTCTTACATATTTCATGCAAAAGCTCTGTTTTTCACCACTCTTACATATTTCATGCAAAAGCTCTATTTTTCATCGCTCTTACATATTTCATGCAAAAGCTCTATTTTTCACCACTTTTACATATGACATATAAAAGCTTTGTTTTTAAGCACTCTTACACTCAAGTGTCCTTCCCACATACAAAAGCCTTGATTTTCACCACTTTTACATATGATATGTAAGAGCGTTATTTTTTACCGCTTTTCCATGAAACTACCCAAGTCCTCCAAAATGTAGAAGCACTATTTTTTATCGCTTTTACATGTGATATGTTAGAGAATTGTTTTCCAATGCTTTTACACAAAATACAATTTCCTTCTAAAACATGCCAGAGTGCTGTTTTTCAGCGCTTGTGCATCAAATGCAGATCCTACAAGATGTAAGGGCACTGATTTTTAGCACCCTTGCACAAAAAAAAGTTTTTCACTAATGTTCAAAAATCATCCAAAAATGCATTCTGAGCTTTGTTCTCCACCATCATTGCATTCAAGCTTCCAAAACCCATGAAATTTCTCAGATTTACATCCATATACAATGTCTTGAAAATTTGAGTAATTACATCTAAAGTGCAATACCCCATGCTAAAACCTCAATTTTTCCTAATCTTGCATACATTCTAATCTCTTGTGCCCAGATTGCAGAGCAATTTTGATCATTTTCTTGCCTATCACCAAGCGAGAAGGCTTTGAAGTACAACCAGAAAGTTCTTCCCATGTTTCAGTTTTTCAAAGAAGTGTTCATCAATGGTTCAAGAAGAATTTAAAGATGAAGCTTTCTCAATAGCTTCAATGAACAAAATGATTGATTTCCAACTTATTCTAGATTTGAAAGGCACTGGAAATCCTTCAATCTCATCGAAGGAGTTAACCTCAAGAATCCTCATCATCTCCAAAGTACACTCCAATGCAAGAGACAATGAAGAAATATGAAGACTTTCGCGCCTAAAGCAAAAAACCATAAAGACTTCTTATATCTCTAGTGTTAGATAGTTTATATTCTTTCTTCTATGCATTTTGTAAATAAGCTTTGACATTTTACATGTCATTTCGACAAATGTAATCACATGTAAACAAATATGTTTTCTTATAATTATGGAAAACATTTTTGAATAAGTCAACTAGTTAGGCAGGATTTTCCTAGATTTTCTCTTCTGGTTTTCCTAAATTTTCTCTGCTATCCCATCTATAAATATGAGAGGATTCTATTGTAATCTTTATCTTTTATCTTTTACAATGAAGTGCTGCCCATTTGAGAAGAGAATGCTTGAAACTTTGTGTTCATATTTTTTGAATCTATTTTGATCAATAAAGAAGTGAGTTGCATACCAAACTTTGTGTTGGAATCGATTATCTTTTGGATTTGATTGAAGTTGGTAGTGATTAGTGTTTGAGATCTAAAGGGATTTGAGTAAATCAATGTAAACTTTGAGTTACACTCTGTTATTTGAATTTATGATATTGATTTAATACTATTGGTGAATTCTCTATAAGACTTTGTGCTTGTATTTATTCATGTTGTTCGTGGATCTATCATGGAGTATCTAGAAGACTTTGTGCTTCTAATACAATGTTGGTTACATATCTCAAGGATTCATTGGTGAAAGCTACGAAACGACTTTGTGCCTTTGTGATTTTTCATGTTTTATCATTTATCATTATCATGCTAGTATTCCTAGGCTTTGCTTTGACAAGATAGGAATATTAGAATTACTATTTTTTTTTTAATTTGAAGTTGTATCGAATTGGGAACTTAAAACTTTGAAGCATTGTAAAACATATTCTCTGAAGAAAGAGAGAATTATGAATGTGACACACCCCATCCATTAATCATAGTGTATATTATTGTGAATACTTAATTAGTTTTACTTAGCTTCACTAAGCATTAAGAATGGAACCTCCCCTTTCTAAGAGGAGAGATTGTATCTCACATAGTTGTGGCTAAAATCAAGTTTTGTAATTTGTTAAAAGGGATTACATAATTTTCACCCAATAGTTTTTTGGCAACTCCGCTGGGGACATGATACACATTCAAAAGCCTTATGATTTCATTTGAAGCATACCTATGTTATTTTTCATTGTAATTTATTTTTATTGTAAGTTTTTCAAGCTTTCATCAATGACATGTAAATGGCTGCTCAAGGTCCTTGGGGAAATGATTTTGGTCGATTGAGTCTAGCTCTACCCCTACATGCTCTTCCTAAAGGCTCACGAAAGAACTTTCCCAAGTTCTTTGGTGATGGACAACAACATCTCAACGAGCATGTTGTTGCTTTCAACATTGCTTGTGGAGTTAATGGTGTTGAATATGAAGATGTATCTGTAAGGTTGTTTGTGGAGACTCTCCAAGGTGTCACTGTAGATTGGTTTTATCATCATGAGCCACATACCATCAAAAACTGGAAAACTCTCATAGCCAAGTTTGAAGAAAGGGTCAAACCTCCTAAAGACGCTCATGATTTATTGGATCAACTCACCTAGTTGAAGAAGGAATATCACATGCCTATGCGTGAGTTCATTGCTCACTTCAACAAGTTGACACGAAGAATTCCAACTACTACTCAACCTATAGATGAGAATTTGAAATGTTTCTTTGTAAATGTGTAAGTTCCTGAGGTTGGTTTCCTATTGAGAAGAGCAACCCTAGCTACTCTTGCAGTTGTGCAAACCTTGGCAAAAAAAAATGAAGATGATCTCATTCTTGCTAGGAAAATAAGAATTGAATCAAATGGGTTTGAATAAATACATTCTTTGGAGTTATTTTCTTCCATCACAAGGACATATCCTATGGTGCAAAGGTTGGAAAATGAGCTACTTGTCCTAAAAAATTAGCTAGCTCAAGGTGTGTTTTATGTGCCTCGCGAGGATGTACCAGGGAGTTCACTTTCAAATGCTGCTCATAATTTTTCTATTGGGAATCAACACAAGTTATCTTCACCTCTAAAGAGGCTTGCTCTTGAGGCACCATTAGTAAAAGCAGTAGCGAAGCATCCTAAATCCAATCCAAGTGATCTTTCTATTCTCTTTCAGGAAAAGGAAGCAAACATAGTTGGCGACTCCCAATTCAAGTTTATGCAGTCTTAGAAAGCCAAATTGATGAAAAGTAGAAGGATGAAAGTCATTTTGCTGAAGTTCAAGTGAATAAAAACAATCTTGTCTTGAGATCTAAAAAGATGGACATGCACGAAGGTCTCAATCAAGTTGAAAATAATTATGCATCTGTGTTTCGAGGTCATGAACTTGAACACGTGTTGCATAAAAGAACTTGTCGAAGGTATGATGAGGACCTTATTATAAATAATTCAGATTTTCCAAGGCTGAAGATGACCAACAACATATTGAGGTGTGTAGTGTATTCATATCTTCATCTGAATCACATGAAGATCATTTTGATCAACATGAGTTTTCCATGATTGATGAATTAGTTGTTCAAGTAGCAACTGGTAAGAAGCATTCAATCTTTGACTGATCAAGGGGATGCACCATAAGAAATCTTTCTTGGTTGGAGGCCAATGAGAAGACAAAGGTTCCACTTATACATGAGCGTGAAGATAAACTTGAGGATGCAACTAAAGATGTATTTGTAGATGTGCAGGAGCAGTCTGAATTCAATGATTCATTTTGGAGCAGCAGTATATCTGATATATTTTTAGAGGTAGTTGAACTTGTTCATCTCTTTCAAGAAGTAGTGCCTCGACTTCATTTACATGTAGCTTCTAATGATCATGGAAGGCCTTGCAAGTTTTTGAAGAAAGGAAGCTATTTTGTTGAACCTGTGAACAGTTTCATTTGAGGAGCTTTCATTGATGGCTAGTTTTAATTAGGTAGACCTTTACCTTTTCAATAAGTGCATTTGCATAAGTTTGCGTCTTGTTCTCATAGATTTTATTTGTGTCAATAGTGCTCAACATTTTTTCCCAATGGATGGATTGAACGGAAAAATTTAATGCTCTGGGTGAAGGTATAGGAATGAGTCCTCTACAATTTTCTAGGTTTTTCACCTAGGAGGAAGAGCGTTTTCCTTCACCAACCGGGCATTAAACCTTGTGATTTGTTCAATACTAGGGATTGAATATATAATGGAATATGAAAAGTACTAAAATTTATTATGTAAACCTAACTAATTAACCTATACTAAGAGAGTCTATGATGCTGGAGAACACATGATGTATTATAACAATGCTAAAATGAAGATTAAACTAAACACAATAACCCATTAAATCAAATGGGTGCACTTGGAAACTGTTATAGGTCGAAGAAGAAGATGTGGGAGCCTCAGAAACCTTGAGAAATCTAGATTATGAGTCAATTGGGACACTTACACCAAGTGGGGTGACCTAGTCCCTTTTCAGGTAAACTACTCTGGAAGCCATATCTGCCAAATGGGTCTCCAAATCTCTAAATTTTTGTGTTGGGAACCTCCAGTGGGACTAGGTCACCACTATGGGCGATCTAGTCCCTTTCATTTTTTCTAGAAAATTGAAAGAGGACACAAAGGCCTATGGTGTGTATGTTGTTTCTTCATGGGAATCCAGACTCAGATCTATAAAATAACCTACAAAACTAAAGATATTTGGGTTTCTAATGTGTGGTTTGCCTTGGTCAAACCCCTAGTTTGTATTTAAACTTGCAATAAGATAGAAAATATGCATAAAACCCTAGCCCTAAGTGTGTCTAGAACTAGGAAAACCTGAAATAAGACAAAACCATATTCTATTGTGCTAGAATAAGATGCATGCAAAGGATTTGGAATGATGCAAGACTTCAATCCTAGAAACCCTACAATATTAAAAATGAGTGTAAAAAGGAATGTAAATGGGATGCAAACCTCAAGTATGAAAGTGGGCTAGAAGTAGAAGATGGAGTCACTTTGAAAATAGTCTTTAGGTGTGATTTAGTGGCTAGTTGCACCTCCTCAACCTAGATTTCTCCATGAATCTCCATAGGAATCTATCTTCAACCCTTGCCAATATGTGATCTTGAATGTGGAGTGAGCTTGAAGACCTATAAAAAGCCCTACTTTGTTGTCCAAAAGCTTCAAATTTTGCTATGAGAGAGATTAATCTTCTTGAGGAAGATGTTTTGCACTTGATTCTTGGAGTTGGATGTGAAAAATGGATAAGAGAGTGGAAAAATGACCTAAAAACAAGTATTTACAAGCAAAAAGACCTAATAGTGAGGAATTTTGACCTAAGAGGCCGACACCCATTGGGAATTTTTGATTAAATATTCACTTTCCAGCTTAAAATTAGAAAAATCCTCAAAAAAGACTAGGTCGCCAACTTGGGCGACTGATGTAGTAGGGAGGAAGAAAACCAACTTTCACAATCTGCTTTGTGAAAAATCAAAACATCTTTGTTTGAATCTTCATCATTTGTTCACCTTTCCCTTTTACAATTACTTAATTCAAATACTCAAATGTGTAAATAGGAGTTCCAAATCTCAAATTAACCCTCAATACACTTTAGTAACCTCAATTCAATCAAAAAGAACAATTACAACATCTTCCCTTTCACATTACATCATCTTGTTATGACTGTCCTCATTGTGCCACCATGGAACTTACAAGCCTCAACTCAAAACTTTGCTTTTCATGACACCATTATCTGTTTCCACACCCGAGACACCATTACTGGACTTAATTTAACATGATTAAACTCTTTCCACAGAGATGAAAATTTCATTGGCCACTTTTGGAGAACATTGTGGAAAAAGTTGGGAACTAACTTAACCTTCAGCTCTGCCTACCATCCTCAGATCGATGGAAAAAATGAGGTTGTTAATAGATCATTGGGGAATCTATTGAGATGTTTAACTAAGGAACACAATCAGTCATGGGATCTGATCTTACCACAGGCAAAGTATGCCTATAATGACTCAATCAATAGGAGTATTGGTAGGAGTCCATTTGAGGTTGTCTATGGGATGCACCCAAGGGGTGTTTGTGAGATAAGGGACTTGAGTGGAATGAACAAAAGGAGTGTTCAAGGAGAGGATTTTGTTGTGGCTATGCATGCCATACATGAGCAGGTCAAAGAAATACTTCAAAAGAATGTGAACAAGTATAAAGAGAAGGAAAACTTGAAGATAAGAGATGTCCAATTCAAAGTAGGAGATCTAGTACGGGAACACCTGAGAAAGGAGAGGTTACCTAAGGGGAAGTATACAAAATTGATGATGAAGAAGATAGGACCATGCAGGGTGGTCCACAAGTATGGAAGCAATGCTTATGAGATTGAACTCCCACAAGGAGTTGTCATCTCACCAATTTTTAATGTAACTGAACTCTATCCCTTCAAGGGGACTGTTTTTGCTGGTAAAGAAGCAGGTGAATCTGAAAATGATGAAGGAGAGTGGATCAAAGATCTTCCACCCACTCAACCAATGAAACTTGAAGCTATCTTGGACTCAAGGGAGGTGAAAAGAACAAGGAGAAAGGTTTATAAAGAACATTTGGTAAAGTGGCATGGACTGCCTAAAGAAGATGCAACTTGGATGTCTAAAGAAGACATTGCTTAGCATGGAGCCACTATTGAAGACCTCATTTCATCAGGAGGATGAAATCATTTCCTCCTCGGGCATATGGTGCAGAGCACCTTCATAGTTTGGTCTATTTTTCTTTGTAAATAGGGTCTATTTTGGGGAATGATATTTTATGTTTGTAATAAGGCCAAGGTGGCCAAATTTATGATGTAAAGAACATTACTAGTTCAAGTTAAGGGGTGGTCTTAATATTTGCATTAGTATTACAAAGTGAATTAGTTTATTTCGTGTCTAAGTAAGGGGTAGTTGGAAGTTCAACAATCAGATCCTTTGGAATTATCTTATGGACGTTGAATAGGTTGTAAAAACATGTAAAAAGTGGAAAAATCATTCGAGCCAGTTTGGTAGATGAAGATTGAGGAGGATCAAATAAGAAACATTCTAATTTTTGTTATTTTCCTTGAAAAATCTGTGTTTTTTTCTATTCTGTACAAACTCGTATAGTCAGTATCCAATGAAAAGCTTACATAACTAAGTGGACCATCATATTAGCTTTCTTTTGAATCATATTAGAGGATTTCTCATTTAGTAGGAACACAGATTAATTCATTCTTCTGAAAACTGCTTTGTAGGTAGGGTTTCTTAGGGTTTTGTGAAACAAATGGAATTCTAAAGGCCATTCCACTGTAATATAATGTAGTATCTCATGGAATGGGCCTATTAGGATATCGATTAGTGTTTTCTTTCATTGCTAGATAGAGTGGTAAGGAGGACAAGGAGATAGTTCGAGTTTGAAGGTTGGCAAGGTGACTTGCCAATAGTGAAATCACTAATTTTTGGATGGGACATAAGGTTTATAGACTGATAGTGAGGAAGAAATAGAAGAAATGTTGATTTGGTGACTGTTTCACTATATGCATGTAGGTATTGGGGTTAGGAGATTCAATTTTGAAGGATCTCCTTTGTAAAAGAGGCCTAATTTGGCCATACTAAAGCGAAGAAGGACAGTTTGGTGTGCATCAGTCCAAAACAACCCTATCGATGGTTTTGGCATGTTAAGAAATAGGGTAAAGGGTCCTCAAAAGTGTTCTTACAAAGGGAAGAAAAGATTTGAAGATGGAGATATAGTTGAATAAGTGTGTCTCCAAGGCTACAAGGAAATTATTGGCCTAACCAAGGAAATCACCTTAGGAGTTGTTTGGTTCATTCCTAACCAGGTTGAAGTTGTTGATTGAAGTCTAATGCCACTCTGTCTTGCATCAACGACCTAGTCCCACTAAGGGATTTTGAAGTGGGAATAGTGCTTTTTGAATAATTTTGATATTGCTTTTCAGGGGTTGAATGATCCCTTAGGTGTAATAGGCCTCAAAGTAAAAATTAACGAACCTTAGGGGCCTATAAATGTTGTTTTAGGGTGAAAATTGATGAAAGGGGACCTAAAGTAGGACCAAAACAGGCACAAAATTGTCCTTTTCTTCAAAGGTATATAATTTTTGGTGACATAGGGATAAAGGCACTTGAAGTCTGGAGTTCTTCTCCCTTCAATCATTTCTAAGAATGATTGAAGGAAGCTCCTCAACTGGAGCCAAATTTTAT
>CM021100.1:229828850-229933183 GCA_007115665.2 Sequoiadendron giganteum | reverse complement strand
GTAGAAGCTCTTTATTTAACCGCTCTTACATATTACATGTAGGAGCACTGATTTTTAACACTTTTGCATATTTCATGCCTTAGTCATTTTTTGGCACATGTAGGAGTGGGGTTTTTTAGCGCTTCTACATTTCAAATCTAAAGTCACATGTAGGAGCTCTATTTCTCACCGCTCTTACATATTTCATGCCGAAGCTCTATTTTCACTAATCTTACATATTACATGTAAGAGGATTGATTTTTAGCGCTCTTGCATATTTCATGCCTTAGTCATTTTTTGGCACATGTAGGAGTGAGGTTTTTTAGCGCTTCTGCATCTCAAATCTTAAGTCACATGTATGAGCTCTGTTTTTCACCGCTCTTACATATTTCATGCAGAAGCTCTGTTTTTCACCGCTCTTACATATTTCATGCATAAGCTCTGTTTTTCACCGCTTTTACATATTTCATGTAGAAGCTCTATTTTTCACTGCTCTTACATACTTCATGCAAAAGCTCTGTTTTTCACCACTCTTACATATTTCATGCAAAAGATCTATTTTTCACCACTTTTACATATGAAATGTGAAAGTTTAGTTTTTAAGCACTCTTACACTCAAGTGTCCTTCGCACGTGCAGAAGCACTGATTTTCATCGCTTTTACATATGATATGTAAGAGCATTGTTTTTTACAGCTTTTCCATGAAACTACCCAAGTCCTCCAAAATTTAGAAGCGTTATTTTTATCGCTTTTAATGTGATATGCTAGAGCATTGTTTTTCAACGCTTTTACACAAAATACAATTTCCTTCCAAAACATGCAAGAGCACTATTTTTCAGCGCTTGTGCATCAAATGCAGATCCTCCAAGATGTAAGGGCGCTGATTTTTAGTGCCCTTGCATAAAAAAGAGTTTTTCACTGACATTCAAAAATCATCCAAAAATGCATTCCGAGCTCTGTTCTCCACTATCATCGCATTCAAGCTTCCAAAACCCATGAAATTTATCAAATTTACATCTCATATGCAATGTCTTGAAAATTTGAGTAATTACATCTAAAGTGCAATACCCCATGCTAAAACCTTAGTTTTTCCTACTCTTGCATACATTCTAATCTCTTGTGCCTAGATTTCAGAGCAATTTTGATCAAGTTCTTGCCTATAACCAAGCAAGAAGGCTTTGAAGTACAACCAAAAATTTATTCCCATGTTTTAGTTTTTTCAAAGAAGTGTTCATCAACGGTTCAAGAAGAATTTAAAGATGAAGCTTTCTCAATAGCTTCAATGCACAAAATGATGGATTTCCAACTTATTCTAGATTTGAAAGGCACTAGAAATCCTTCAATCTCATCGAAGGAGTTAATCTCAAGAATCCTTGTCATCTCCAAAGTACACTCCAATGCAAGAGACAATGAAGAAATATGAAGACTTTTGTGCCCAATGCAAGGAACCATAAAGACTTCTTATATCTCTAGTCTTAGATATTTTATATGCTTTCTTCTATTCATTTTGTAAATAGGCTTTGACATTTTACATGTCATTTCACCAAATGTAATCACATGTAAACAAATATGTTTTCCTATAATTATGGAAAACATTTTTGAATAAGTCAACTAGTTAGGTAGGATTTTCCTAGATTCACTTTTCTGATTTTCCTAAATTTTCTCTCCTCTCCCATCTATAAATATGAGAGGATTCTATTTTAATCTTTATCTATTATCTTTTGCAATGAAGTGCTGCCCATTTGAGAAGCAAATGCTTGAAAATTTGTGTTCATCTTTTGTGAATCTATTTTGATCAATAAAGAAGTGAGTTACATACCAAACTTTGTGTTGGAATCGATTATCTTTTGGATTTGTTTGAAGTTGGTAGTGATTAGTGTTTGAGATCTAAAGGGCTTTGAGTAAATCAATGTAAACTTTGAGTTGCACTCTTTTATTCGAATTTATGATATTGATTTAATACTGTTGGTGAATTCTCTACAAGACTTTGTGCTTGTATTTATTCATGTTTTTTGTGGATCTATCGTGGAGTATCTAGAAGACTTTGTGCTTCTAATACAATGCTAGTTACATATCTCAAGGATACATTAGTGAAAGCTATGAAACGACTTTGTGCCTTCGTGAGTTTTCTTGTTTTATCATTTATCATTATCATGTTGGTGTTCCTAGGCTTTGCTTTGACAAGATAGGAATATTAGAATTACTTCTTTTTTTTAGTTTGAATTTGTATCGAATTAGGAACTTGAAACTTTGAAGCATTGTAAAACATATTCTTTGAAGAAAGAGAGAATTATGAATGTGACACACCCCATCCATTAATCATAGTGTATATTATTGTGAATAATTAATTAGTTTTAATTAGCTTTAATAAGCAATAAGAATGACACCTCCCCTTTAAGAGGAGAGATTCTATCTCACATAGTTGTGGCTGAAATCAAGTTTTGTAATTTGTTAAAAGGGATTACATAATTTTCACCGAACAATTTTTTGGAAAATCTACTGGGGACATGACACACATTTGAAAGCCTTACGATTTCTTTTTCTTGTATTTTTTCCAAGCTTTCACCAATGACATGTAAATGGTTGCTCAAGGTCCTTGGGGAAATTATTTTGGTCCATTGATTCTAGCTCTACCCCTACATGCTCTTCCTAAAGGCTCATGAAAGAACTTTCCCAAGTTCTTTGGTGATGGAAAACAACATCCCGACAAGCATGTTGCTGCTTTCTATATTGCTTATGGAGTTCATGATGTTGAATACGAAGATGTATCTATAAAGCTATTTGTGGAGACTCTCCAAGGTGTCGCTACTGATTGGTTTTATCATCTGGAGCCACATATCATCACAAAATGGGAAACTCTCATATCCAAGTTTGAAAAAAGGTTCAAACCTCCTAAAGTTGGTCATGCTTTGTTGGCTCAACTCACCCAATTGAAGAGGGAATCTCACATGCCTATGCGCAAGTTCATTGCTCACTTCAACAAGTTGACACGCAGAATTCCAACTACTGCTCAACCTATAGATGAGAATTTGAAATGTTTCTTTGTAAATGCGCAAGTGCCCAAGGTTGGTTTCCTATTGAGAAGAGCAGCCCCAGCTACTCTTGCAGTTGTGCAAACCTTGGTGAAAAAAACTTGAAGATGATCTCATTCTTACTGGGAAAATAAGAATTGAATCAAATGGGTTTGAAGAAAGCCCTTATTTGGAGTTATTTTCTTCCATCACAAGGACAAATCCTATGGTGAAAAGGTTGGAAAATGAGATACTTGTCCTCAAAAAGTAGCTAGCTCAAGGTGTGTTTTTTGTGCCTCATAGGATGTACTAGGGAGTTCACCTTCAAATGCTACTCATAATTTTTTTGTTGGGAATAAACACAAGTTATCTTCACCTCTGAAGAGGCTTGCTCTTGAGGCACCATTAGTAAAAGTAGTAGTGAAGCACCCTGACTCCAATTCAAGTGATCTTGATATTCTCTTCTAGGAAAAGGAAGCAGACATAGTTGGCGACTCCCAATTCTATTTTATGCAGTCACAAAAAGACAAATTGATGAAAAGAAGAAGGATGAAAGTCATTTTGTTGAAGTTCAAGTGAATAGAAACAATCTTGTCTTGAGATATAAAAATATGGACATGTACGAAGGTATCAGTCAATTTGAAAAGAATGCATCTATGTTTTGAGGTCATGAACTTGAACACATGTTGCATAAAAGAACTTGCCGAAGGCATGATGAGGACCTTCTTATAAATAATTCAGATTTTCCTAAGTCTGAAGATGACAAACAACATATTGAGGTGTTTAGTGAAGTCATATATTCATTTGAATCACATGAAGTAGATCATTTCGATCAACATGAGGTTGCCATGGTTGATGAATTAGTTGTTCAAGTAGAAATTGGTAAGAAGCATTCAATCTTTGACCGATCAATGAGATGTCCCATAAGACATCTTGCTTGGTTGGAGGCCAATGGGAAGACAAAGGTTCCACTTGTACATGTGAGCGTGAAGATAAACTCAAGAGGATGCAATTGAAGATGTATTTGTAGATGCATAGGAGCAATCTGAATTCAATGATTCATTTTGGAGCAGCAATATATCTGATATATTTTTAGAGGTAGTTGAACCTATTCATCTCTTTCAAGAAGTAGTGCCTCAACTTCATTTACATGTAGCTTCTAATGATCATGGAAGGCCTTGGAATTTTTTGAAGAAAGGGAGCTATTTTGTTGAACCTATGAACAATTTCATTTGAGAAGGTTTCATTGATGGCTAGTTTTAATTAGGTAGGCTTTTACCTTTTCAATAAGTGAATTTGCATAAGTTTGCATCTTGTTCTCATAGATTTTATTTGTGTCAATAGTGCTCTACTTTTTTTCCCAATGGATGGATCGAACCACAAAATTTAATGCTTTGGGTGAAGGTATAGGAATGAGTCCTCTACAACTTTCTAGGTTTTTCACCTAGGAGGAAGAGGGTTTTCCTTCACCAACTAGGCATTAAACCTTGTGATTCATTCAATACTAGGGATTTAATATGTAATGGAATATATGATAAGTACTAAAATTTAATATATAAACCTAACTAATTAACCTAAAATAAGAGAGTCTATGATGCTGGAAAGTACATGATGTATTATAACAATGCTAAAATGAAGATTAAACTAAACAAAATAACCTATTAAATCAAATGGGTGCACCTGGAAACTACTGTAGGTCGAAGAAGAAGATGTGGGAGCCTCAAAAAACCTGAGAAATCTAGATTACGAGTCAACTGGGACACTTATGCCAAGTTGGGTGACCTAGTCCCTTTTCAGGTAAACTACTCTGGAAGCCATATCTGCCAACTGGGTCTCCAAATCTGCAAATTTCTCCATGATTTAGTGGCTAGTTGCACCTCCTCAACCTATATTTCTCCATGAATCTCCATAGGAATCTATCTTCAACCCTTGCCAATATGTGATCTTGAATGTGGAGTGAGCTTGAAGACCTGCAAAAAGCCCTAGTTTGTTGTCCAAAAGCTTCAACTTTTGCTGTGAGAGAGATGAATCTTCTTGAGGAAGATGTTTTGCACTTTATTCTTGGAGTTGGATGTGAGAAATGGCTAAGAGTAAAAATGACCTAAAAACAAGTATTTACAAGTAACAAGACCTAATGTAGAAGCACTATTTTTTATCGCTTTTAATGTGATATGCTAGAGCGTTGTTTTTCAACGCTTTTACACAAAATACAATTTCCTTCCAAAACATGCAAGAGCACTATTTTTCAGCACTTGTGCATCAAATGTAGATCCTCCAAGATGTAAGGGCACTGATTTTTAGCGCCCTTGCACAAAAAAGAGTTTTTCACTGACATTCAAAAATCATCCAAAAATGCATTTCGAGCTCCGTTCTCCACTATCATCACCTTCAAGCTTCCCAAACCCATGAAATTTTTCAAATTTACATCTCATATGCAGTGTCTTGAAAATTTGAGTAATTACATCTAAAGTGCAATACCCTATGCTAAAACCTCAGTTTTTCCTACTCTTGCATACATTCTAATATCTTGTGCCTATATTTCAGAGTAGTTTTGATCAAGTTCTTGCTTATAACCAAGCGAGAAGCCTTTGAAGTACAACCAAAAATTTCTTCCCATGTTTTAGTTTTTCAAAGAAGTGTTCACCAATGGTTCAAGAAAAATTTAAAGATGAAGCTTTCTCATTAGCTTCAATGAACAAAATGATGGATTTACATCTTATTCTAGATTTGAAAGGCACTAGAAATCCTTCAATCTCATCGAAGGAGTTAATCTCAAGAATCCTCATCATCTCCAAAGTACACTCCAATGCAAGAGACAATGAAGAAATATGAAGACTTCTGCACCCAATGGAAGGAACCGTAAAGACTTCTTGTATCTCTAGTGTTAGATAGTTTATATGCTTTCTTCTATTCATTTTGTAAATAGGCTTCAAAATTTTACATGTCATTTCGAAAAATGTAATCACATGTAAAAAAATATGTTTTCCTATAATTATGGACAATTTTTTTGAATAAGTCAACTAGTAAGGTAGGATTTTCCTAGATTCTATCTTCTGATTTTCCTAAATTTTCTCTCCTCTCCCATCTATAAATATGAGAGCATTCTATTGTAATATTTATCTTTCATCTTTTGCAATGAAGTGTTGCCCATTTGAGAAGCAAATGCATGAAACTTTGTGTTTATCTTTTGTGAATCTATTTTGATCAATAATGAAGTGAGTTGCATACCAAACTTTGTGTTGGAATTGATTATCTTTTGGATTTGATTGCAGTTGGCAGTGATTAGTGATTGAGACCTAAAGGGCTTTGAGTAAATCTATGTAAACTTTGAGTTGCACTCTTTTATTCAAATTTATGATATTGATTGAATACTGTTGGTGAATTCTCTACAAGACTTTGTGCTTGTATTTATTCATGTTGTTTGTGGATCTATCATGGAGTATCTATAAGACTTTGTGCTTCTAATACAATGTTGGTTACATATCTCAAGGGTTCATTGGTGAAATCTACGGAATGACTTTGTGTCTTTGTGAGTTTTCTTGTTTTATCATTTATCATTATCATGTTGGTATTCCTAGGCTTTACTTTGACAAGATAGGAATATTGGAATTATTGCTTTTTTTTTAAGTTTGAAGTTGTATCGAATTAGGAACTTAAAACTATGAAGCATTGTAAAACATATTCTCTGAAAAAAGAGAGAATTATGAATGTGATACACCCCCATATCTTAATCATAGTGTATATTATTTTGAATACTTAATTAGTTTTACTTAGTTTGAATAAGCAATAAGAACGGTGCTTCCATTTTCTAAGAGGAGAGATTGTATCTCACACAACTGTGGTTGAAATCAAGTTTTCTAATCTGTTAAAAGGGATTACATAATTTTCACCCAACAATATCAACCCATTTGTACTTAATCCACTTTATTTTTTGCACATACATAACTAAAACCAAGGAAGATCCATACTATTGTATAAATATTTTAATGAGGCAATACCAAGTCACACTTTGTGAGAAAAAATTAAAAGAGATTGAGCATTAATTTTATTCCTCAAAAACTTAATGATCATAAAGTTAAAATCATATGCCAAAATAGAAGAATTAAGATATAAAGAAAGAGAAAAAATAGGAAAAAAAATCAAAATTAATCCCACAACCTAATTTCTATATCCGAAAGGATAATGGGAAACCAAAGAAATAAGTTTTTGTGCATCAAAATTCCTATCATACCACTACAACCATAACTCAAAATACAAGAAATATGAAAAAGAGATGAGATACCTAATGTTACATATGTTGACCATGTTATTTAATGATAGAATACTACAATAAAGATACACATATTATTGAAAAAGAAAGAAAAGAGGAAGAACAAGAATAAGAAAAAATCAATGAAGATAAATTTAATGATTTATATAGAAGTAGAAAAGAGAGTGGATGCCAAACCAAATAGAAAATATAATAAATACTTAAATATGATAGGCATACACCAATTTAATGTGAGTGTTATTCACTCCCTCTATATTTTTTATGCTACCATTATTTTTAATGTATGATAGAAAAGGTGATCCAAAGACACATTTGGTTAGTATAAGGAAAAAGAGTGGGGAGATATGATGGCGTGTGGATTTCAGAGCCCTCATTAGGGACCCTCTCATAGAAAATTATCCCCTCCCCTTGAGGGAGTGGATTTTTAAAAAGGTGAGTGGTTCATAAAGTTTTTTTTCCTAGATGGATACTTAGGTTATATAAAGATCCTAGTCCCAAGAGTAAAACTATCATTTGACTACATTTACCACTAACTAGTGTAACCTTCTTAAGAGCGGTATACATGGCTTTGAAGGCCATGCTAGAAAAGTTCATGTTGATTTACCTTGATGTTTTTTTTTTAAAGAATGTAGGTGATCATTTTTACCATCTTGAGTAGGTCTTCAAGAGGTGTAGAGAATATGGCATGTCGTTGAACCCAAAAAAATGTGTGTTTTCCATAGATCATTAAAAATTAATAGGACACATAGTTTCTAAAAAGGATCTTGCCATTGATCTAGACAATATGGAGGCTATCTTGTCTATTTCCCTCCCCAACCATAAGAAACCCCAAAAATATTCTTGGGAAGATTTAAATTAATGAAGAGGTTCTTTCCCAATCTTGTTGCATTGACAAAACCCCTCACTTATATACTAAAAATAATATTTTGTTCAATTGGAAAAAGGAAAAGAAGGATTTTTTTACGCCATCAAGCAATCAATTACTTAGGATCCTATGCTTTCCAACCTAAACCGATGTAGGAGCATTCGGGGAGAAGATAAATCCCGCACAACCAAAATAATCATTTTTTTTTCCTTTTAAAATTTTGGTGTGATGTTGGTCTTGCAAGCATGAAATATTCCTTAATTTTCCTTCCTTCAACAAATTTGATTTGGACCCCTTTCCATACACTTGTGTTTGGCATGCAATTCAAATGAAAAGTCATGTCATTTAGAAAATAAGATTATTCATGAGAAACAAAGTCCCATGCCCAGGTTGGGAGAAATTATATTTTATTCTTTTGTAAATCTCAGGAATTAAAAAAAAGAATTGGAATAAATGATTGCTAGTATTGCTTGGCACCTAGGATTAGAGGTGCATGAATGAGATAGTGGATGTCAATTTGGGATTTATTTTGAAAAGTTGTTAGGAGAACAATGAAGGGGGTTGATTTGCATGAATCACATGCCCATAAGAGAGGGAAAATGATGTTGAATGGTAGATTTTGAGTAGGGAAATCCAAATGCCTAGCCTAGGAGAGTTTTGGCAATGAAGAACAAAGTAGCAAAATAGGAGAAAACAAGAAAGAAGAGGAAGAACATGACCTAGATTCCCAAATCATCATGTCCAAGAACTTGAGAAGATGTTTTTTCTATAAGGGGATTACGTTTTTAATATGTTGAAGCTTATTTTTGGTGTTTTTCAAAAAAATTCTTGTAGGATTTTGCACATTGGCTTTGAGTTTTACTAGTAGATGTTTGTTGATGTAGTTGAAGATTTTGAAAATGAAAAAGCATGCTTGAATTTTATGATTTATAATTCTCCCATAGTTATTTAAATACAAATGAGAATTCTTATGCTAGTGTTTTAAATTAATATTGCATATTAGTGTTGATTTGGTGAAGCCAACGATACAACAATTGATAAACTCACAAGTTTCTCAATTGTTGACCTAAATCAATTGGTATCAAAGCAAGCTTGTAGAATTTTGAAGAGGAAACAACACATAAAGGATGGGGTAGAGGATGAGCCCAATGAAGAGAAGAAAATCCAACACTCATGGAGATTCTAAGGGGAATCACAATGAGGTTGTACGCCATAGAAACTTCTTAGAGAAGAGGGGTTCTTGTTGAAGATGTTGGTGAAGATGAGGAAAAAATTCTAGAGGTTGCAGTAGTGCAGGGAGAATATGCACATGAAGAGATATTCTTAAAAGTGTTGGATAAGCTTGGAAGTAAACCAAGGATGGATCCACCTAGTTATAGTGAGACTTTGAATCTAAAGGAGCTTATTTGCTAGATTGTAGAAATGGACAAGTAATTTGATTTAGAGACCATTGAAGAGAAAATGAAAGTAAAATATGTTTACACTAGATTGAAGGGACATGCATCCCTATGGTGGGAACAAGTGAAGATTGAGAGACAAACGAAGGGAAAATAAAAGAAAAATATTGGGAGAAAATGGCTACAAATTAGAAGACAAAATTATTGCCTGTAGACTACCATATTGGTTTGATCAAGAAACTACAAAATCTGAGATAAAAGGAATTAAATTTTATGGAGTACATAGAGAAATTTTACACGCTAAACATACATGTTAGGCATGTTGAAGATGATGAGGAACAAGTAGCAAGGTATGTGAATGGACTAATGATAAATATCCAAGATGAGATTAGCATAGTCATGATAAAGACCATAGAAGAAGCCTACTGTCGATATGCTCTCAAGACAAAGGAAAAGTTGGAAAAATGCAACAAATTAATTCTAGAGGTAGAGGAAAAGCTTTAAGAGGTAGAGAAAAAACAATTAGTGGAATATACCAACCAATAAAAGAAGAGGAAGCAAGCTGGTCACAAAAAATTCATGGGATAAGTGTAAGAGGAGGATATTTTGCAAGAGAAAGAGGTGAAACTTTGAGAGGGAGAGGAGAATACGACAAAGGAAGGGTATTTTTAGGAGTGTGTTTCAATTGTGGAGAAGTTGGTCATTAGGCCTTTGAGTGCCCACAAACACAAGAGATCGGAAAGAAAAACACTAGAAGAGCATATACTATAGAAGCTGAAAAAAAAATAACTGGTAGATCTCGAAGATGGGGAGGTTCTTATGTTGAGAAGAGTACTTTTAAACCCTGAGAAAGAGAAATAATAACCGATACAAAGAAGAAGCTTGTTCAAGAAAATTTGTAAATCACAAGGAAAATGTTGAAATTTGATTATGGACGACAAAATAACAAATAATTTGGTGTCCCAAGAGATGGTGGAGAAGCTAAATTTTGAAAGAACCAAACACCCAAATCTATACCATGCCACTTGGTTACAACAAGGGCATCAACTTATGGTAAGTGAAAAGTGTTTGGTGAATTTTCAGATTGGTAATTATAGGGATGAGATTGTATGTGATGTGATGCCAATGGATGCATACCACATCCTTTTAGGTAGGCCATGTTAGTATGATCAGAAGGCCATATATGACGGTGAATTAAAAACTTACACAATAACCAAAGATGTAAGAAAATATTTTATGACACCAGTGAAAGAAAAACATAAGGAGGTGGGCAATGATGCTAGAGTATGCGTAATATTGAGAAAGCAATTTCTTAAGGAGATACAAGTGGAAGAGAGGTGTTATTCCTTGGTTTCTCATCCCAAATAAGTTGGGATAGTGAAAGAAGAGAAGGAAAAACTCACGAAGATCAAGGGTATGATGAAGGATAGGGCACAAAAACCACTCCTTGGTATGTTTGCAATTATTTTAGATAAAATTTTGGATCATTTGAAACATGTTAAAAATGTTTTGCAAGGGTTAAGAGAAGAGAAGTTGCTAGATAACTTTAGGAAATTTAGTTTTATGAAAGAGAAGTTACAAACAAACACCAAGAGGCACAAAGAGAATGCTATTATGAAAAGGAGAAAACAAGAGTGTGAGGTGGGAGAGTTGGTCTTGGAACATCTAAGGAAGGAGAAGTTTCCTCAAGGCAAATACAAAAAGGTGAAATATAAGATTGGACCATGCAAGGTACTCAAAAAAATTTCAGCTAATGTATATGAAATAGAATTGCCTCTAGGAGTAGATATTTAACCCATTTGATATGTAGCTAATCTTTATCATTTTTATGGTGATGAAACACATGAAAAGAGGATTGATAGTTCAGATTCACAAAGTTGCGAGTAACAACTTCTAGCAAGGGAGTGCGAAGAGGCAGATGAAGTTGTTGATTCAAGAGTGGTAAGAAGAACAAGATGCAAGGAATATAAGAAGTATTTGATTAAATGGAGAGAGAAGAAGATGGAAGAAGCAACATGGGTGGCTTTACCACTGTCACATAATTTCTTTTCACATTTCCTTTCATAAATCTTATGTTTTGTTTTAGCTTCCTCAAGTTCTCTTCTTTGCTCCATCTCTATCATGGCCAATCTAGCCTAAATATTCTTTAATTATCCAATAAGCTATTTTGTAAACCTCTTCTGTTTCCACTCTTCCAAAGGTAAAATATTCATAGGCCTTCTCATGACCGATCTTGTTCTCTTCTTCAAAGACATCTTTAGAGACTCACAAATCTCTTTATAGTTACAAGTCCTCCTTGCAAAAATATCTCTCTTTAGGGTATCAACCCTATGTAGTAATAGGTCCTCCTTGCAACAAAATCACTTAGGGTGATCCCTCAAATCTGGTTTACAATTTCTGAGAGGAACTGATTTTTGCTGAAATCACATATTTTTAGAAAATATAATGATTTAAGCCTTTAAAAGTTCCATTTTAAGGATTCCAATTGAAGAGGGTTCAATCAAACCACCTTAGATAAACCCCCTTGGATAGAACCTCACTAGTTTTAAACCATACTTATAAATGAGTCTCCTTTACACCTATCAAAATGCTGATAAAAAATTACTTTTGATTTACCTTTTGGGGGATCAAATGAATTCATTAAAAATTTATTTCAAATGATTATGGTAGTCCTTTAAATGAGTTATCCCACATGTTATGCCTTGCATAACCACCCCAACTTTTTCCTTGGTCAAAATGGGTCCCCTTTTTATATTTTTATCCTTGGTTGATTTTCAAACAAAGTTTGGAGTCTTTTGTTTCCAACACTTTGTTTTTCTTTGGTTTACTCTATCAGAACTGGAACCGGAACTGAATCAGGTTTTGAAACTTCCTTCAAAACTCGTTCCGATCCCCATCCCGACAATCTTTCTTTTTAACCTTTTGTTTTGTCTTTATCGGAGCCAGAGTCGGAGTAGAAGTTAAGCTGATGTTTTATTCAAAATTCCAAAATCAAAATTCATTCCGCCTCTACCTCCGCTTTTTGATCTTTCATTTTAGATTAAGTCTTTATGTTTAGTTTTCTTATTTCAGTCTTTTTGTTTTATTTTTGTGTTTGGTTTTGTTTTATGCTTTGTTGGCGGAACCAGAACTGGAACGGGAATGAACTTGGGAAATTACTTAGGTTTCTAAATCTGTTTTCATTCCGATTCCGCTCTCGCCGTTTCTTGGTCGTTGACTTTTTACTGAAGTCACACTACAGTGATGTGTTTGTTCTTCTCCGGTTCCGACTCCGATCTAATACATTTAATGCATTAATGACAGTTGCCATGCGTAGGTAGAAACTCTGAGTTTTACCTTGATTAGGGTTAAATGAGTGGTTATCATTATTATTGTTAAGAAATCGAAGAACGAAGTAAAGCAGCAATGGAGCTTTTCTGAAGTGAATCGATTGAAAGAAGAGGAGAGTTTTTGCGTTCGAGGTACGGTTCCTATTCTCATTTTTCTTTTATTTTTCTTTCATGTTTTCTTGTTTCTGTTAGATCATTTTTCTTTGGGCAATTTCGCCATCTCTGTGGGTTTGCACGATTTGTTTTTCTTTCTTTGTTTGTTGTTGTTCTTGTCTTTGTTTTATTTTCTTTTGTTTCTCATTTTCAGTGAGTTGAGGCATGGTCGATTTCACATTTTTGTCGTGATCGCGTCGTGCTACATTGGGTTTTAAACACATAGATTAATTAGGGTTCCACAGTAAGATAGATTAAATTCAAGTTTTATAGTGAGTTAGGGTTGGTAGAATCTTTTTTCTACTTAGGTTTTTTATTGCGCATTCGTTTGGTTAAATTAGGAAGGGTTAAATTTGTGCCCTAGTTTTTATATCATGTTTTTTAGGGTTTTATGCATTTCTATATTCGTGTTTTTGAATGTTAAATGTGATGTCCTAAAAGTATAGTCACCCCCACGGTCGTATGGACATGGTCCTTTCATATTGTATTTAAGCCTCATTTCAGTTTAATATGACCCTGGTCCTTAATTATAAAGTTGTGCATTAAACTGTTAAAATCATTGATGATGTCATGGTCAACCTAGGCAGAGGCGGGATCGGAATTGATTTAGATTTTTGGATGTGTTTTATAATTAGTGTCAATTCCATTTTCCATCATGTCTCTGACTCCGCTTATAGTGAGAAGCTTTATTTCAAAATAAAAATAGCCTAGGCGGAAGTGGAACCGAAACAAGATATGAAAATAGAAAATCTGAAAGAAACTGAATCAGTTTCCATTCTGGTCCCGGTTCCGATAACCATTCTAGTTCCGAATCCAAG
This sequence comes from Sequoiadendron giganteum, assembly GCA_007115665.2. NCBI lineage: Eukaryota > Viridiplantae > Streptophyta > Pinopsida > Cupressales > Cupressaceae > Sequoiadendron > Sequoiadendron giganteum. The sequence continues at coordinate 229,919,361 of CM021100.1, read as the reverse complement.
CCCATTTCTCATTTGTTAAATATCAATAATAGTTTTGGTTCTGAGCCTGACAGTATGAGGGTTGTTTAGGATGTTTTCTGCCTGGTTCTGCCTCTAATGTATGTTGGAAAGGTATGATTTAAGGCATATTTTGAGATGTTTATTCAAATATCTAACTAGAGGTTTTGTTGTAGGAAAGCTGAAGAATGTCGAGAACATCAGGAGAAGCCTCCTAAAGGAATTGGCCTACAGGAACATCAAAATCAACAACTAAGCCCAAGAAGATCAAGCCAGAATAGTTACCTTATACCTTGAGGTATAACCGCAGGAGTCCTGTTGTCACAATAAGCAAAGTGGAATCAAACTGGTTAGACATCATCGACACAAATTTGGGCCAGTACAACTTTGAGGAGTCATATACTGACACATTCAATGAGGATGTGACACCTAGAACTAAGAGAATAGTGGATTCCGGTTTGGCTCATTTCACCCTATTTCCCTTATCAATCCAATGCCTAGAGTTAATCTTGATGGCTGCAAGTGCTTACAATCTAGCTACCCGACAATGCATGGATTCACAAGACAATGTAATCATTGATCTTACTCCTCAAATGTTTCAAAGTATATTTAGAGTCTCAAATCCCAAGAACTTGGTATAGTTAACTGAGGTAGAGGCCCTAGAGAAATATAACAAATATGAGGAATCCAACAAGTCTCACTTGAACAAAAAGTGGTTAAAAATAGAGAAGAAGTCTCTGACCAAGCTTGCAAACCAACCAAAGAGGGCAGATTTTTATAAAGAAGTATCATATTTAATAATGATGTTGTCTAGGGCTTTTGGGAAGAGAGATGCCTTTCATTTCAAGGAGTGGATGTTTCCCTTCATCCAAACAATCTTAAATGGCACCCATCAATTCGATTGGCCGATGATTGTATCAGATGCCATTCATGATCAATTGACCAGTATTATAGAGACTAAATGCTTTTTCATGACTTCTTACATTGTGTATGCAGCAACAAGAGTAGGTATCTTCCTAGGTCTGAACAGAGTGGGGATAATGGGAGTGTTAGATGGACAAAAGAAGGTGTGGGAGCATTATAACCAATTATCCCTATAGGTTGCTGAGACTCAATCCAGAAGGGTTAATGATGCATTAATATATGTGATCATTAACCAACTCAATAGAGATGCAGGGTACAGATTGAGCCAAGAGGCCATGGCATTTATTACTGAATGAGGATGTTGGTACATTCAATACCCCAAGTTCACATACTTTAGGCTAGTTGGCTTTGAAGGTCATCAACATTTGCTGCCAAGATGTTGCAATAATAGGATAGTTTTAATGGAATTTGTATATCAGGCTCTAGGGGTTAATGCCCGGTTTGGATTGAAACATAAGACATGATGTCATAAGTTCCCCATGAAGTTGGGTGAGTACAGTTGTCAGCATCTGGTAGGAGCAAAGGTGGTGTGCAGTGAGTTGATATAGTTAAATCTAGGTTTATATACAGCTCGAAAGCACTTTGACCCGAAGGGTAAGATGAATGCCTTGCTGCCTTCTGTGTTTGAAAAAAAATTCAATTTATTGGAAGATTTCTGGAGTGACTGATAGTATGAGTATGACTTGAGAAAAAAAAATTATGAAAGGTTATCTGTCTCACTCATGTTGGAGCTTGGGGTCAAGAATGACATTCCTGACACATTGGTGGATGATGGAGTTGTATTGGATCCATCTTATGAAGCTTTAAACATTGGGACTAAAAGTCTGGATCCAATTGACTGGGATAGTGAGGAAACCATTGAAATTAAGCATATAGGGCGAGCAGTTTTAGATAGAAGCGTTCAATGGTTGGTTCTAAGAACCAAAACTCCTCAAGGACCAACTCCTAAATAGAGGAAAGGGTATAAAAGGATTAAAAGAAAGACACCTCCCAAGGAGCCTTTGGAGTTCCTTCCTCCAAACATTGAAGAAATAGAGTTTGAAGCAACAGTTGATGAATCAGAGACACAAGAAGGAGATGCTCAAATGGGATCGATTGTTTCAACACCTACATTAGGTGAGTCTTCTACTCAAATCCCACTGGCAAAACAACAAAGTGGGGAAGTGGAAAAAGGGACTCCTCATAGTATGGTTGAAACTATAAAGGGAAAAGAGGTGGAGATAGAAATTCATGATGTTGGAACATATTCGGATGAGACTCTATGAGATAAAGGAATACAAGAAAATATGCCTCTAGAGGAGGATACAAAATATGTAATAACACAGGAGGATCAATGGGCATTGTTTGAAGAAGTCAAGAAGGCTGCTGATGAGCAAGCTGCAACAATAGAAAAGAAAAAGTTATTTGATGCAAAGACACAAGTTGATGCCATACTACAACAATAGCAAATTGAAGCTAAATCAAAATATGATGAAGTAGAGAGGCAACAGAGGCAAAAGGAGCATGAGCTCAAGGTTAAGGAGGAGAATGATAAGTTAGAACTAATACAAAAGATTCATGACCTTGAGGAAGAGAAAGCTAGACACTAGAGGGAGAAAGAGGTTCTGGTAGCTAAGTTAAAGCTTGCTAAAGAAGCTCACAAAAAAGAAGAGGAAGCAAAATGATTACAAAAGGAGAAAGAGGCTGAAGAGCTGGTCAAAAAGCAACAACAAGAAGAAGAAAATGCAGAAAAGCTTAAAGCTTTAGAGAAAGAAAGACTAGAGAAAGAAAGACTGGATAAGGAAAGACAGGAGAAGGAAAGATTAGAAGAAGAGAGATTGAAGAAGGAGGAAGAAGACAAGAGAGTACAAGTGAAAAAAGATCAGGAGGAAGCTGAAAAGCTGGCACAAATGAGTGTGGAACAAGAGCAGCAACGGATACAGATGGTTGATTCTCAACCTCAGGTAAATGTGCAACCTCCTATAGCTACTACCTCCTCTTCTTCAACTATGATGACTATTACTCCAAGTGCTCCGACTTGGTTGAAATTAGACCTTCAAAAGAGAACACCGACACCTCCTCAACCTCTCAATTGGGAGGATATGATGAAGGAAATAGAAAAAGAAAGGCCTAAAAAGAAGTCCAAGATCCTGCACTCTACTAGGTTGACTGACAAGGGAGAAATTGTGGCTGAGTGTGCTATACCTATGGTAGACAAGGAGGTAGGAGATATGCAATTAACGGATTATCAGCTAGGCACTGTGAATTTGGGAAGACCTACCAAGGATAAGCAAATGAATTTGATTGATGTGGTAGCATCTTCAACTAAGTCAAGGATGTTGAAGGATAAACAAAGGAAGGATGAGCTTAAGGCTCAACTAGATCAATTGCATGCTTTTCTTAAAAATGTTTCCACTCCAAGATCACAATAAGTTGCTACAATTGAGACTCCAGTTTCGATGAGCAAGAAGGAAGTAGAGGATTTTGAACAGGTGAGGGGCAAGGTAGAAATGTTGGATCGGAGGGTTAGTAAATTGAATCAAGAAATAAATGAGGTGTTAGAAGACAGTTTTGAGTTTTACAAAGAAATTGAGGGGCTAGTGAAAGAGATGAATAAATATGTTAAAACTTTGGAAGCACAAGAGGAGGAGTATAAGGGATACAACTAGAAACTGAAAGAAGTGAATAAATTGCCTAAGACTACCCTCCTAGAACAAAGAATATTAGAAGAAGACAATAAAGATTTTCTGGAAAAGACTTCTTGTATACTCTGATTTAGAACAAATTTCCTATACAAACATAGAAATGAGGTTCAAGATTATGTTAAGGATCTTAGTGAATAGTTTGAGGAGTTGGAAGCCATTCTTGCTATTATTGTGAACATGGAGGTACTAGAAAAAGAAGGCTTACCTTTAAGCCAAATAAAGCAGAAATGGACTGAAAGATTTAAAGAGGTTATGTAGAGAGGAGATGCTGGTGAAGATCTGCTAATAGATCGATTGATGGACATCAAAGAAGAAATAAGAGTAGCCAAGAGAGAGTTGACAAAGCTGAAGGATATGAGAGGGTTTGCTGAAGTGGAGTTGGAGAAAATTAAGTTTGAAGACAGCTGGGTGGATGGGCCTGAATTAGACACATTACAACAAGTCTTCTCCAGCTATGATGAATATATGATGGAGCAAATTTTGCATGCATAAATCTCATCCATGCATGGATTTTTTTTTCTTTGCATGTTACATGCAACACTAACAGTTTTTGAAGTGCATGGTTTTTGTTCTCTTCTATTCTCTTTTCTTCTAGTTTAACTGAGTTTCCAAGGATAATTGTAATCCCTAAAAGGGTGGGTTAGCTTAAAATAGAAGGGGACTTCGGAATTTTGTACATCTATAAATACCCTTTGGGTATCATATTGTAAGGGTCGGCTGATAGAGAATAGAATTGGCTACCTGATATTAGGAGATATAATTTTGCATAGTTATTACAGAGATACATTGTTACTTTATTTTTACAGTTAAATAAAATTACAGGTTTATGCAATATGGTGTTAGAATTAAGTTGTTTTACTTGATAAGGTTGATGAGTTATAATCTATCTATATGCCAATGATTGTGCTGAAGCATGACAGTTTCTTATGTGATGAAAGTCAGTAGAAGAAACCAGATTTAAGGATTATCTTGTTAGATTATCATTGAATTGAATTTATTGAAGTCTGTTGATCTATGATCTTGGCAATGAATGAATGTGTGTTCTTTTGGAATCTTTGAGGTATTTGTGATGTGTGACTGTGACATTAATTAAGCACCTTAGATGTATACAATAGTATGGATTATTCTATAAATTGTGTCATTCTTTGGTTTTCTTGATCTGTTGGGAAACATTCATTGTTGAAGATATATGTCTAGATGTTAGATGAGTTTGATTCATGCTTACTGATTTACCCCTTTTGATCTATCTTTTTATTTTATTTAAAAACCCCATTTCTTTGTGAAGAATAGCTCAATGAACAAGTCATTTCTTGTATTCTTTGTTAGCAACATAGGCCCCTTGAATATTGCAGTTGCATGGACCGATTGAGTGACACTAGATAGTTGAGAACCAACTACCAGGTTTCTTGGGAGTTAGGCTACTATATGTTGTCTTTCTTTTTCAGGAGAAATAGAGTAAAAATATTCTGTTTTAACGTTGTTTGTGTCATTTTCACCATCAACACCATGAATATAATTTTAATATGTTTTGGTTTTATTATGTATGTGTGTTTTTAGTTTTATTAAACATAGGTTTTTCACTGAAAATCAAGCTCTCCATTTTGCACATGTGGAAAAATAGAAAATTATCAAAATATTTTTAAAAAAAATATGTTCACACTAGGTATTGATGTCCTTGATCCATTAAAAAAAATTGAATTTTGATACATACAAAAAAAGTTATGTTGTATACAGTCCGCCTATGTCTAAATTGCAATTGGTTTGACTTCGAACCTCTATTAAGGAAAAAAAATTCAATAAAAAACTACGAGACCAAATGAAAGTGCTAGATATCATAGTTAAAAATATAAATTCAAAAAAATTATAATTTTATCCTTCATACAAAAAAAATTATGTTGTATACGGTGAGCGTCACTTTTTAAAAATGTTGTTTTTTGAAAAAAACTAGTTTTCGTGGGAGATGGAAAAAGAAGTGCAATCTTATTCCAAAATTTTTGAAAAAAATATTTTTAGAATCTACAGACAAAATGTGATGAGACTTTAGTTTGCATCATCTTCAAATTCCTCATGGTTTAGCCGCTATAGGTGCTCGAATGTGAAGATTTAGTTAAAAATAATAATTTCAGTGTCCAGTTTGGCCAAAAATTGTAAACCACTATTGTGGGATCACCCCTTACTTTCAATGTTTATCCTCTACCCAACAAAATTTTCTAGAAGACACACTTCTCTCTATGCACCTTCTATCCAGCTTTAACCTTTGTTGGAGAACAAAAAACTCACAAACTACACCCAAAGATCCTGACCAGTACCAAATTGCCTCACGTTTGACGCTCTATTTGCACACTCTAGAATACCTGCTCTGATACCATTTGATGCAAGTGCAAATACCAATACTCCAAAATAAGAGAAGATATAGAAGCCCCATAAATTAAAATTCAAACAACTAAAAAACTGCACTCAAACTCATGGAAAACCTCTTTTTAAAATTATTTTGAACCATCAAACCAATTCCTTTTCAATTGAAAACTTGGGAAAATGAAAGCCCCCACATTCATCTACAAGAAGATAAATAGGTCATAATTTTTCTCCCAACACTACCCCTCCAATTTCATAGTCGAAAATCTAGAAAACCCTTAGTTTCCCACATTCAACAATAGGTAAAGATCACCCTTAGATAATGAAATAAAATGCTTGAAGGTCCAAATAAATTTCCTAGCATAGATTGAGACTACAAATAGAGGTGCAATACTTTGATTTATTTATTCAAATCCTTCAAGAGTGACAACAACTATTACAAGAAGCATACAAATGATTCAAGAAAAATATATTGTAGGCATAATTTTGCATTTTACATCAAAAAATTTCTACAAATATCTTACAACCAACTTCAACATTTGTTAAATCACACCCAAAAAATATACCTTTTTATTCCCGGTCCCCCCAATCCTAGGTATTTATTGTTAGAGTAAAGGTCTTAACTTAATTATGTTGATTAAGTTACCTTTATTCCCTTCTTAAGATTTCACGTTAGTTTGCATAATGTGACATTTAATAATTATATTAATTATTAAATGTTATCCTATTAGGGCTTCTATTAGGGTTTTTCCTATTAAGGTTTTATTAGGGTTTGCATGATCTCCTTTTTATAAGGATTGATCCCTTTGTATTTCATATCAATTCATTCTCTCATTCTCTCTGATATAGACATTTTTGGTTTTCAGAGAACCCTTGCTTGTTTGTCTCCATCTCTTCTTTTGTGACAGGTTATTTGCATGTAGGTGATCTTCGAGGTTTGTGAAGTTGTATTTTCTCAACTCTAACATGGTATCAGAGCTCCACACCTGCTGCTTTTTGTTCTTGTTTTGAAGATTTTTGGAGCTTCAAGGGTTTGGGGTTTGTTTTTTTGATCTAGGGCATTCCTGCAATTTTGAAGCATTTTCAGCTCAAACGGACATTGCCATTGCGTCTGCAGCGGTCCAAAACCCCTAAATCGACTACTCATTTGTCCATTTTGGAGAAAGTCAAAATTTGAAGCAAATTTTTTTTAGGGTACGGCCGTCCATCTGCGTGCGATTCAGACAAAATATTCTTGGTAAAAAAAATATTTTTTTCGGATGTATTTTTCGTCAACAATTTTTTTCTGTAATAGCCCAATCGCACTTTTACGGTGACGGCTGTTTGGCCGTCAAATTTAACCCAGTATTTTTGCTGTGACGGCCGTATGACCGTCAAATTTAACCCAATGCTGGCTTTTTCCCTCTTTGGAGCTGATTTATTCCAGAGGCCGTAACTTGGGCATACGATATCGGTTTTTGGCAAACAAGATATTGTCGGAAAGCTGGTTTTCTCATCTTTCCAGTAGTGTGGGTCTCATCACTTCTTTTTTTCATTGGTGAATTCTACAACCAGTTGAAGACAAAGGGGCTATTTTCAGTCTCAAGCTCATAACTTTTGATCAGTTTCTCCATTTTTCACAATCTCAGCGACGTTGGAACCGTATTTTAGAGCTCTTCAATTTCATCCATGCTATTTTTCCAGATTTCACTCCAGGTATATTTTATTCTGTTATTTGTGTTTTCACACCCTAGTGGATTACCTGGACATATTTGCTCTTGGAAACATTTTGTTTGCATGGGATGCTTCGTTTTTGGCTGTTCTTCATGTATTTCCAGCATTTTGTCCTTTGAGGACATTTTGAGCATTATTTGTAAGCTATCTTTTATGTAAACGCACTGAGATAAAGTGCCACACTATTGTACATGCATCTTTTGAGATTTTGCGCATAAGGTTGTGCCATATTTTATACTCGCACTAATATTATAAAGTGCCATGAGGGGTTGTGTAGTTTGCCTTTGTTTTGCATTCACATCTTTGTCCAATGAGTATCCCTCCATGACGACATTGAATCCATACCATGGGGGGTCAAGTGTAGTTTGCTTTTGTTTGCCATCACACCTTTGTCCGGTGAGTGTCCCTCCACGATGACCATGGATACATATGATTCCAGCCTCATGCATGTGTGCTTTGTTTTGCACACCACTTTTTCAGTTGCAGGTGCTATCTTGCGCACTTTCAGATGTTTCTTCTCCTTCATGCACTACAGGGTGTTTCACATCATTTAAGTGGATCTGTTAGGCTCTCCCAGTTCAGCATTATGGGGGGGTTATTATATTGTTCGTGCTAATTCTTCCTTGGTTTCGCCTTGGAAGGAATCTTCCATTCTCAGTTGATCAGTGTTTCAGACTATTGGTTCTTGTGCCATCTGTATCTTCGTTCTAGGTGTTTGCCTTTGTTTGCCATCTGATTCGAGTAGTGTCGTATGGGCACTTATGCAGATTGTTGTCTTCTTGTTCCTGATCATCTTATCTTTAGCGAAGGTTCTTCAGCACCATAGCAGTCATCTTTTGACAGTTGTTTGCAGCTTCTTCTGCTTTAGTGATGTTCTTCTTCTTGGCCTTCTGCATCTCTTTTTAGAGTAGAGCTTTTTCCCATGAGGTTTTCTCTATTTCTCCTTTTTACAGAGATTTGGTTGTATTTGGGTACCTGATCTGGCCTAGTTTTCGGGACCCATGTTTGCCTTCTTGCATTGTAGTTACCTTTGCTTTTCTGCATTTATTTGTAGCTACAATGTTGCTCATCTTAAGGGGGGGTGTTAGAGTAAAGGTCTTAACTTAATTATGTTGATTAAGTTACCTTTATTCCCTTCTTAAGATTTCACGTTAGTTTGCACAATGTGATATTTAATAATTATATTAATTATTAAATGTTATCCTATTAGGGCTTCTATTAGGGTTTTATTAGGGTTTGCATGATCTCCTTTTTATAAGGATTGATCCCTTTGTATTTCATATCAATTCATTCTTTCATTCTCTCTAATATATACATTTTCAGTTTTCAGAGAACCCTTGCTTGTTTGTCTCCATCTCTTCTTTTGTGAAAGGTTATTTGCATGCAGGTGATCTTCGGGGTTTGTGAAGTTGTATTTTCTCAACTCCTATAGTTATTCCACTCTAACTTCTTATTTTCTTTGATTTTTCAACCGTCGACTTCCTCCTTCAAGTTGGGTGTTGAATTTTCTCTCTCTCCCAATTGCATTTTCTAGACCTTTTCCTCTTCTTAGGTGTTGGGAAATCTCTCAAGTGCAAGTTCTCCTAGAAACATTAATTCATTTTGCTAAAAAATCCTCGAAAAAATTCAACTCCACCACTCCTCCCAGGCACCTGCCACCATATCCACCATCCAATGTATAATTTTTAAATTATAAAAGTGGATTTACACATCTTAGGAATAACTCCCTCAAGCTTGGGCGTTGGATTTTTTAACTCCCAAATTATTATTAATTCTCCACCTCCAACCATTCCAAATTGAAATTGGAATCAAATTCTAATTCACATGTGAGTTTTCAAATTTGAGGAATTTTAAAATATATGAAATTCTCACTTGCAAGACACCACCAATCAAACCAAAATAAAATAAAATCAAAAGGTTCAAAAAATAAAATATTAAAGTTGTGCAAGATTGCTCGTGCACCTAGATGCTTCTATATCACTCTCTCATTCTCTCCTTTTATTTTTTAAAAGTAAATATCAAAAATGAATATTGGTTGAACATCACCCCACCTTGTAGTGTCACCATTATTTTATTAAGGTTATTCACTTTATATTAGCTCTAGAACTTGCTATGTAGGGTTGAAGATGCCATCTGGTTTATTTTTATTTTATTTTATTTGTAACTTATTTTTTATTTTTTAATTATTTATAGGGAATCTATAGGGGATCCAAATAAATAAAATAAGATCATTAATAATTATAAAATAGTCCAGAAATCCTTCAAGAAAGAACATGAATAAATAAATTAGAGCAAGTATTAATTAAGTGCAAAACTAACACCGCACAAAATTTATCTTTTTCGCTAGGATCATAGAATCATATGGTTTGTAGTACAATTTGAGGATCTCTTCCTTGAATACTTTTTATTAACCACTAGAGTCCAAATAATGAAAATACTATCATTCTTATACTCCAATAGTTAGAGGCCCAAGAAGAAGGCTAACCACATGAATTCTTAAATTAATAGACATAATATATAATACAATTAACAAAATCATACTAAATATATTTTTAAATTCACTAATAGAATCGATTCAATCACACTAGACTATGTTGTAAAAATAAATAAATCATATAAAATTAGGGAAACCAAGAGCCAAACCAATAGATCTTAAAGGATATGAAGGAAATGGATGTATTTATTTCCTATCAAAAGAATGAGATGCTAGACCAATCACATCCTAATCTCAGGCTAAAAGTGATGAAGCTTTCACCATATATGACTATGCAAGAGAAGGTTGAGTCAAGGGACCCTTGATTAGTCTTATAATAGTAGTGCTAATTTATGGAGGAGCAATAAAAAACAAGGATTCTTATATGAGGAAATGACTAACTACTTGGTTGTAATAACCCTAAACAATATAGACGAATTTGATGAATTTTGGTGTAGATTAGATTATTTTTAATGATCCAAGTAAACATATTTATATAATAAATTCTTCTTGAACTTTCTCTAAAAAATTAAATGATTCCTAGATTCATTTAAATGCCCAAATTGACTGTTAGAAAAATTTACCAGGTTGATCAAAGCATTTCCTACACAACCCCATGAAATATAAGCATGCATAAAAGCATATAGAATAACTATAATACAAATATTAAATAATATCCATAAGATATACAAGATTTACCTTGAAAAAATTTGAAAGAGAAAAAAACTCTGCTTCCAAAATCTTCCAAACTTTATGTATTATTTAGTAATGAACCATTATAATAAACTTATAGAGTATCCATGAATAATTATGAAACATCAATATCCTCAATGTATCCTCTATGTGTCCATGAATGTAACACCACATCCTATGCATGCTTCACATATGTGCTCAACAAGAGCTCAATACAAATGATAGCCAAGCCAAACAACCAACTAGCCAACAAGCCAACCAACCAACTTCAACCACTAAATATGGATTTTTTTTATAGAATCAAGCTCACACAAAATAACCAACTAGTAGGTTAAAACTATGTGTCTCAAGACCTTTGACCCTAATATTAAATATTTTTCCCATTGTGTAATTGATACATAAAATATCTAACCAGTGTTATATACAAATTTAAAACTTGACCCAAATAAATATTTAATGTTTCTAAACACATCTCTAAAGATGCACCAAAAGTAAATATGTATTTCACAAAATTAAAATAATTTTTTTCTTGTGCAAGGTGTAGATCACCCTTTTTCTAACATAGAGTTTTTTAAATATGTGTACACAACTATTTGTTACACAAATATATACTAAGTTGGTTCCTAGTGACAATTGAAAATGTGAGGGATTTGAGGATAAGGTATGTATGGTAGAAATCAAGACTAATAAATGAAATAGATATATGGAAATACTTGACAATAAAGAAAGAATAAGGACAAAATTATGAGAATATATTGATAGAAATTCATAAGTATAAGAAAAGGAACCAAACCTTATACATTAAATATGACACATTTCATGATAGTCATATATTAAAATGATCCAAAAAATAAATATAAGCGATATAGACATGAAAATTTCTCTTTACACTTATTTTTAAGAGAACGGTCAACGTAATTCTATAATTTAATTTTAGTTTTGATTTTTTATTTATTAAATGTTGGGATCTAATAATGGAGATTCTCGCACATGCTACAAGTTTTCAAATCTAAGGAGTATATTTTTTTTATCATTTTACATGTACTATTTTTATATACACAAATATTTTTTTATATTGATTTACAATTTTGGAGAAAAACACTTTTGATTATATGAGATCTATCATTAGAACTCTATAAAATAAAATAAAGGAATTTATTATTAATAATTAATAAATTGTAAATTACTTTGTTATCCCCCACTCTCTCCTCTTATTCTTTATAAAGTAAATATTAAAAATAAGGAATAGGTATTAAACCACATCCCCCCTTTATACAAATGATTGCCAAGCCAAACAACCAGCTAGCCAATATCAACCACAAAACATGTGTTTCCTTTTATAGAATCAAGCTCACACAAAACAAGGGTGAAGCCACAATAGTGGTTTACAATTCCAGTGAGGAAGGAAAACTCACAAAAAATGACCCCATGCCAAAAAATGTGATTTTGGGGGTTTATATGAACCTATGGGTTCGCTCGAACCAGGGTTCGAGCGAACCCATTCCCTAGTTGCCCGCCCAAAAACCAAATAAAAATGCATTATGTGAGGTGGTTCGCTCAAACCCCTAGGGGTTCGTTTTAACCCCCCTTATCCCTCATTCTCCCCCTCACACACAAAAAAAACCTAATTTTTTTCACTTCGAAGCTCAGTTTGAACATGAAAATGGCAGAGACTTCAGAAACCCAACCAGAATCAGGTAGTCCTCGGAATGCGCTACCCAATGAATATAATTTTGATATGTTTTGGTCTTATTATGTATTTGTCTTTTTTGTTTTATTAAATATAGGTTTTTCACCGAAAATTAAGGTCTTTGTTTTGCACATGTGGAAAAATAGCATATTATCAATTTTCTTTTCCAAAAAATATGAGTGCACCAGATATTGAAGTCCTTGATCCAAAAAAAATAAAAATTGAATTTTTATATATACAAAAAAATTTACGCATTATACGATCTTGCTATGTCTAAATTCTAATTAGTTTGACTTCGAAACTTGATTAAAGAAAAAATATTCAATAAAAAAATATCTAACCAAGTGGAAGCACTAGATGTTGGAGTTACAAATCTTAATTTGAAAGAATTAGAATTCTAGCCTTAATGGAAAAAAAGTTATGTGTTATACGGTGTGTGCCACTTTTTAAAAATGCTATTTTTTGAAAACAATTAGTTTTCATGGGAGATGGAAAAAGAAGTGCAATCTGATTCCAAAAAAAATTAATCTTTTTTTTAGAATCTACAGGCAAAATATGACAAGACTCTAGTTTGTATCATCTTCAAATTCCTCACAGTTTAGCCGCTATAGGTGCCCGAATGTGAAGATTTAGTTAAAAATAATAATTTCAATGTCTAGTTTGGCCAAAAATTGTAAACCACTATTGTGGGATCACCCACAACCAAGTTACATGATAGACCATGTGTCTCAAGACCATTGACCCCTACATTTAATTTTTGGTACTATTTTTTCTCCAATATATATATTTTTTTATATTACATACAAGTTTAAAAGTGAACCCAACTAATTATTTAATGTGAGTAAAAACATCTCTAAAAATGTACCACAAATAAATATTTGTTCTACATAGTTACAATAATTATTTTACTGTGCAAAGTGTACACCACCCATTTTCTAACATAGATGTCTTTAAATAGATATATATTAAGTCAATTCCCAATAACTAGTGAAAAAAGGAGGGAATTGACAATTTTGAATTTTAAAGATTTAAATTTTGAGTTAGATGTTTTATGGAATTGCTACCTTATACTTAAAAATCATCCATGACAAAAATTGTAGAATTTAAAGATAAGAGATGTATGGTGGAAATCAAGACTAACAAATGAAATAGATATATGAAAATACACGATATTAAAGAAAAAATAAAGACAAATATATAAAAATATACACAAAGAGAAATTAATAAGAATAAGAAATAAAACCAAACTTTATGTCACACATCGTGATTTTATTATATTAAAAAATTCTATCTATTTATGGACCCAAAAAACAGTGATTGATTGGGATATGCAAATTTCTCTTTACACTTCTTTAAACTAAGTTCCATTAAAACTAAGTACCACTTTTTAATAATAGATATCCAAACATTTTCACGATATTGTTATCAATGCCTAACTAATTAGGTATTATATTAAGACATATTTGATGGTCAACCTTCAAAAAACACCCAAGCTTCCATATAAACCACACAAAAACGAAAACAAGTCCCAAAGTCTTGACATAAAATCTGCCTTGTACCTATACAAAAAGTAGTTGTGGAAAAGTGCCTTGCCCCATCTACCTCACAACAAGTCAAGAAAAGGACTGAACTTTGTTTTTGCCTTATATCTTAAGAATCCTCCTACCCACATTAAATAGGCATAGAAAAATCTTATGCTGATATCATTAGGAAGAATTCTTCAAGTTTGAGAAGGTAAACAACTGCTTTGGAGAATCCGATTGCAGTTGATTTTATGGGCTCATATGGTGACAGGAAGTAAATGTTTATCTGAATTAAGTATTGTAAAATGTATGTTTGTTTTGTTTTTCATTTTTTTTTCCTTGGAACAAAATAATACTTAAACCTTGGCACCAACTCACAGATGTTTTTTTGTATTGAAGTTTAAGGTAGAAGTTAAAAGGATACTAGCCAAGTACAGCTTACATAAGAACTGTATTTATAGCCGTTAGCAGAAAACAATATAAATAAATCTATAATGGCAGGTGGTTGCTGATTAGAACGTGATGACAGAAGAGATATTTAGAGGTCAAACTCTTCTCCCACAAGTCACCAAGCATCTTTCTCAGTAAAGCTACCAGTAGGTTATAATAAATGGTCCTGGCCCCTCATTGAGTTGAAAATAATGGAAAGGTGATTTGAGTCATTTGACAATTTTGTTTATTTGGGTCCCTTATTTACATTAGGGGGCGTTCAATGATGAGTGTGGGGTACATTTATTCTACGTCACTCAAAATTGTATGTGACGATTTCAAATTATTTTGAAAATTTAATATCAATTTATTTGATAAGGTTCATGTTTACTATTTTGTATGTTGTGGAGCGGGTTTGTGTTCTGGGTTGGAGTAAGCTCATTTGTGAATCTGATTCGCAGGTGGTGGTGCATTTGCTCACCCGACAACATTCTGAGGATGTTTGTTGGCAGTTAGCTTTGGTGGTCAATCAGATTCTTAATTTGTGTGCTTCTTTGGACTTGGTTACTTTCACTCATATCCCGAGAGAGTGGAACGGAGTTGCGGATTGTTTGGCCAAATGGGTTTTTGATCATATGCAAAATTGAAATATTGGGGATAAGGGCCAATTACCTCTGGGTTTGTCTCAACAGTTTGACCACTTAGTGGATCTTGATAGGGCTGTTTGAAGCCCGTGCGTTGTATTTCTTCTTGTTTGAATAAATTTTCACCCCTCTTTTTAATTTTTTTTAAAGATTTTGGGTCTATATCATCAAATATGATGTTACTATCGCATATAAAGACTCTTCAAAAAGAGTAGAGTGGTAGTTGTGCATTAAGTCGTGCTTTCTTGACGTGTTGATGAGACATCATATGATTTATTGTCTTTTTAGATATAAATAATACATTTAAATCAATACCTTCAAAATAGTAGACTGGTAGTTGTACATTAAGTCATGTTTTGTTGTTGTGTTATTGGAACACCATATATGATTTATTGTCTTTTAAAATCTAGATAATACATTTCAACCAATAATAAGTGTTGGTGATCAACATTGACGACTTTGAAGTCACAACTAATAATACTATACTATTAAAAATATTGAACGTTAAATATACAAATCTTATCACAACTAATAGTACTATACTAGTTACATTAGGAGGCATTCAACTATTTATTTTACGTCTCTCAAAATTATATGTGATGATTTCAAATTATTTTCAGAATTTTATATCAATTTATTTGATAAGATGTTTGTAATTAAGATTTTGGGTCTATGTCATAAAATATGATGTTACAATCGTATATATTTTTTAAGATTTTTTAAAGACCCTTCAAAAAGATTAGACCGGTAGTTGTGCATTAAGTCAAGTTTTGTTGTTGTGTTGATGTGGCATCATATGGTTTATTTTCCTTTTAAATCTAAATAACACATTTCATTGGATGATAAGTATTCATGATCAACACTAACAACTTTGAAATCACAATGAGTGATATACTATTAAAAATATTGAGCGTTAAATCCACAAATCTTATCACAACTATCTGAATATACTCCTTTGACAATTTTGTTTATTTGGTCCCCCTATTTACATCGGGGACATTCAATAGTTTTGTAGAGTCCATTTATTTTTCGTCTCTCAAAATTATATGTGATGATTTCAAATTATTTTTTGAAATTTTATATCAATTTAATTGATAAGGTTCATGTTTGTAATTGAGATTTTGGGTCTATATCATCAAATATGATGCCACAATTGCATACTTTTTTATGAACTATGTTTTTATAAAGACTCTTTATGAAGAGTAGATTGGTAGTTGTGCATTAAATCATGTTTTGTTGGCATGTTGATGATATACCATATGATTTATTGTCTTTTTAGATCTAAATAATACATTTCAACCAATAATAAGTATTCATGATCAACACTAATGACTTTGAAATCACAATGAATAATATTATACTATTAAAAATATTGAATGTTAAATCCACAAATTTTATCACAACTATAGAATATACTAAACTATTGACTCTTCTCTCATATAAATATTATATGCTCAAGATAAAAGACCAAAGAACATTCATAAAATTATTCTTAAATTAACTAGATTATTACCATGAAGATAACCTAATTTGGATATTTAGTATAATATCCAAAAGACTTAAATGAGAAGTGAAAGGATATGATTGCTTTGTGAGGGATCACTTTTTATATATATATATAATAATAACTTAATTCTAATACTAAACTACTGTTTTATATTAAAATAATGTGAGATTTGTATGAGAATACTAATATCTCTTGATTCTGCTGTATATTCTCCATATTTTTGAGGTCAATCCAATATAAAATACTTAATTCTGGTTGTTGACAATAAAGAACTCTAATCTAGTTAATGTTTAATTTTTATTACACGCCAAGCTTCGAATAAAGCATAAGCTGCATTTATTTATTGGTGTACAAGTCTAAAGTAGAATTTCTTTTCGTTTCTTTTCTTTGTCATTATTATTTATTTTATATGAGGTTGAAATGCAATAAACTAACTCCAGTTCAAATTGTTTTCAAGGGGTCCCACAATGTTCCATACATGGTTAAATGGAAGTTAGAGCTCAAAAAATCTTTACAAATATTATAAGTAAAAATAAAGATTCTTTTAAGTTTAATGTGAGTTAGTATAATAAAATGTATATATAATTAAAAATTAATTTAGATTAATAAATAAAGAATAATAGGCACGATAAGTTTATATTTAAATATTGTTTGAAAAACGTTAATGATATTTATTTTTAGATTTGAAAATGAATAATTTAATTGTTAGAATATAAATTATTTTAAGATATATAAATTGTGATGTAAAAACATTTAGGATATAGGAGCAGTTTTGTATCGACATAAAACATATATTTTTTATATTTATTTTGTTTGCAATATTTAGAAGTATTGTACTTATTTTGTCCTAACCACAGTTAGATTCTTTCTATGGTCAATATTTGAGAAAACTAGTTACCTATCATGGGTTTAAATAGTATTTTTAATATGTAGTAACACACATTGATCATAGACTCTTCAAATTGATATCAAAGTCTGATCAAGTCATATTCTATTATGCAACGTCATTGCTAAGTGTTTTACTCATAAGCTAATTGAATGCAACTTCTCCAATTTCTTAAGGAAGGCATATTTTAGTTGTGCACCAAACATTGAACCACATTCCAATGTTTGAATATATTCATAAATTGATAAGTCTCAATGAAGTTCATGATTAGGGCCATATTGAGTTGTGATACTTACAACTTGCCACACTCACCCAAGGAGGTTCATTCTACACATTTACATATCTAATGTACATTTCTTGTTGATGTCATGGCATCATATATTTTCTTGTACTTTGGTGGAAGCATAAATCTCTATCCCACTTGTGGTTCACATATTAAAATTTAATATTTTTTTGTAAAATCATATGTTCTAATCTTCAAACACAAGGAAAACTAAATTAAATTCATTGTAGATGACATTATTAATATGTGTATGTATGTCCCTTAAACATTATAGGTGGATGTACACACCAAAATTATTCCACATAGCCCTAATTGAATCATCATCAATTTAGTGTCATTTACCACATTATCATTTAATCATTTAATATTTTTCATTTATCAGCTTCACCTAATTAATTAATAATCATCACATATTGTTTATTAAATAAAAATATTTTCCATTTAATACCATTATCTATTTATTTAAATAATATTTTATTATTTAATTAAATATGATCTAATTATCATTTTCAAATAATTTACATTTTCAATCATCACTTAAATCCTCTTTTCTCCTCAGTCAACTCTTCCTTCCATCACCAGTTAATTCACTCTTGATTTAGTAACTCTTTAGTTTTCATCAGTTAACTTCACATTCACTTTAGAAACTTCTTCTCCTCTCATGTGTTAACTTAGTTTGTAAATAGTGTTGAATGCACAAGACAATTAAGAGGGGGGTGAATTGGTTGTAACTTAAAACTTCAAAACCCTCACAAACATTTAGATCCACATTAATTTAATTAACCTTTAATCTGTTAGAATGATTTATCATGAAAATAGATAACCTAAATAGAACTAAGACAATACTATGCACAAGGAAACACCATATTTACATGGAAAACCCAAGAAGGGAAAAATCACGATGAGGATTAGCTAACAATATAAAGTAATATCAACAACGGTTACAAAGGGCTCACTTCCCAAAAGAAAGAAAGACTCATTGGAAAAATAGAAAAAAAGATAGACAAGAGTGTTACAATGAGAAATCCATATGAATGCAACAAAAATGTCCACCACAACATCACCAACACCTTCACAATCTTACTAAAGATTATAGACACATTTTGCTCATTGCATCCAGTAATCTAACACATGAAAGCTCACATTGCACTACATAAATTTGTACCTCAAAGCTCTACAATTCACATCTTATTATCATTCCTCAATAAATCAATGCATATTTATACCATCTTCAACCTTGAAAACATTCTCCAAGGTTAGTTATACACCTCAAGCGTGTAAATTCAAATTAAGTTGGCACCAAAATATTCCCGTGATGGAAAGGAATGAAGATGAACCACAACACACCTTAGCTAGTACCTAAATCCACTCATACATGTCATGCCACGCTTCCACACACACCAAAGCAACTCTACAATAAGTGTAAACACCCAAGGTTGATCGAACTTGTGTTAACACCATTAACATTTTACACGCTTCCTCAAATCCAAAGATAACTCATGGAACACACACCACACTTGAACATGATCTAGAATATTCCAAAAATATCTTGAAATCCAATAAATTCCTTCGCAACAACTTTCACCTGAAGAATGTACACACCCAATAGACTCAAATAATTTTTCCATACACTACAACTCAACAAACCAACTTTTGAAGTATCAAACCTCAAAAAAGTTCAACTAAAGAAAGATGAAAACACTATCAACACCCTTCTAGATCCAAAAGACCTGAAACCACTCTACCGAGTAATGCGAAGCAAAAACATTTCTCACAAACACCTCTGCAATACACAATTCATACACTGGTGAACACAACATCATTTGCACAATGATCCAACACACCAAATTCTAGATATATAAAACCATTGAACATCTCTGCTCAGCATATCCAAACTATACAAGTAGATCTTCAACATAGAAGAGATGCAGAGCCAAACCATAACACTACTCTGCAACACAAAATACCACTACAACATGATTTTTTCTATTTTTATTCATTTTTTCTCAAAAACACTTGGAAACCAAGCACCAAAGACACAACCTCAACATCCTCAACACTTCCTCATAACCACCAAGCTAACTTAACCAAACATTCATAGGTATAAGCTTATCAAAACAACACAAGAGGTTGAAACCAATAGCTTACTAATGAAAACATGATGTAACTAAACAAAGCATGAACAAAGACAACATCGACTCAATACCAATTGTACATTCTTGTAACAAACTCCTCATACTATTGAAACCAATAACAAAAAATAATCTTGTTGACATCAATGACAACACTAACTGCACATACTTCTTCTTCTCCACAATAAGAATCATCTGATTCATATCCATCTATCACCACTGAATTATTTTGTAGGTCTTCATCAACCTTGACACTTGCAATTTCAACAATATTTCTTAGCCTCTTGTTCTAGCACCAATAATCTTTGATCTTAGTAGAATATCCAAGATACCTTCATCAGATCTTGCATCAAAATTTCCTAAGCTTTCTTCATCTCTTCTATTACAACATTTACTTCCAAACACTCTGAAGTATTTGACAGTAGGAATCCTTCCATACCATAGCTCATAGGGGATCTTTGTGATGTTTTCTCTTGTGTGCACTCTATTAAGTATGTAAAGAGTCAAATGAATCACTTCTCTCCAGTAGAATTTTGGTATATTTTCTTCTTCCATCATTGTCCTTTCAACTTCTTGAATAGTCCTATTCTTTCTTTCAACCACTCCATTCTGTTGAGGAGTCCTAGGGACAGATAAATGCCTCTTTATCCCATGATTCTCACAAAATATATTTAATTCATTGGAGGTGAAAATTAACCCATGTCATTCTAGAATAATCATCAATCAATAGCATGAAAAAAATTTCCACCTTGAAGAATTCTTACTTTGGTAGGATCACAAAGATATGTTTTGATAGAAGATTGTTCTTTAACTTTGAAACCTCTTCTTACTTGATTTCTAACATGACATTCCTTACAAACAATATTGATAGGCTTTGTAATCTTTGGCGGATCTCTCATAAATTGAGCTAAACTTATTCTCACTAGGCTATCAAAATTGATGTGACACATTCTTCTATGCCATAGCCAACTCTCATTGATCTAATTCGTGAATCAATAGCCATCAACACCTTTGAGCTAGTAGAAATTTCCTTATGTCCTTCCAACAAAAATCATAATTCTAGAGCCTTTTATGATCTCACAACCTTCATCCTGAAACATAAGATTGTATCCTATGTTTTTCCAATGCTCAAAAGGTTGTGTCTTAAACCCTTAACATAAATAACATCATTAGTGTTATGCTTGCCATCAAAATTGATTGAACCTTTTCCACATATCTTAGCAAATGTATCATCACCAAACCTAACAAGTCAGACTTCATATTTTCCAAGCTTAACAAAATTAATCATATCACCGGTCATATGATTAGAGAATTCACTGTCAATGATCTAGTAGTTTTTCTCTTTTCTAGAATGAAAAGAAGATACCAAATTGCCTTCAATATTAGTACTTACTTCTAGACCACTTTCCTTCACAAATATCTTAGAGTTAGAAAAAACATTTTCATCTTTTAAAGCTATGAAAAAGAATTCACCATCCTCATCATCCCCACAATCTGATTCATCATCAGATTTACCGAAATTTTATCTAACATAATAACTTTTCTTAATCATCTTAGCTTTTTTCTCCTTATTTTTTCTATTCAAAGCTTTGTTTGGACATCTTGAAGCATAATGACCCATCTTTCCACAACTAAAACATTTGAAAGGTAACTTACCTCTGTACTTTCTAGTGCCCTTTTTTATTCTTCACACAAAGTTAGCTTCCACATCATCAAGATCCTCCTAATCTGATTCTATTGTCTTCTTTGATTTGCCAACCTTAAAAGAAGTCTCAATTTTTGCATTACTTGTACCAAATTCTCTCATTTTAAAATAATTTAAAGAACCATACAACTGATCTCCGATGTATTGGTTAAATTTTGTAATTCCTCAATAGAAGAAACTTTATGAATATAATATTTAGGAAGAATCCCGAGTACCTTCTTTAAAACTTCTTATTCTTTTAGTTCTCCACCAAGACCTCTGATGTCATTGAAAAATTCATCCACCTTCTACAAGTAGCTTGTGATGTATTCATCTTCAAACATTCGTTGGGTCTCAAACATGATCTTCAAATTATACATCTTAGCTTGCTTGACCTTATCATCTCCTTCATAAACACTTTCTAATTTTACCTAAATTTCTCTAGTAGTTTTTGATTCATAACTTTCACCTATTCATAATTAGAAAAAAAAAAGAAGAGATCATACCTTGATCTTCCATTATTTTCATAGGCCTTGATCTCATCATCAGTCTTTGGACCATTCACATGTATAGTATATCCAATCTTAACAGAATTCCAGATTTCAAATCCAAGAGAAACCAGAAAGCCTTCCATCCTTGTCTTCTAGAATGTATAATCTGATCCATCAAATAGAGGAACATATTTCTTGTGTGCCATCCCAAATCTACCTCAAGCAATTAAGCTTTCTTCCAAGGAACTTTGATTTGATACCAATTTTTGAATGCACAAGACAACTAAGAGGGGGGTGAATCAATTGTACCTTAAAACTTCAAAACCCTGAGAAAAATTTAGATCCACATTAATTTAATTAAACATCAATCTGTTACAATGATTTATCATGAAAGCAAAAACATAAATAGAACTAAGACAACACTATGCACAAGGAAACACTAGATTTACATGGAAAATCCAAGAAGGGAAAAAACATGATGAAGATTAGTTCACAATATAAAGTAATATCAACATCGATTATAAAGGGCTTGCTATTGGAGGGCTCACTGAAAAAATAGAAAAGAAGATGGAAAAGAGTGTTGCAATGATAAATCCATCTCCATGCAACAAAAATTTCCACCACAACATCACCAATACCTTCATAGTATTACTAAAGATTGTAGGCACCTTTTGCTCACTATATCCCATAATCTAAACATGAAGGATTGCTGCATAAATTTTCACCTCACAACTCTGAAACTTGCATCATTCACATCTATTATCATTCATCAACAACTCAACACATATTTATACAATCTTCAACCTTTAAAACATTCTCCAAGGTCGACTATGCACCTCAACTATGCAAATTCAAATTAGGTCGACACCAAAAAATTCTCGCGGTGGAAAAGAATGAGGGTGGACCACAACACACCTTAGCTAGGACCTAAATCCATTTATACACACCACACCACACTTCCACAAAAACTGAAGCAACTCTATAATTAGTGTAAACACCCAAGATCGATCAAAATTGTGTTAACACCATTAACATTTAAGTACATGCTTCCTCAAATATAAAGATGACTCACAGATCACACACCATGATTGAACATGATCTAGAATATCCCATAAACATCCTGAAATTCAACAAATTCCTTTGCAACAACTTTCACTTGAAGAATGTACACACCTAGTACACCCAAATAGTTCTACCATACACTATAACTCGAGAAATTGACTTCCAAAGCACCAAACCTCAAACAAGTTAAATTAAAGAAAGACGCAAACACTATTAGCACCCTTCCAGATCCATAAGACCTTAAACCACTATGTGGAGAAATGTGGAGCAAACAAATTTCTCCCAAACACCTCTACAATACACGGTTCATATGCTGGTAAATACAACATCCTCTACACAATGATCTAACACACCAAATTTTGGATATAACACCATTGAACACCTCTAATAAACATATCCAAGCTATACAAGAAGATCTTCAACATAAAAGAACTGCGGAGCCAAACTAGAATTCTACTCTTTAACAAAAAATGCCACTACAACACACTATCTCCTCTTTTTATTCAAATTTTCTTGAAAGAACTTGGAAACCAAGCACTAGAGACACATCCTCAACAACTTCAACACTTCCTCATCACCACCAAGACAACTCAACCACACATCTATAGGTAGAATATTATCAAATAAACACAAGAGGTTGACATCAGTAGCTTACTAATAACAACATAATGCAACTAATCAAAGCATCAACATAGACAACACCAACTCAATACCAACTGCACATACAGTTTGAAAAAAACTCCTCATAATTTTGACACCAATTAAGACACCAACTACACATACTTGCAACAAATATAAACTTTATGTGCACATTTTCCATCAAATAAATGAATAATTCATTATTATCCTCTCTTGGTCTGGAAATGAAAATTATCTATTTTTAGTTGAGTTGACACCACAAATTATCTATTTAATTGAAGTTCTCAATCTTATCCTCATCTCTTGTTTGATTTTTCCTTGAAAAATCTAAAAATAAGATCATTCTTTCATCAAAATTTCACACCTCCTGTTTTATGCAAATCAACTTTGTTAAAATCATAAATGAACCAATTATTGGTCGTCTATTTTTATGCTACTAAGATTTAGCATCCACATCCAAACAAGAAAAAATAACATCATTGATTTTTGAGGTTTGCAGCTAGTTCGGTAAAGTAGAGGTTTAATTTGATTTCATTACTTATATTTTATAGTTATTTTAATTTCTACATTATATATTTCAATGCTTACATTTTGGTGAACTCGACGTGAATACTAACCTTGTTGTTTGTGAGTGTCTGTATTTTTTGTCTTGCAAGTTGTAGGTTCTTTCAAGAATTTTTAAATTTCAACATGTTTAGGAGATTCTTGAGGAGAAACAAACATCATGATTGCATCCAAAAATGTTGAGAAATGATTTTTCATATATAATAGTCCATATTTTGGTGCAAGATAACATTTTAAACTTTAAAAAAATGATTTTTGGGCACTTTCTTTGTTAATACATACATTGATACAATTTTGTACTTTTTGAAGGAAAAAAAAGAATCCTAGAACACCATCTAGGATTTTTATGTACCTTAAGTTAAATTTATTTCAATGTAGGAACCTTAAAAGCATATACTACTATGCTTTAAAGTGGAAACTGACATAGTTATTTTCCCACTATTAATTCTTAAAGGAAAGAGGTTGCAATTAAGTTTGAGATCTTTTTAGATCAAGGAGTTTTAAAAACATTACAAATACACAAAATGAAACAAGAAAAATATGACATAAGAGAAAGAACACATATTTATGTGGGGAAAACCCTTTCAAGTAAAAAATCCCACACTCCAAAACCACATAACTAATAAATTATACAATAACAAAATAGTAACAATACATTCTTTAGGCCAAGGCCACTATAGAAAATTTACATCTTGTTCCATCTCTGATAGAATTCCGAAAGAATAACACATATGAATAAAACTTCTCACATAACTCTTCTAGAAAAACACCTGTATTTATAGAGTATACTATGCCCAAGATAGAAGTTTTCTTAAACACATTCCCATGCACGAGCATGCAAAAAGAAAGGTACTACATGAAAAAGAATGTAGCTTATAGTGTCCAAGTGAGGGTTCCATACATGGTAGTGGAGGAGGTCCAACCATCCTTCATTGAGGTTTGAGATCATTGTATGGGCCCATTAATGCTCTTAAGTTTCCTTCATTCCACCTTCCAAATTGATTATTTCACATGTGTGTGCTATGGTGTATCTCTAAAAAATAATGTTTGTGCATACAAGTGTGATTTGAGGGTTTTATCATAATAATGGAAGGGGATGTTGATTCCAATGATGATTCAAATAAAGGGTCGAATGGAGAAATTGATGTATTCAACAATCTAAGTCATTTAGAGACATCATGGCTAGGGAGAGGGGTAACCTGCATCTTGGTGTGAAGTTACTCATGCAAGCCTCTAACGGAGAAAAATATGGGGGATGCAAAAGATAAGGTAAGTGTACTTTTTCCTCCCCTAGAATAGATGTCTTGGTTCCAAAACCTGTATTGAACAAATCCATAATGGAAGAAGATAACAAACTGGACAATACTATTAATTTTTAGCGACCATGGCCATTTCTAATGTCTCGACAAGGAAACACATGGATGAATGTTTGTTGAATGTTTGGGGGAAAATGTTAGGGATTCAATACTCTTTCTATAGAATGGTTCAACATAGGTTATTCATTATCTTTCTAAAAAGTAGTAAAATGCAAGAAATAGTGATTAAAAAATAATTAAGGAATGTTGGAAAAAAGGTCTTCCATAACCTAACATGGTCACCTGAAGGATTTAAATGGTGAAGTGTTGGATTTGTTGAGACTTGGATGGGTGGTGATAAAAGATGTGCCTCCCTAGGTTTGGAAGTTTTCCCTTTTATTGTTGGAACCTGTTGATGGTGTTTTTATGCACTTCTCAACACAGGTAATGAGTAGGTGCATTACCTCTCTTGAAAGACAATATTCCATAATCAAACTGCAAAACACTATCCCAAGG
This sequence comes from Sequoiadendron giganteum, assembly GCA_007115665.2. Classification (NCBI taxonomy): domain Eukaryota; kingdom Viridiplantae; phylum Streptophyta; class Pinopsida; order Cupressales; family Cupressaceae; genus Sequoiadendron; species Sequoiadendron giganteum. The sequence goes on along the minus strand of CM021100.1, from coordinate 229,893,177 downwards.
TCTCTCGAATGTTAGGTCTTGACAGTGCTTGGAATATATCGGTTGATTTATGTGATTTTTTGGAATCACAAGGTGGTCTTACGTGGTTTAAAGCTGTTGAAGAGTTGGGTCAATGAATGAAGTTCTTCAGATATAGAATTACTGCACTTGGTTGCAGGCTCAGACAATAGTCTCAGACTCCATTATTTTGTCATATTTGGCTTTACAATGCGCAATGAACCTTAGCACAGATTGTTTCTTAAAAAAAAGGGAAAAGAGGCAGAAAAGAAGGATGGTTCCTGGACTTGCAACTACCGATGAACAGTGATCATGGAGGTTCCTGTTGTGGACAGTTTGTTTAAATAGGATTTCACTTAATCAGAAATTCTCACAATATCATGAAATCTATGTTATCTTCTAAGGACTGCAAATATTAATCATTCATTCACCATGTAAATGTGAACAAAGACAAAGTTTAAGGAGCAACTATGAAATTAAGGTCCAGACTAACTTTACAAAGTCACCTACCAGCAACAAGTGACCAAAAGTATGGACAAGGAAAGCATACACACAATAGAAAACTTCATAACTAGAGACAACACACTAAATCCACTAAAACTAACTAAAGGCTACTAGAACAACAAAGTAATTTGAAGTAAATTTTTAACTAAGGGGAGAAGAATCGTGAAACATGTAGAGAAACCCAAAAATACACTATGAAATGACTGTATTTTCTATTATAATTTTTGCAGCATGTCTTTACAACAACTCAACTCTCTTCAAATGAGAGGAGGAGAGCCCTATTTATTGTTTTCAAAAGGAAAAATAAGTGGCCAAGATTCACTTCCATTGTGTGGCCAAGATTCACTTTACACTAGGGTCTCACCTACCCCTAAATATATTTAAATTAAAAAACATTTCTTGTCTTTTCCCTAATCTGTCATCTAGTGGTAGAACTGTAGCAATTTTGTTATTTTGCTCTTTGCTCTTTGTTGCAGCTACTCTTTGAGGAATTCTTCATCGATGACAAGGTTGCCTTCACACTTCTTCAAAGCTGCATATTCCATGAAGCTCAGGATCAATGGCTAGAATTTGTCCAACTCCATGATGTCAAACCGCAAAATATGGTAGCTCCATTCCTAGGAGTTGTTGACGAGCTTCTTCCTGTCATCATCATATTTGGTGGTGTTATCTCTGAAAAGTTCTGATTGGGCGAAGGCTCGGGCCGCAAAATCATGAAGTCCGTGGTGATTTCAACCAATGTCCCATCTTCCAAATTCTTTAAGAAGTGCTGCTTCATGCTTTTTGGATTAATTTTGACTATGGGCAACTTGTACCCCATCATTAGCTTGAGGTACTGAGCGCACTCTTCTCTGGTCTCCCTAGCCCACTTGATATCTGGAACCACCTGTTCTAGAATCTGCTCCAGCTTTCCTTTTCAATGGTCAAAGTCTCACTTCCATACATCCACTAACCAGTGGTCATCATCCTTGAGGGCAAGGTCTTTCTCCCAAACCTCGCTTGGCAATGCGAGTATGGCCTCAATTTTTGGGTAGGCTACTCTATACTTCCTTGGGAAGCCCTCGCAGACCTACCTCGTACCTTCAAGAGTTCTCTATACTTCCAAGAACTTATTTTCTGTTCGGACAACCAAGTTGATACCCGTGTTTACCATGTCTAAGACCTGCCGGAACTAGTTTTCCGTAGTCTTGTCCAAGTTCCTTCTCTTTTCCAATTTGTTGATCTACTCTTTAGATAAAAACTAAGGCGGGGCTGATGACGTAGTGGGATACTCTTCCGAGGATGACCATTGCTGAATATAGGTCGTCAGATTGGCCACTTGTGCCTTGAGCTCCTCCTTCGAAACCTTATCCTACTGGATAAGGTGTACCATTGTGGTGATCGATTCCTGGAGCTGGTCGACCTTTTTCTCCCTTGTGGCCATTCCTAAGTCGATGGTGGAGACGTTCTAAGTTATTCCTTGTTCTCCAACCACTGGTCCTGCTATTTGTACCACCCTAGATCCGGAGGCATCCATGGCTACCTTTGATTTGATCTTTGGCCTTTTCTCTTTCTTGGTGCTTATTTGTGCTCTGGCCAGAATGGCTTCCAGCCTTGCTTTAGGATCTTTTAAGGTGGGAGTCTTTTTCTTCAGCTGTTTCTCCAGTCAATCAGGCATTTGGGGCTTTTCCTCAGGTGATTCGCCTTGATTCTTGTTGTCCTTTTCCCAAGTTCAGTGGCTTTGATGAAAAGATCCTCTTTCTCATCTCTTGCATCCTTCTTCTCCTCATCAGAGTCCCGTTCGAGTGTTACACACTTAGTGGGAGACTTGGTGTGCAATTGCTCATTGGACGGATCCTCCCTTTCCGCACAATTTTCTTCTTCATTTTGGCTGTGTTCATGTTCCTCAAGCTTATCTTCTTGCTCATCTTCATGGAGGGATGCTTTCTCATCATGTTCCGGGGTTCATCCCTGCCTTTTAGTTGGAGACCTGTTGCCTTCAATCTTTGGAGCAGTAAATTCTTCATCCACTGCAAGATGATCTTCAGCTTCCTTATCCTCGATTTCCTTAAGCTATTTACTCCACTCGGCTTCAAACTCGGGGTCATGTGTTTCTCAGACCAACTCAGTGTCAAAATCCTTATTGCCTTCATCGAAAGATTCATAAACTACCTCATCGATCTCCTGACGTTCAAACAAAGGGTTCTCATGGTATTCAAATTCCTCATCTTCTGGTTTCTTTGTATTCTCTAGCTGGCATCGCTCGAGCTCATCTGATATATGCATTGTCATTTCCATTCCTGGTGGTTCGGTAGGGGGGGAAGAGCTAGAATATTGGCCATATCCTGGGCTATTATAGCTTTTACTAGTAGGCTTGTAAGCATCCCTGAAAGCTCAGATGGCACATTTTGCATGTACTTTACGAAGGATTCCAAAAGGCTGAGGGTAGGCATTGTGGCAGTGGCATCGAAGGGAAGGGAAGGAGACATAGAGGAAGAAGAGATCAGAGAGGTAGTGGCAGAGGATGAATCCATCAGCATGACCTAAATGATCGGAGAGGTGGAAGCAAGGTGAACAAAGATGTCCACCGCAGGCGGGGAGGAAGTCGAAACTACAAGCGAAGTATGTAGGATGGTGGCAATAGCAGCAACAATTGCAGTAGACGAGGACCTTGGAGGGTCAAACTCTTCCTCCCTGCCTTCAAGGAATGGATTTTTAGGTATGACTGGCATCTCTGTAACCCTGGTTGTTTCTTTTTCTTCTTGGAAGGCTCACCCTCTGAAGCCTTTCGAGTGTAAACCTTAGGGTTGGGCCCCTCCTTACTAGCTTCCTTTCTCTTTTTTCGTTTTGACGGATGGAGGGGATTTGGAAGTCTCCCTAGTCATTACGAAAGACACCCCACCATCGGAGCTACTTGGTTCACTTTTGAGTCCCTTGAATGTTAAGGCGACTCCTTATTGTTTTAGCCATGCCTTTGTTTGGATTTCCATGGGCTTGGTGAGCATGGCGAGGTCATCAACCTCTTTCTCGTCCTAATCAATCGTAGGCAGCGATAGGCTAGCGAAGACACTATATCTTGGATCAATTTCTATTCTCTCATCCTCCTCAAGTTGGTCAGGGACCGGGCACAAGTTTATTCTCTGCACATAAAGGGCAGTCATGCACATATATTGTTGCAGCCGCAACTCAAGATCATCTTTACAATTGGCCCAAAAATCCTAAATGTTGTGGAGGTGGGCATACTCACGTCCCAATGCCTTCCTGATATGACCATATGGGTTCATTCACGACCGAGCTGTGTACTGCCGGAAGTTGTACTCAGCCAACTCCTTTTTTGAATTTCCCGCAAATTGGGAGGTGTGAATCTTGTACATTCCTTGACCAACGCCTATAGGGTAAGGCATCCCTTCCAGATGCTTGGTGCTCAGGATATTATGAATGTGTTGTAGCTACCAAGTCAACTCTAATAGAATGATCTAGTCATTGGGGTACCAGGGCAGCTTGTTTGGTCTTTCCATGAATCCTTGGGCATGGATGTACGTGAAATTTGGAAATTGTATATACAGGAAGGTGTATTGCCTGAGGAGGGCCTTGGCACTGTGGGAAACTCTTCTCTGAAAGTCATCTCCCAGAGACCGAATGATATAGGCAATGAAGGCATCATTGACTCTGCAGTAGTCCCTCTTGAAGTTTCTGTACTGCAACTGAGGGCACCTGTCATAAGGTTTGAGTTCTCTCCCTGACGTTACATTGGGCATAGCGTTGAGTCCTTGGTAATGTCACTGGTTAGCAAGTGAATAAAATAGATAGGACGTCATATAGAACTGAGAAGTCTTCTTCACTTTGAAAAATTGCTTGTGTAAGCAATTGCTGATTATTTCTCCCCAATCAAAGGTAGAGTTGCCGCGGAGGATTTGCTCCATAAAATTAAACATCCACTCCTAGAAGAAGGCTGTAGCAGGAAGACCCATTACTCTGCTTAGTAAGGTGACGAGGTCATGGTAATCCTCAAAGAAATCACTGCAGAAGAGCTCCTGTGGGACCTTGCCAGCATTGGCCCACTTATCCTTCAACCAGTATTGATTGATTAGCCTCTTGCAACTTATAGGATCTTGTTCCCATAACGCCTTGCATTCTTCAATTTTTGGTGTCTCCATTCTCTTAAAGGTGGAGATGTGGAAGGTTATAGCTATCCCACGAGGGGACATGTTCGCAAGGATGTTTCCATCTCTGTCCACTATGGTTCTGGTCTGGGGCTGATATGCTGCCCGACATGCCACTACCAACTCGGGGCCACCAAAGCTAGCGGGAAACCTGCAGCCTTAGCAAGTCTGCTGCTTCTGATCAGTCTTGCATTTTCTATTTTATTGTCCACCCTAACCCTCCGGGTGAACTCGTCAATATCGACATGCCCGATATTGGTATCCATGATGTCTCTCCAAAGAGTGGTGATTCTGGAGTGCAGTGGCACTCCCTGGAACTTGAAATTCATTTAATCCTTGTCCTCCTTGCCCTGAGGTGCCTTGGCGGCACCAGAGGTTTGTACACCGGATTCCATAAATCCTACACAAAGGGACGTCAATCAGTAACTTTAAATATGGAAAAACGGCCTTAGACAACTCCCTACATATCAAAGTTAGCTCTGAAATTGTCACTCACACTTTATAAATGCTTATTACCTGACAAAACATTATAAGGAGGCAAAAGAGGCAATCCAGGTTCCCAGAGTCGAAATTCCCTTGGCAGAATGTCGTTTGGAAGGGCAAACAAGGCATGGAAATCCTAAAGGTGTTTCCCGATGTTGGATTTTCTCAATTGAGGGCTTGCATGAAGGAATACCTAATTTTAGCAAGTGGGTCGAAGTCCATTTTGTATTTGGAGGTCATTTGAGCCTTCATTTAGGATTTTGGGTATCAGCTGTAGGAAGGCTGCTAGGAACGGCATAGGGAAGACAAAATTTCGGGAGCTGGGTTGCGGTGTTTGGATTTCCGTAGCCTGAAAGCACCTGCGAGACAACCGTTTGAGATGGCGAAAAGCATATGAAAATTTGGGAGTGGAATTCTGGAGGGCAATCCCTGGAGATGAATTTTAGGAGTTTTGGAGTCATAGCGGCAAACAAAGGATCGGGGCCCAGAGGCCGAAAAGACAGATGGATTCAACCGTTTGAAACGGTCGTAGCTGAACGAAACTCTGGAGGCGAAATTCTAGGATCTGAAGTTTGAAAGAACCTCGATCTTCAGTTCCCGACTTGGATTGTGTGCTCAACGAAAAGCGGATAGGGGTTCGAGAGTTGGAAAGTCATCTCGGGACAACCGTTTGGAATGGCCGGAGGAGGAATTCTGGAGCTTGGGGTCCGGATTTAGCTTAGAATTCATATTTCAGTTCCTTTTTATAAATTCCAACGGACCTTGTGAGCCTGGGGTCCGAGGTCCAGAAGGACGTTCAAGCCTGGCTGTTCACAATGACGAAGTTCACAAGGAATTCCGGGAACAAAATTCCGAGGGTCGAATCTTGGGGTCAATTTGTTCCTTGTTTGATTTTGCAAGTTTGAAATGGGCCTCGCGAGCCTGAGATCCGAGGGTTGGAAAGATGCTGAAGGGAGGCCGTTTTAAATGGAGGGGGCACAACGGAAACCCGCAAAGGGAAATCCGGAGGTCGGGATTCGAGGTGAGCTTGGCCACCGTCGATTTTTGAATTTTAAGTTTAGTGTTTTGCGCGGATGACCGCGGGAAGGTCTAGGCCCAAGAGACGCCAATGAATTTTCCAAAGAACAACAGTGGCAAGGTTAAGCTCCGACGTTGAATTTCGATGATTTTATGTGGTTTTCTTGCGATTTTAAAATGTGGGTTTTTTAGTGGGAGTACTAATCTACCATATTTTTACCCATTTTACAATTTTACTTCATTTTAACCCAGAATTTGATGAAAAGGAAGATGAGGTGCACGAATGGCAGACATAGCTCAAAATTACAAAGAGGGTGGTGTTGAACGCACAAAAAATGACCGGACGAGAGGTCGGGTGCGGGGGTGGAGAATGCTGGACATAGGGAGGTTTGCAAATTTCTCTATCACTTTGGTTGGCTGAAAATGACAGTCGGAAATCCGCTTTAAATAGCCAAAAATACCATTAATACAACAAATTAATGCTTCGTAGGCAGTTCGAAAGGTTGGTGAGTTCAAATCTCTCAGGCGGTGGCGGGCGACCCAGAGTCCAGTGGTCGGAAAGACGTCCAGCCGCAGCCGCGAAGAACAGTGAAGTTCAGGTGGAATCTCAGATGCAGAAATCCGAGATCCGGGGTCCAGGGTCTGAAAAGATGTTGGGCGCCAATAGTAGCAAACTCAAAATGAGAATCCGGAGAGGGAAACTTGAGGGTCTGGACCCGAAAGGGGCCACGAACATCTGAAGGGCATTCTGATAAGGGTAACCCGAACTGACTTTAGATTTAGCATTTTTAAAGGGGTCAAGTTTGGTCAAACTTAATATGTGTCTTTTGGTAATATGTTGACTCTTCAAGGCACAAAATGGGCACGTAGAATGAGGTGAAGCCAAAAAAGGACCCGATAATGAAAAAGAGGGAAGAGAGGGTCCCTATTTTGAAAGGGGCGTGTGTGCAACAGGCACAACAAAACCCTACGGGAGTATCATAAGAGTGGAGGAGACTAAATCCTCTCTCCCACAGTCAGACGTGAGGGTTCTGGTGTTCTTATATCCTAGTGTTAATAGCTAAGAATTTTTGTAGAGTTTATGTTAGAGTCTAGAACCATTAAATGTGTCATTGAAATGCTAGACAATATTAATGCATACTACCTATATAGAAGAGAGGGGGCACTTGAGAAGGAATTTCCCCTTAATTCTTAGGAATGATGCTAATCATGCCCCAAGAAATGGGTGGGTGGAAATTGGAGCTTCCTCGAAGAGAGATCCTAAAAACCAAGAGGATAAAAATGAGAAACTAGATCCTATTAATAGTAATAGAAATGTAAAACCACAAAGAGTTGGGGCATATCAGAAGGTTGATAGCTTGGAAGTTTTGCAACCAAACCCTACCCAAGTAAAGGAATCGACTCCTCGAGAACCATCCCTGACAACCGAAGGATCACCACTAATTGCATCCATAAATAAAATTGAAAAAACATTTAACAACATAATAGATGAGTTGGAATATTCAAAAGTAGATCCTATATTGGATAAGGGTGGTCACCCTAATAAATATGGTCAAATGAAGCCATTAACAACCACCGCCTCTTGGAGGAGGAGGTAGTAAATAGAGCTGCTAGAAAAAATAATGCCCAACAACTTGTAATGGACAAAATATTAAGAAAACCAATCAAGAAAAATTAATAACAAAAATGAAGAATCCTCAAAAGCTAAAGATTATGTTATTAAGTATAGAAACCAAGAGTTCAAGGATTATAATGTTGAAAAACTTATAAAAATCAATGAAATAAGAGGGGGCAATCCTTGAAATAATGATAATAAATCATCATCAATGGTGAAGAAAATGGTTCATAAATTTGAAAATAAAAAAACATAGCACTAATATCTTGCAAGACACTAGAAGAAAATTTGAAGCATACCAATTTGGATTAGTGGGAAGAATCCAATCTGCAAACACATTCTAAAATTCTAGTGGATAAATCTTCTTCTGATATCTTGGAGGATATTAGCAGACTGAATGTTGATAAAAGGGAAGAATGTGATAAATCAATTAATATAAATAAAATTAGTATTGAATTGAAATCAATATGGAGCTAACAAACCCAATAGATGGTCCTGGTAGGGTGGCTAGCAGTGATGAGTCAACATCTTGACCTTATCCCCTTACTTAGATAATGTGAATAGAAGCCTTGAGGCTATAGACGATATAGGACACTTAGTTACCAAGGAGGCCTCATAAGGGGCAACATAATCCAAGGGTGAACCCCTAAAAAATCCTAAAAGGAAAATGAAAAAAGAGAAATGGACAATTATCACTTAGAGGAGGGGAAGCTTGCACATTGTCAAGTAAAAAAGAAAGAAAAATAATAGTGTGATCATTCTAGTGTTCACTTCTAAAAGGGTGGAAATTGAGGTCAAAATGCCAAAATGTTTTGATAATTTTAGAAATGAGAAAGAGAGCTCCCAAAAATTTAGATATTATGAATCTTAAATATATATCTTGGGATGTCAAGGGTTGGAATCCCTTGAAAAGAAACACATAATAAGAAGGTTTCTCAACCTGATGAAAGATAAAAATGTGGCCCTTATTCAAGAGGTTAAATCAGTACCTTAGAAACTAACTTGAAATTTATCTAGAATAATGTAGCACAATATGTCACTTGACATGAAAAAGGAAGAGGTGGTGTTTCTATATTAATATATAAAGAGTTAGATCAATATGTTACTGAATCTGGTGTATCCCCTTGCAATATGGTTGTATGGGTTACTATAAAAATGACAAAATCTTTGGAATTTGTTCAATTTATGTACCCAATGAGTACAAGGATAGAATCAACTTATGGAACTGGTTATTCAATCTACATGATATCACCTATATTTTTGGGGGAGGGGACTTCAAAATGATAGAGAAAACTAAATAAAAATGTGGGGGTAGTAATATGTAGTGGAATGGTAATGAAAAGTACTTATGACAGAGGATGAAAACAACCTAAACATGGTTGACCCTGAACATATATTTGTTAACATGATATTCTTGCACAACCACTAGTAGGTCATATTTGATAATCTCCAAAAATTCTTGAAATAATTGTATAGGAAAACCATTCAGTCTAGGGGCCTTCCCTTTCTTCAGTTAGAAAAATATACCCTCTATTTCATCAAGAGAGATAGGGCTACAAATAATTTCATTCATCTCATTAGAAACCACCTGGAGAATATAATTCAGAATAAGATTCTCTTCTTCAAGATCAAGGGGGAACCCTCCCTAAAAAGAGAAGAGAAATATTATGTAACTTCATTCAAAATATCAAGAAAGGATGCTAGTTTGTTCCCCTAGGACATGACTAGAGAAGATATCAAGTTCCCATTCCTTCTACCTTTAAAAAAGTTAAAAATAAATTTGCGTTCCTATCCCCCTCATGAAGCCAATCAATCTTGGACTTCTATTTGCAATAAATCTCCTCACTTAATCCCCATTCCTCTAAATATTGCAAAGCCTTGTCTTCTTCTCTAAGGGAGACTATTGTAAGTGAAAGGTGGAAATGTTTTATTGCTTATGGTTTATGACATAAAACAATAATCTTCTTCACTTTTCATTCAAGGATTCCCTAGAGATCTCAATCGAAGAGTGAGTAGGGAAAATAGATTTGTTAAGGGGTTGTCCTAGGGTCTAAATTAATGACTACAAGAGGGTTCACCACCAAGCTAGGGCTTTGAAATACTAATGAAATGAAAATCTAATGTTTAAACATGGTGCAATGCAAAGCTTCACTAAATGACCTAAAAATGCATGTAAATCAAAATAGAAAGTTTTGAGATCAGAGGTATGTGTTTAGAAATATGTAGAGGCCTAGATGAAATCCTCAAATGATAAAAAAATTGAAATTAATGCTTTCTAGGACTCATATGCAAGTCTAGGCGATTTAGTCCCAAATTAGGGTTTTTGGGCAGGAACAAAAATTTGGAAGAAATATGTTTGGAACTCCCAAAATCTAGAAAAATCACTATACTATGACTCATATACCAGAAGTTGCATATCAGTCTAGTTAGGATTTTCTAGAAATTCAAAGTCTAATTCTTCTCTTCAATGTCTGTGTTATCCTTTCCACTTGATTTTCAAGTTTGAATCTCTGATTTGCAACCTGTAGATGTCTTTTAATGATCTCTAATGCAAGGTGACGAATTTAACAACTTTGAATAATTTGAAAACTTTCTCTTCAATATGTCTTCAACCTAGACCTGCAATTCACACACTAAAGAGAGGGAAGAATGTTTTTTTTTTAGTGGAAAGGGGTTTGCCTTGGTCAAACCATGTTTTGGTAGTCAAAATTTGTAATGAAATGAAGGAATGATGAATGGACAATGTGAAATGTTACTACTCACCAAACCCTAACAATAAAAGGCTAAAAAAGTTTATGGAGTGGCTCCAATGGCTGTAGATCTTGACTCTTGATTGAATGCTAGCTTGAATCATGAAGTCCTACATCACAATTTTCAGCTCAAAAACAAACATGATGCATGATGAATTTGAAATGATGCTTGATACTTAAATAATGCTCCAAAACACTTAATAATAAACTCTTGAAGACTCTTGAATTCTCTTGTAAACACTTGAATTCTCTTGTAAACACTTGAATTCTCTTGTGAACTCTTTAATGCTCAAATTTTCTATAATGTATGAATACTAAAGTTTCTAGGTGTAAAATGAGTGAAATAACCTTGTATTTATACTTGTTTATGCCAAATTTCTCAAAATTACAACACTACAAGATGACATTAGATCTAGGAGGATAAAATCCCACAAATAATTTAAATTTAATTTAATTTTGGGCCACATGGGACTCATATTCCAGAAGTGGCGTATGAGTCCCATTAGGCCTAACTATGGGAAATAATTTTAAAAATGCTTAGAAACATGCAAAATCTAGATAGGGTCCCGAAAACCTAGGTGGGAACCATACACCCAAGGTGGTGTATGAGTCCCAGATCACTAAATCTGGGCCACACAACCTAAAAAGACATGAATTATGATTGGATTTTGATTTATGTCAAGATTATCTTCGAAAAGATGAATTAATTAAGGCTTGTGGATGCAAAGTAAGGAAAATTAAAGCATAAAAAATCCTCATTAATAATGAAAACCCTAGAATAGTGTGAAAGTGTGGTAGAAAACTTTATAACACCTTAAATAAGATACCATTAGGTCTTTTTAGTTCACAAGGGCCCAAGACCTAATGTGAATGTGTTAAACACATTACGACACAAGATGAAGGCAACATTAAGCTGAATTTAATAAGGAGGACCCAAACAAGAGTGGAAATATCACAGACAACATTGTTCACCACTACATTTAGCCCCCAATTTAGTGAGAGGATGAACTTGCTTCAAACTCACGCTAAATTAGACCAAAACACGTTAAGAGGGGTCCTAATACACTTATGCTAGTAATATAAGACAAAAATGATCAAGAGGGTTGCACAAGCGCCCAAGATCAAAATCCTATGACAAACCAAGATAGGCACAAAATAACACAAATGAAAAATGATATGAGGAGCAACAACAAGACACAAGCATACACTACCAAAGACAAGGAGAAAATAAAAAGTAAAAGGGGGTGGATCAAGATTCGACCATTTGTCCATCACGATGTGGATGGGATCTAGGTTGTTTGTCTAAAAATGCACACTAAATATGAGGTAACAAAAATCTAGGCCATCCGTTGGGTGAGTATCCAAAGTGCTGAGACACAAATACACATGAGTGATATGTGCTCTCACACACAAGAAAGTGGCTATGGGAAAGTCATGCCTCAGTTCGGCTTCCCATCCAACCAGACCAAAGGTATACCTCCTGATAAATTTGATAAGGTGCCACACAACAATGAAATTCAAGCTTCATGAGGCAAGCAAAGCTTCGTATGATTGATAGTCATGAACAAACAAGATGGCTCCATAGGCATGCAAAGTGTGTTATGCAAGGTGGCCATATAACTGAAATTGCATATGCAACATAGGGAATGCTCAATGGAGTTTTTCTTATTTCATGTAAGGTCTTTAACTTGGGGAACATTGTGCCTAATGTCTCCAAGAGAGGACCAATCAAAGAATAGAAGGTTCACAACTTAGGGGATGCAGTGTGTCGCATCAAGCCACTAAGGGGAATATAATATGCTAAGGGAGATCATGCTCTTGAAGGACATCATACCCAATTTCATCCACAAAGGGAAAGACACATCACGTTAAGTAAGAAGAGTACACCATGAAACATGAAAAATGCGAAAGAATAATGCCAATGTATGTCCCCACTTTAAAGAAATTTCTAAACACATGTTGTGAGCAATTACTTTAAAGTAGAAAATGATAAATGCTAACAAAGAAGACATGGGATATAACTTGGAAATCCTTATGCAAAGTCATATGTTTCCAAATAAAGCTATGTCATGAAAAAGGGAAAGCAGGATTTCCCTCAAAAATAAGATTCCAAACACATGAGAGATCCATGGATTTGGGGTCAGTATGTTCTTGCTACAATGTTTTAAAAGAGCTCGGAATTGTCATCATTCCACAAATACTCATAGAGCTAGAAGAATGCCATGAAGAGAGTGAAAAAAAAGAAAACCTTTCAGTTTAACATGGAAGAGACATAAATATCTCGACGCCTTGCTTCATCCCCAAAAGGAAAACACAAGACAAACAAAAATATTTTGGGTCAACATGGAAGACATAAATATCTTGACGTCTTGTGTCATCCCTAAAAGGAAAACACAAGACAAAGAAAATAGATAAATAAAGAAATTTATGACATAGAGAAGAATATAGGTACAAATAGAGAATTATCACAAAGAGAGAGAAATATCAAATAGAACTTCACAAGGGATCACATTACACACATGCAATCACACAAAAGAAAAAGAAACAATGAAAAAGGCTAGAAAGGCACATTCAAGTCAACCTATTAGTAGGTCATTTGCATCCGAACCGTGTTCATCATATACAAAAGGCAGAAAAATATCCATAGGGACAATAGCAAGTGTCGAACTAGGGTCATTTCCAAGCTCAACACTCTTCCTAGGATAATTATCATGTAAGCTCATAGAGGAGGAAAACAATGTAGTCAATTCATTATGCACTTGTTCATCAATTTTAGTAATCTCCTCATCATCATCGAAGTTATTCACAATAGGAGGTCAAATAATAACTTATAAGGAAGGTTTCAAGTGTTTTTGTAGTAAAGTGTCTTGTTGTTGCGGCGAGGGACACTCATCGTGCATTGCTTCAATCAAGTTTGGATTTGGATTTTCTTTATTTGTTTCTTCATCAATCTTTCAAGAAAGAGCACAACGTCTATACCTACACTCTCTAATATGTATGTTTCTTTTATTATGGTTATCAAGTTGTGTTTGTGTAGGAGTGGGTTTATCAACCATAGGTTTCTTTTCTTCCCTAAGGGGATGAACTGAAGGAACCATGGAAGGTTGCTCAACCACTTTCTCTTTAGATTTTGTAAACTTGTTTTATTTTAGGAGGTGTGATGGGGTTGTTTACATTATCTCTTGGCCTTTTATAGGAAATGGGAAAAGGATCAGTCTTGGGTTGGTCTTGGTTGTTTAGAATTTATTTAGGTTTAATAATGGTTTCATCAAGGATGGTAGGCTTGGTCATAGGTTCAAACATGTTTTAAAGGGAAAATTTTTCAATGCATTTTTTCTTAAACTTTTGGTAGGATTTGAAAAAGAAGTCTTGAGGTTTTATAGGTTCCATAGGCTCAAGCCAAATGAAATCCAATGAAAATTTTCCATGGGAAGACAAAGGGTTAAAGCCACTATGATGTATAGTAAATATGCCATTGTCAACAGGAAACTTTAAGCATTTATGCACGACCGACGAGACAACTTCCATGGAGCATAACCATGGGTAACCAATATTCACACAAAATTGGTTCGACATTGAGATGATGGAGAATGATACATCAATTTTTTTAGGTCCTATTTGTAAAGGTAAGGTGATCGATCTCATCATAGGGCAAGACAATCTGTTATGTGTCTTTATCCATGCTTTTGGCTTATTATATGTTTCTTGGTAGAGCTCATGCAAAATTAAGAATTCTTCCATGATCACATTCTCTCCATAGATGGGATCAATTAATATACCATTAGTGGGCTTAGAATAGATGCATACAACTGTGTAAAGAGGACCATTGGGTGCATGTTTAAGTATATCTTTGGATGCGAAAGCAATTTCAAGAAGATTTTTAGGTTGGCCCTTATGATGTTGAGTTTCGACCAATGCCACCAAACCATCGATAGGATTTTGTTCTATAGAATCTTGTTGATTAGTTTCCATAGGACTTTGTTGAATTGTGTCCATGTTCTCATCATCCATGTCAACATTCATCACATCAGTCTTTGTAGTTTCACTAGCTTTGACAAATGAAATATTATGTTTAGGCATGGGGTTGGTAAAGATTTGTAAGTTTTGGTTAGGAGGGGCAATAAATTATTTCCTTGATCATTAACACCACCAACTAAAATCAATGAGGTCTTGCACAACATGTTTTAAGATGCTTGCAATGTTCTGTATCATGTCCATTTTGTCAGTGATAATGGTAATAAGCATTTGATCTAAATTTTGGAGGTAAAGTTTTATTAGGATCAAGAGTCTTAACAGGAGGCAAGGTAATCATATTCTATTCTAAAAGTTGTGACATTGTGTTATGGAGGGTATCGAGTAAGGGAGTGAATTGTCTAGCCGGATCCCCAAATGCGAAAGGAGTTATCTTCCTTATAACAACTACTTGCGTATTGACATGTTGGGCTGTTTTCTAAGGGCGATGAAGTTGAAGGAAACCTTTATTTTGTTTTCTAAAAGGTTGGTAATTGTTTTGGTTTTCTGTTTTGGACTTCTTAGGATGGTTGGAGTGGATTTTGCATTGTGACTACTAACTGATTTTTGATAATCACGAAGGGTGATACACAAGTGCATGAAGGAGTGGAAATTCATCATGGAAAGCTTATCTTGTGTCTTAGTTTGCAAGTTATCAATAAAAATTCTTTGAAAGTAAGGGTCAGGAATATTTACATTGATTTGAGAGTAAACCGATTGGTAGTGTGAAATAAATTCGGTAATATTTTTGTCATCCTTTTACTTACATCTCATCAAATCGACTAGGGTCATCTTAGGAGTCATATGCACTTGAAAATGGTTTATAAAGGCTTCTGAAAGTTCCTTGAGTGAATGAATTGAATTGTTCGGTAATGAAGAAAACTATTCTAAGGAGGTATCCTTCAAGAATCTAGGGAAAATATTAGCCTAGAGCTTATCCTCAAGAATAAAATCACTACATAAGGTACTATAAGAGAAAACATGGTTAAAAGGATCTCCTTTTCCCCATTTCTCAAATCTAGGCACCTCTATACCTTGTAGCATCATTGCTCTGAATATCTCCAAGAAAAAGGAATTAATTTTCACATAATATGTAGGCTGGCCATTTTGATTTTGGTTTATGGTAGAAACTTGTTGTTGAAGGGTTTAAATGGTTTGAAAAAGTTGATTTATGAGAGGATCATTATTTGCATGTTGGTATGGAGGTGAATAAGGTGGAGGTGTGTATGTGTCTAAGGAACAAGTTAATGGAATTTTTATGGGAGGTAAGGTGGTAGGAGATATGAATTATGATGCCACAAAGGTAATAGGGATGCTAGCGAAAATACCCAGGGAAGGAATCACATTAATAGTAGGTTGCATCATTTTTGTAACTTGAGTATTGGTATAGGTAGGAATAGAGGAAATTGTTGTGGGAGGAGGAATTTGAATTCCTCCTTGGCTTGTAACATTGTTTGAGGGTAAAGGACAACTAGTAGTTGAGGTGAGATGTTTTCCAAAAATTAGAACTATGTTACGCACAAAGTCAACTCTATCTTCAATTTCAAGCATTCGATGAATATTATCTATGGTAGGGATAGTAGTGGTTGAAATGTTACCAATGCTTATCTGATTTTGTAAGTTTGTTAAATATTCATGGATTTGGGTTATGTTTTCTTGTAGAACACTAACAATCATTATTTCAACATGCGTCACACTACTTGAAGGCAAAGAGTTGTCAAGGATTTGGTCTATACCTAGTGAACTAATGTTAACACTAGGAGTGAAAGAGCTAGACAACCCAGATCCAAGATGATTGTGCTATCATAGGATGACATGAGTCTAGAACTTCATATCACTATAGTATTAGCAATAGGACATCGAGTAGAAACGATCATGCAAGGGATACGAAATGCAAGATGGATGCAAATGCAATTCAAATGAAATTAAGATAAATGCAATGAAACAAAAACTATGTAAAGTAAAATATAAATTTATCTACAACAAATAGGATCACAAAAATAGAGTTATGAATTCTGGAAAATGCAGTTTAAAATTTGCACTAGGACTAAATCGTCCAAAGGGGCATATGAGTCATAGTGAGGGTTTTTTCACAAATTTTAGAAAAAATTAAGTGAATTTCATGATTTTTGATTTGAATGATTTCTAAATTAAATGAAAATGTAGATTTCAAATGATTTTCAATGATGCAAGATACAAAAATGCAACTTATATGCACTTTCACTAATGCAAGGTTTAGAAACCCTAGAATGCCAATTAACTAGTGCAAACCCTAATGCAATGTTAATGCAAACTACATCTAGGATGATCATGTACTCAAAATAAGAATCAAGATGTTATAAATGTAGGTTCACCAAAATGAAAGGTAGAAAATTGTCATTGCTTATGGTTTAGGACATAAAACAACAATCTTCTTCACTTTTAATTTAAGGATGCCCTACAAATCGCAATCCAGGAGTGAAGTAGGGGAAAGAGATCTGCTAAGGGGATATCCTAGGGTCTATATTAATGACTAAAAGAGGGTTCACCACCAAGCTAAGGCTTAGAAAGACTTATGAAATGAAAAATAATGTTTAAACCTAGTGCAATGCAAAGCTTCACTAAATGACCTAAAAATGCATGTAAATCAGAATAGAAAGATGGGAGATTAGAGGTATGTACCTAGAAATATATAGAGGCCTAGATGAAGTCCTAAATTGATGAAAAAATTTAAATTAATGCATTCTAGGAATCATACGCCAATCTGGGAGATTTAGTCCCAAATTAGGGTTTTTGGGCAGGAATAAAATCTATCAGAGATATGTTTGGAACTCCTACAATATAGAAAAATCACTATACTGGGACTCATATTCCAGAAGTGGTGTATTAGTCTAGTTAGGATTTTCTGGAGATTCAAAGTATGATTATGATCTTCAATGTTTTCTTTATCCTTTCAACTTGATTTTCGAGTCTGAATCTCTGATTTACAACATATAGATGTCTTTTAATGATCTCCAATGCAAGGTGATAACTTTAACAGCTTTGAAAACTTTTACAACTTTCTCCAAACTTTCTCTTGAATATGTCTTCAACCTATATTTGTAAATCATACACTAAAGAGAGGTAAAAAATGCTATTTTGGTAGTGGAAATGGGTTTTCCTTGGTCAAACCCCATTTTGGTAATCAAACCTTATAATGAAATGAAGGAATGATGAATGAACAAAATGAAATGTTACAACTCACCAAACCATAAAAATCAAAGGATGCAAACATGTATGAAGTGGCTCCAATGGATGTAGATCTTGACTCTTGCTTGAATGTGATAGATCTTGAATTGAATGCTAGCTTGAATCATAAAACCCTACATCACAATTATTAGCTCAAAAACAAACATGATGCATGATGACTTTGACATGATTCTTGATACTTAAATAAAGCTCCAAAACACTTGATAATCAGCTCTTGAAGACTCTTGAATGCTCTTTTGAACTCTTGAATGCTCAAATTTTCTATAATGCATGAATACTCAAGTTGCTAGGTGTAAAATGAGTGAAATAACATTGTATTTATACTTGTTTATGCCAAATTTCTTGAAATTACAACACTACAAGCTGATAACAGATCTAGGAGGATAAAATCCCACCAAGAATTTGAATTAAACTTAATTTTGGGCCACACGAGACTCATATGCTAAAAGTGGCATATGAGTCCCATTAGGCCTAACTATGGGACAATTTTTAAAAATGCTTAGAATGATGCAAAATCCAGACTGGGGCCCTAAAACCTACGTGGGACCCATATACCCAAGGTGGTGTATGAGTCCCAAACCACTAAATCTAGGCCAAACAACCTAAAAATACATGAATAATGATTGAATGTTGATTTATGTCAGGATTATCCTCAGAAAGATTCATTAATTAAGGCTTGTGGATGCAAAGTAAGGCCAATTAAAGCATCAAGAAGCCTCATTAATAATGAAAACCCTAGAAAAGTGTGAGAGTGTGGTATAACACTTTACAACACCTTAAATAAGATACCATTAGGTCTTTTTAGTTCACAAGTGCACAAGACCTAATGTGAATGTGTTAAACATATTACAACACTAGATCAAGGCAAATTTAAGCTCAATTTAATGAGGACCCAAAAAAGTGTGAAAATTTCACAAATGACATTTTTTGACACTACAGTAAGACCACGATCCCAAATCTATCTAGTGATTACATCTAGGTAGTTCCAAGCTGTTGAATTAGCTTGGAAAATATTCCCAAAGCATTGCCTATTCCACTTCTTAAGCTGGAGCCTCACAAATTGAAGTCTTTTAACAAAGGAATACACACCCATCCCATGAGTAGGCATACATTTCCACCACCAATATCTCACCAAATCTAGCAATGATAACTCTCATAGTAACATTATTTGAAACTTGAAATACTTATTCTTATTAACCCCAACACAAATTCTAAGAATTTGATATGCTAGTGATTAGAGCCCCTCCAACATAATATATTTGAGCTACTCAATCATCTACTCCCAACCCAAAAATTAGATAGCAAGAGCCTGTCTAGTCCTTCCAAGATAAAATCCACCCTACATCTCTTGTTGCTCCGAGTGTACATACCATTCCTTGGATTGGTATCAACCAAATCCATACATTGGATGAAATTCTTAAAAAACACAGAAGAGGTCTCCAACCTGGCCACTCCTCCCTTCTTTTCCTTTAGATTGATAATAGAATTAAAATCCCTCACTATAATCCATGGGAATAAAGGGGCTAGAGATCTCACATGTTAGATTTTCTAGGTGATTGCAATATTTTTTGTTATACTGGCAGCATTTTTAACTAGTCCAACACATCCAAAAGCGTTGATAAAGTCAGATTTGAAGCTCAGATCTGATGAACAATTTTTTATTGGAGCCATTTTAACTTTTGCTTCATAAATCTATCTTCCACTCATTGGTAAGAAAAATGACTTCTCGGTTTTGTTTCCAAGGTCAAAAAATCATGTGGGTATCTATCAGATTTCACATATATTGATCATATCTAGGAAAAATTTATGTCCAAAAAGTGTCACGCGTCCATTTTTCTACAAGCTGAAGGTTAAATAAACTTCATTTTTTAATCTTCTGCTTGTTGGAGCAAGAAAACATTTATGGGTTCTGTTCTTAGCATCAAAATACTTTTGTGTTTCTATTATTGTCTACACACAATGAGTAGATTTTATAGAAATCAAATGAGAAGGTAACATTTTTTTTTGCTAGAAAAAACCATTTCCTACAAGACAACTTTTTTTCTTTTTAAATCATATCTTTTGCTTCGAGTGTCAAATTTTAGAATTTAACAAGATATGGTTGGAAAGAGGAAGATGAGAAATTTCCATCCATGAATGCATTGAAAATATTTTTTGCCATTTTATACCAAATATTTTAGGTTGAAGCTATTTTGTGCCAATTTCTTCAACAAACCATAACCTTCACCCCGATGCTCCAAATTTTGGAAACAAATAGGCATTGGAGAGAGTTAAATAGATATAAATCTATTTTTTCAATATTTGGCTTAGATTCATTTTGTATTATAATTTTTAATTTTGGCTATTTTGAGCTTATTGAGCATTGTATCTTGGAAAAGGCCTTGTAAACACATTGAATTATAAAGTACCAAAATTATAATATTTGGGGGGATGATCTTTGATACTAGTGAAAAGGGTGGGGGTGTTCTTGGAATTCTTGTGTTTACTTTCTTTCTATATTTTTTTTTGTATTTTATTCATCATGATATCAACAACAGTTTCTACTCTAACTACATACAACTATTTTGAGTGGAAATAACAAATGAATGTTCACTTAAGAAGTGTTGGTTTGCATTGAATAAAAATGGGACTAGAAACTAAACCAACTAAAGAGGAAGATAAGCCTGAGTGGTCTAACAAATGTGATAGAGCATATGGAGCATTGTGTTTTTCTGTATCTCTTGATTTTATCTTTCATATTGAATCTTTGAACACTCCAAATTAAATATGGAAAAATCTAGAATATCTTTTCGACACTCAAGATTCTATGAGAGGTCATATGTTGGAGAATGAACTAATCAGTTTAAATCTAGGAAACTTAAACACAATTCAAGATTTATTCACCAAATTAAAATCACTAAGACTACAACTACAACAATGTGAAATTGATAAGAAAGATGAACAATTGATTCTAAGTATTCTCTCAAAGCTAATTTCTAAATATTTAGTATTTGTTTCTACCTTCTATGCTACTAAGGATGTACTTGGGTCTCAATTCAAGATGCCATCTTTAGGTTATTTTTCTACTTCTCTCACACAGGAGCAAGATAAGCTAATTTAGATGGTCACTCTTAAGTCTTCTAAATCACGTGGCTTGGCTTTTAACCTTGGCACAAATGAACAAAGAGGAAAAAGTAGTAATAATGATAAGAAATAAAAAAATTACAAAGAGAAGTAGAATTAGAAATCAGATACTCCAAAATCAAGTAATGAGACCTCATCTTCAAAAGGTGAAAATACTAAGAAAGAGAGGGTCAAATTTGGCTATTGTAAGAAACCCGATCATGATGAGCACAAATTTTTGAAGAAACAAGTTGAACACTTGCCACACATTTTTTAGAAGAATAATGATCTCAGTGTTCTTGATTCCATCAAATAGAGTTCAAAAGAGGGGTTCTCACAAGGCCAAAGAAAACAACAAGGGGAAAGGAAAGGGAAAGGCCCTTTGTAGTATTTTATTCTCCACCATTCACATGGGTTCTTGATTCAGGTGCTTCACACCACATGGCTTCAATTGAGGATAAACTTGAATCTATGGAGCCATGTTCTATGCCTTCCATTTTGATGGGTCATGAAACTCCAGTAGAGGTGTGTTGGAGAGGTTTGTTGATATGGGGAGGATGAAGCCACAATAGTGGTTTATAATTTTATGGAGGAAGGAAAACTGAGAAACAATGACCCCATGGAAAAAGAATTGGTTTTAGGGGTTCGAATGAACCTACAAGTTCGACTGAACCAAAAAGGGGTTTGACCGAACTAAGGTTCGAGTGAACCCATTAATTACTAGGCCCACACTTCCCGCCCAAAAAACAAAATAAAAATTCATATTGAAGGGGGTACGCTAGAAACCCCCTGGTTCTAGCAAACCCTCCTTTTCCCACCTCCCTGCTCTCTAGCACAAAAAAAAACAAGAAGTTTTGCCCTTCCAAGCTTGGGTTGAAGATGAAAATGGAGGAGAATTCACGAACCCAACTGGAATCAAGTATTCCTTAGAACAAGCTATCCAACAAATATAATTTTAATATGTTTTTATTTTATTATGTATTTGTTTTTTTAGTTTTATTAAACATAGGTTTTTCATCGAAAATGAATGTCTTTGATCTGCACATGTGGAAAAATAACAGATTATCAAAAAAAAAATTTGAAAAATATGAGTGCACGAGATATTGAAGTCCTTGATCCAACAAAAAAATTAAATTGAATTTTGATATATACAAAAAACATTACGCGTTATACGATCGCGCTATGTCTGAATTTTAATTGGTTGGACTTCAAAACTTGATTAAAGAAAAAAAATTCAATAAAAAACTATCTAACCAAGTGGAAGCACTAGATACCAGAGTTAAAAATATAAATTTGAAAGAATTAGAATTTTATCCTTCATGGAAAAAAATTTATGCGTTATACGGTGTGCATCACTTTTTTATAATGTTGTTTTCTAAAAAAACCAGTTTTCGTGGGAGATGGAAAAAGAAGTGCAATTTGATTCCAAAAATTTTGAAAAAAATATTTTTAGAATCTACAGACAAAATGAGATGAGACTCTAGTTTTCATCATCTTCAAATTCCTCATGGTTTAGCCGCTATATGTGCCCGAATGTGAAGATTTAGTTAAAAAAAATTATTTCAGTGTCTAGTTTGGCCCAAAAATTGTAAACCACTATTGTGGGATCACCTAGGAATGACTTATTCTAGGATGTTGTTTTTGTTCTCTCATTAGTAACTTTAATATCCTATCAATCTATCACATCACTCACATAGGAACATGAAATAGAGTTGATTTTACTCCTGATTCAGTGGTAATTCGTGAGATACACAATGATTCTACAGTTGTAGTTGGGATAGTAGATCGTCAATATCAATTTTTTTTTCTCACTTTGTTCCTAATCCTCCTTCAACTGTTCTACTGACTCATTCAAACAATGCGAGTAATTTTTTGTATCAATAGTTTGGCTACTTAAACTACCACTACTTGAAATAGCTTAGAAAATAGGATATGGTTATAGGATTGCATATAGTTCACTTTTCTAAAGGTGTTTGTCATGGTTGCATTCTTGGAAAGCATCCATAAGAGAGGTTTGAAAAAGGAAAATATTGGAGAGCCTCACATCTTTTGGAGCTGGCACATAGTGATTTGGTAGGGCCATTTACACATCCATCTTTCAGTAGAGCCTAATATGTTTTGACTTTCATTGACAATTTTTGTAGGTACACTATTGTGTACTTTCTCAAATAGAATTTTGAAGTCTTTGATTGATTCTTGGAGTATAAGTCTTTTGTAAAGAAAAAAATTGGAAAATCTATCAAAGTTCTGCATACAAATAATGGGGGGGAAATTTCAACCATAAGTTTGTGCAATATTATGCTTCAGAGGGTATTGATTTAGAGCATACAGTCCTCAATAGAATGGAGTTGTAGAATAAAAGGATCGGTCCTTGAAAGAGATGGCTAATTATATGATTCACTCCAAGTATTTTGCACCACCTTTTTGGTAGAAGCCATTAACTATGTGTGTTATATCCAAAATCAGGTTCCTCATAAAGTTGTGAAGGGGGTAACTCCTTTTCAAGTTTGGATCAGTTGGAAACCATCAGTTAAGCACTTTCAAGTGTTTGGATCTAGTCCATGGGCCTAAATCCTAGCATAAAAACATAAGGCTATAGATCCATAGAGCAAGCCTTGCATACTTTTTGGTTACCTAGATGATGTCAAAGGCTACATGGTTCTTCATCCTACCACACATGAGTTTTTCATTAAGAGGAGTGTTCAATTTGAGGAGAGTTCTTCCAATCCTTCTCTCGATACTTATCCTACCACCATCAGTTTGGAGTCCTTGTATCATGATGATAGTTCTCTAGAGGATCATAATCCTCTGGATCATGATGAGGAGTCTTCTTCCTCCACTTCAGATGATGATAGTGGTCATGAGGATGCACATAGTTCATCTTAAGAGGATGATGATTCTCCTCCTTCTCTAGCCATAGGGCTTCTTTGGGCTCATCAAAAATTTTAGTCAACACCTGATTGGGTAGGGTATCCTTCAATTAATAGTTTCAAGATGCTCCACATAATTTTTGGGAAGCTTATGGTGTCCCTGAGTGGGATGCAGCCATGCAAGACGATTTCGATTCCTTGGAGAGGAAACCCACTAGGGATCTTGTCCCATTTTTTAAGGGAAGAAAAATTGTTCAATGCAAGTGGGTCTATCAAATAAAATATGTAGCAAATGGTTCAATTGCCAAGCATAAAGCTTGCTTGGTTTCTAAAGGATTCTCCCAAGTTGTAGGATTGACTACTCTGAGACTTTTGCTCCAGTTGCCAAAATGAATTCCATCTGACTTGTTCTTGCTTTAATTGTAGCACATAGATGGGATCTTCATCAAATGGATGTGAAGATTTATTTTCTTTATAATGATCTTTACGAGGAGATTATGGAGCATACACATGAGTTTGTTCAAGATCCTTCACTTGTGTGTCATCTTTGGTAGTCTCTCTATATAGCCTCAAACATGACCCTCAAGCTTGGTATGCCAAGATAAACTCCTTCCTTCTGAAATTGGGGTTCAATTGATGCCATTTTTATCCTAATGTATACATATTACAACAATCCATGATATTCACAACTTCTTGGTTCTCTATGCAATTGACTTGTTGATTATAGGAAGTCACTCATCCACCATTCGAGTAGTGAAAACAACCCTCCATGATAAGTTTTGATGTGTGAATTGGGCTTGTTGCATTACTTATTGGGGATTGAAATCACTTAGTCTTCCTTAGGTATCACTTTTTCATAGTATAAGTACACACTTGATATGCTCCAATGACTTCACATGGTTGATTGTAAGCTTACATTAACTCCATTCTTGTCAGAGGTCAAACTTGAGACTAAGTGTTCTTCACCCTTGGTTGATGAAACTTTATCTCAAAAGCTTGTTGATAATCTCATCTATTTAACTCATATGAGGTCCAACCTTTCATATTTAGTAGGCATGGTCTCTCGATTCATGCAGGAGCCACATGAGCTACACTAGAAAGTAGCTAGAAGCATATTATTCACTACATAAAGGGTACTCACAACTATGGGATTCATTATGCAACAAGTGTGGATTTTGAATTGGTGGGACACATATTCAAATTGGCCAAGTGATTCTTAGGATCGCAATTCTACTTAAGGGTATTAATTCTCTCTTGGTTTTGGCCTAGTTTTTTGGTCAAGCAAGAAGCGACCTGCTATTGCTCATTCATCTATAGAGGTTAAGTATCAAGGAGTGGTTAATGCTACTAATAAAAATCCATCTGGCTTTAGAACATTATCATTGATTTTGGTATCCCCTTCCAAATGCCCACTATCATCTATTGTGACAACTAGAGTGTGATTCAGATCTCTTGCAATCCAGTCCATCATCAACAAACCGAGCACATTGAGATCCACATGCACTACATTTGAGAGTTGATTCATTCAAAGATCATTAATCTCAAGTACTGTTTGAGAGAATATTAGACTACAAACATCTTCACCAAACCCTTCACTGAGAGAAAGTTCCTTCATTTGTGATCTTTTCTTGGGGTGCGATTGGTGTCCTCTTTGGGGAGCTACTTAGTCCTCATCTTCGTCTCTCTTTATTATAGGGGATGTTCTCTCTCTACTTGTGGGGGATTCCTCTTCTTTGGGGGGAATTTAATATGTACATGGGTACCTAACATGGCTTGATTTTCTAGGACCCATAATATTTTACATCCTCTAAGTTGTGCTTAAGGGGGGGTGTTGGTGTAGGTTTTAATTTTCCTAGCAGGTTAATTTATTTTCCCTTAGTCCTTGGTTTTTCCTACACTTTTATTAAGCTTTCTCAAGATAATAAAGTGAGTTTATTACTAGGAGATAGGTTTGTGGTGTCCCCTTGCTTAAAGGATGACACTTTCTATTTTTGGTGGCATTCTCCACTTTTGGTGGTCCATCTCCACTTTTTGTGGTTGATTCCTATGGGTTGGATTTTCCACCTACATCCTCTCCTTAGTTCTATATAAACTCACTACCTATTTTGTATTTGCATCTTTTTCATGCATTCATTCGTCTTCTTTTCAACTTGGAAGATCTTAATACAATATTGTCCTATCGACATTGCATGATCTCTCAAAGTTCTAGTGTGCATTCTTGTGTTTTTCTAGTTTATGTAACTTTTATTTTTATGTAGGAGCATCCAGTGGTGTAAGGGAAATCTTTCATCACCCTAAAATATCTTTACTTTCATTTTGTTTTTTGTAGATGTTGCTGCATT
This sequence comes from Sequoiadendron giganteum, assembly GCA_007115665.2. Lineage (NCBI taxonomy): Eukaryota > Viridiplantae > Streptophyta > Pinopsida > Cupressales > Cupressaceae > Sequoiadendron > Sequoiadendron giganteum. The sequence goes on along the minus strand of CM021100.1, from coordinate 229,867,116 downwards.
TCTGGATACCCTTTTTGTCGAAGAAGAATTCCCAACTTTAAGAACTGCTTTTTTGCTTTTTCTGCTCAATTGCTATTTTTAGCAGGTGCGAATTTGAAGGCGTGAGGAGGCAAAAAAATTACGGGAAGCTTTGGGACAGAAAAATAAACACTTTGGCGAAAGAATCAAGTCAAGTTCATTCTTGGTTCAAAAGTTATTCAAGTTTAAGTTTATGCTTTTTGCCTTATAAAATCTTCGAAGCCAGTTTTGAGGTACTTAGAGGCTCTGGATGGGCCCAAAAATTAGTGGAAAACGAAAGTGGTTAGCCTCTAGGCCCCACTTTTTGACACTTAATTTTTTCAAGAGCTTTCTGAAAAGGTATTATGATTGAAGATCCGATGGTCAGATCTTAAGGTAGGGCTTCCAGAAGTTGGTGCATAATTAGAATGTTGTTTTTGGCTCCAAACGGAGAAAGGGGCTATTTATGGGCTAGTTTCTGATTTGTTTGAGTAGTTTTTGGGGAAAGAAGATCACATATTGTGAAAAGGGGGAATTTTCGTAGCTTTTGTAATTTGCATGTATTGCAGAACTCGAGGATTTGGGATCCTCTGCATGTAAGAATTTCATTATTCTAAATATAATAATATTCTCTGGTTTTGTGTGTGGATTTTTGTGACTCAAGTTGGCATCCTCATTAGATTTTCTCTTAAAAATCTCTTTAGGTTATTCAATCTATTTCATATTTCTAACAAATATTAGGAGAATACACTAATTAATTCTCAAACAAACTTTTGCCTAGGGATATTGCTCATACCCCTTGCATTCTATGAAAGGACTATTATTTTTGAGGGGTAGAAAAATGAGAGTCAATAGGCTCATCTAAGCCCAACTCCACCAAATTCTCACCCATTAGCTTCATTTTTCTTGATCCTTCTTCCTCCCCACTTTGGGAGGATTCTCTAAGACCTCCTTTTTGAAGCTCTTTTGCTGCAATCCTAATGAAGGCATAACTTTACTACCTTTCCCTAGGGCTTAAACCTTCCCCTCTGGCCTCATAGAAAAATTATTCAATGCTAAAATCTCTACTAAATATAGACTCTCGATAGTCTCTAGCTCACTGGAGGTATCCAAATATTTATATGTAACCATTTGAGACTCAAAAAACTTAGGCACTTGACATTTTAGGTTGACATCTTCCTTTGTAAGCACCTACTTTCTCCTACAAAAGATACCCCCAAGATTCTACTTTCTAGGTTCTCCTCAAAAAAATATAAATCTTCCAAAGCCTCGAAGTGGTTATAGATCTCATCTCCCTATTTGTCCTTGAGAGAATGCTTTAGTCCCCATCCTTTGTGGTGGGACTTTACAAGAATAAATCCCTCTTTATCTGTTTCACCTTCTGACACCATTAATTTCCCTTTATCCTTCCTTTTCTCAATGCAACAAGATCTTTGGATGTAGGATTATTGTTTGGCCTACTCAAAAGGCTAATCTTAGGAGATTTCTTTTGCAGATCCTCAAATTGATGGAAAACCCAAATCAATCTCAATACAAATATGAGAATAGGAAATTACCTTCTTATCCAAAGTCTGCTACGATGAACCAACTGACTTTCCTAGAAGTAGATAAATCATGTGTCAGATATCATTTCTCCAAATCTCTAGCAAAAGGCACAATAGTCAATCCCACACAGGAACCCTAAATGGAAGCTCCTTAGTAGGATTAAATTTAATATGCTAGGGTTTAATAATTAGGACCACTTGGTTGTAAAAATAGGCCCACCCTTATAGGCCTTGTTGTGGTCTTCTAGGCAAGAAAACTCGACAATGAATTAATTGTTCACAATCAACATCACCTCCATATCACTTTATGGGTTCCACGTTCAGCATGTCAATGAGCCCAAGAATGGAAGCACGACTTGAGTCCCCATAAACTTACAGAGGAGCATGTTTGCATAAATAGCTTACATCCTTCGCTATCGAGTTCTGTTGAATCGCTAAAACCAACCAAGAATCACTCCTTCCAAGGCACCCATTTACTTTCAATATTTTGTTCTCTCCAACTGAGATGATCCATCACCATTTACAAAGTTGTTTAAAAAATTGACCACCTTTGCATGGATGGATGAGGGGGGATCAAACCCGCTAAAGCTTTACTAAAAGGAAAATTTTCTTATTTCCTAGAATCTCACTTGAATCCATACCCCAAACACCACTTGCACTAACACCTGCAACAAACAAAATTCCCCCACAAACTATACAGGACAAAGAAAACCCTAGTAGGATGGCACGTCCCAAGCGCACCACCCAAGCACCCCACAAGTACTTCATAACACCCACCAATGTCATTACGACCTATAATAAAGAGCATGTGAAGAAAAAATATAGCTCACAATATAATGAAATGACTTGCACAAGAATAATATGATATGAAATATGCTGAAAATACTTGATAATGATATGCCACTTTGAGGGGGCAACTCCTAATCAACTTTGAGGGGGATACCTCCAATAGTCTTCAATAAGAACACTATACTCAACATGATGATCAAATATCTAGGATATCACCTAGGCCAACTTAGATAACCCTATATAAGTCTAAGGCCAACCTAAACAACTAAATAACAATATAATAATAATAATATGACTTAATTAGGAGTTAAGATAGCCACAAGCCAATTATTCATAACCCGATGTACACCAATATTAAGGGCGTAACACACACCTAGGGTTGTTGAGCCCTAGCCAACAAAATCTCTTCCCTTACCTGTGACATCATCCTCTTTAGCTCATACGCTTCCTATATCCTAAATATTTTTTGTACTTTGACATGTATTGTCATAGTAGTTCATATGCAATTCAAAACAAGGAGAAAATTGAAGGGTGAACATTACATAAATTAAAATTTCTCTTTAGTTTGGATTCACTTGATTGGGTTGCCACTCTTAAAATGGCTTGAGTATGAGTGGTATATTTTTATGTAAATTTTATCAAAGAACATGAATGTAACCTAATTGAAAATTCCCACAAATGAAAATAATATAAAATTATTTTTTTCTTTATATATATTCTTTTATCCAAGTCAAATAAGCAAGCACACAAATGAAAATATTTTTTTAAAATTTAAATTGAAAATATGGATCCGAGTTGATTCCCTTCTTGCTAGTTATTAATTGGTGACTTGGGAGTGAAATTTATTAATTTGTGTGCTAGGTGTTTTATAAGAGAAAAACCCCTAATTCATTATTGGATCATCTAGAATAAAGGCATCATGATTATCTAACATTCAAGAGAGTTTCATTGCACATTGAATTATCTTCAAAGTATAGCATCAATATATCAATATTAGTTGTTAGGATCATATGATATTAAATTATCATTTTTATTTATGATGTTAGTGTTGTGACCTTTTCACACATCGCCCCATTCAAATGGAGACCCCCAATTTTTGCTCCATTCTGGTCTTTTGGCTTTGCTTTTTTGGGTTGTTTTGTCTCTCTCTCTCTCTTTGATCTTTTTGTCCTTTCGGGGATGTCCCTATCTTTGACCTAATTTGGAATTTTGGTTATCTGTGAAATTAGGGTTTTCATTCTTCAGGCTTAATTGAAGTTAAATTGAGTTGACTAATCGACAACTGAGCTTGGCATTGCAATCAGAGAGTTCGTGGTAGGATCCCACTGAATTTTCATCATAATCTGACAACTTACTATTTTTAGTAAGTACCTAATATGAGGCCTTTTCCTTAGAATTTTGAGATTCTGAATGCATCAACACTTCTAGGTAACTTCAGGGTGCCTACACATAAAATTTGAACAAATTCTGACAACTGGCTATTTTTAGCAGTTACGGCTTCAGGCACTGTTTTTAGGGCCCACACATATGATTTTCAAATGCATGTTTGGGGAATGTTTCTAGGTTTTTCAAGACCTTCGCAGTGATGTAACATGCAAACCGAGATGAGGAATTTCAACGGTTTAGCCTTCAAAAGCTATTTTTAGGGTTTGCATGCAAAGTTTTTCAATGCATGTCAAGATATTCCTTATGGGTTTTGTGAGAGCTTCGCAGTGGTATGACATGCAAGTAGAATGGATCAGTTTTCAGGGACTTACTATTTTTAGCCAGTGCCCGCATGTTGACAAGTTTTATGGGTTTTTCTGGGTTTTTTGAGATCCCACGGGCAATTTGACATGCAAATTCATCCGACAGTCGGTTGGTCACTTTTCAAGCATTTACTATTTTTAGCAGGTTCACTACAGCAACCACCCGACACTTCAGTTCAACAAGCAGAGCAATATGCAGCAAAAATCAAGTCAAATGGAAATCATTCAAGGCACATGCAAGTCACATTAGGGTTTCCAGCTTCGAGACTCAAAAAGAGGGGTAAAAAGCCAGAATTTCAAAAAACGAAGGTATCCCATTGCGATCAACATCCTTCAGGTAATCTACTAGTAAAATTTGAGTGCAATCCGAGCACTTACTATTTATAGTAAGTCACCTCCATAGCAAGGCTATAAATAGCAGGTTAGCACGAGGGGCAGGTGTGAACAGGTTCACCAAGCGATGAGGACCATGTGATGAAAAATTCAAGTCAAACAGAGCTCTAGAAGTCAAGCAATTTTAGGGTTTGCTAAAAATAGCAGGCGAACTAAAAATAGCATATGAGCTTGGGCAACGGGTATAAATAGGGTAGCAGGGCCATAGGAGGCATACCACGCTAGCTCCAGAGTCAAAAGATAAAAGGCCACAAAAAGTCTCACTTCTCTAGAAATTACTAAAAATGGAGTGGCAAGAGGTAGCTGGAGGCATGTAAATTTTCTAAGTCAAGAAAGTAAGAGCCCCCCCATCAAAATGCGCCCATCACAAGCAAGGTGCTAGAAAAGTTTCTAAGTGATGAAGAATGGAAGTAGACACATGAAAATATGCCCAAGTTGAAGTGGAGATGAAATATTCTTCTAAGGCATTGAAATCAAAGTTGAGAGAGAAAAATGTGCCCATCTCAAGCAAGGAGGTAAAATTCCTAAGGGGTTAAGATGAAAGTGGCACATGTAATATGCGCCCAAGATGAGAAGGCAAGCTAGAGGTGTGAGAAATTTTCTAAGCTTAAGAAAAAAAAACAAATGCATAGAGTGGTAAATGTGCCTAAGAGGGAAAGTGTTTAAAAATATTCTAAGTGTTTGAAGAGTTCCTCCTCCACCTCTCAAATGTGCCCATGTTGGGGAGATGATGGCAAGAATATATTCTAAGGCAAGTTGAAATAAAAGCACCACCCCTAGAATGCACCCTCAAAGACATAGAAGCTTTAAAAAGTTTCTAAGTGAGATAAGATGAGAGCTCATGGGCTGAAATGCGCCCAAGGCAATGTGAGGGACTTAGAAATTTTCTAAGTCATGCAAAGTTAAGACACCACTAGGAAAATGTGCCCAAGGTAAGCAAGGGTCTAAGGAATTTTTTCTAAGTTAGAAAATAGAGGTAGAGGACCTCAAATGCACCCAGCTTACAAGGTTACATGGAAGACATGGCAAGAGAATTTCAAGGCGTGGAAAATACCTCCTCCATAGGTGAATTGCGCCCAGCAAAGGAAGTGAACATGATGAAAAGGCTTCTAAGTCAAGATGAAAGCACCAAGGGTAAAATGTGCTCAAGGTGAGTTGAGGTGTTTGAAATATGCTAAGTCATGAAAATTGCAACAGCATACCCTAAATGCGCCCAAGGGAGGTGTGGAGTAAAAAAATTTCTAAGGGAAAAACATGGAAGGAGACCCCTCCATATGCGTCTAGGTTGTGAGGAGGCCTCAAAAATTTCTAAGTCTTCAAAACCAAAACCTCACTAGTTGGAATATGCCCTTGAGGTGAGGGTGTTGGCAAAATTTTTCTAAGTGATAAAAAAATAAAATAAATGAAAGTATGCACCTCAACTGCACCCAAGGAAGAAGGTGGTTGAAGAATATTTTCTAAGGCTGGAAATCTGAAGAACATGAGTTAAATGCACCCAACAATCAAATGAAGGTGGGGAAATTTCCAAGGCAAGCTAAAATAGAAGAAGGCCTTCTATAATGCACCCAAAGGAAAGATGGGAAAATTGTTAAGGTGTGAAATTGCTTGGGAAATGAAGGTAAAGGTATGTGTTATGAAGTATGCCCAAGGTAAGTTGATTAAATTTAAATAATTTCTAAGGCATTTCCTAAGGTGAAGATGAGAAATACGCCCAGGGGAGGTAATATTGGATTTTCCAAGTGCAAGGTGAAATATGTCCATGAACAGGAGGGGAAATTCTTCAAGGAGTTAGGGAAAAATGCCAAGACATAAAAAAGTGGAGACTACAAGTGTGGAATACATCTAGAATTAAAATGGAATAAAACTTAGCAATTTTTATTATTTTTCAAAAATAATAAAAATTAAACTTACCCCTCCATTCGGATACACATGAAAATGATGATTTTTGAGGGGAAATTTCTTCTGGGTATTGAACATTTTCCACTCGGAGATGATTTAAAATTGTTCTCCACCTTGCTCATGTTTTTTTGATAGAGGTTTTTATTTGGCGCCTATTTAATGAATTTCCTAGGCAAAAATAATTTTTCTAAGGCACAAACTCCAGGCATAAGGTGGTGGATTTGCCTTTGAAGACAACCTCATGAAATGAACACCATGCACTCATGACGAAAGTTTGCTAGAAAAGTGATGAATTTTATCAGATCTAGGGGTCAAGCAGACCTTGAAAGTCAGAACATGGAAGTTAGGTAAGTAAAGTGAAGTTATGTTATAAGTGTTTTGATGCTCTTCTTTTTTTTGGCAAGATGAACACCGGAGCCAAGGCATGAGGACTCGAGGTGATGAAGATGGACAACGTTAGAACTTTGGAAAAGGAAAAGGCATTGAAGATTTGTCTAAGGCATTAAGAATGTGGTGCAAATGGGGCTAAAGGCGCCCAAGGCAGTGGGCTGGAGAAATATGAAGGTTACAAAGAAGAAATGCGTCCAAAGTTAAAACAACGGGAGGGCTGAACAGGAAGAATTCCTTGCTCATCAGTTTTATATCGACCATATACTCGCCTCTCCTCCTAATGCAACAAAATTGGTAGGAAAAATAGTGGGAACACGTTTCTGGACGAGAATCTTTTGGAGGATTGTGGGCATTAATTGCTCATGGCGGTTTCTACAGAGTGGTGGAGAATCTTCTGGGTTCATTTATTACCCCAGTCCTCTCTATGGTAGTTTTTAGGGCAAAAACCCTAATTAGGGCATATGTGGCTCAATTTGAGCCCTTCATTGTAATTGAATCTAAGCCGTCTACTGGACTGGGCCAACTATAAAGGGGCATCCCCCCTCATTTGTAACATAATTAGATTAGATCAAAGCTAGACAAAATTGGAGATAAAAGTTATAATAGAAGTAGCATAGCATAGATTGCATGGTTTAGATTGAAGAGGAAAGGAAGTTTTCGCATTGAGGACTTTGTAAGAAGTTGTTGTGAACACTCATGATATAAAGAATTTTCATTGATTGATGATTCCTTCTTTTATTGTGAGTAGCTAGCAAGGCTTTTTCGTCTTTCTGACTCAAGTAGATAGAGTAAAGTAGATTTTATTTCATGCAAGTAGTTGGTAGTTGTGGAATGTGGCATTTAATTTGAGCAAGCTTCGCTTATCCATACCACTAGCGGGCTTACTAATGGTGGGTTCGCCTTGCGTGGTCAACTGGAGTATTTGCACACTTAATTTCAATTATGATTCATGTGTTGGTATGCATCGTTGTGATGGTATTTGCATGTCGGGTCATAGTGTGAACATCTTTCATTTTCCTTTGAACATTGCATTGGTTCTGCGGAAGCTGTCCGAAGTGAGGCAAAGCAGAGCTTGGTTTGAAATTTGCAAGAATTGATCTTTGTGTTCCACATTTAGAATAGATAGTAGAATCTCTATCATTGCATCCTTTTACATTCAACATTATCCGGTTAGTGTAAGAACCTGAGCGTCATTGACAAATCTCCCAAAATTTGGGAATCCTTTTCTTTTGAATGAGCAACTCACGTAAGTCCCCTTGGAATACCCAACATATTCACATCAACCAACTGAGTCTATTTGCGATAAAAGGAACCTTGGAGTTGAACGCATGAACTTTCACGCAATCTTAGCATGTGGAATACTTTGATCAAGAGAGAATAGAGTGACCGTTGGATATTTTATTCTATGTTGGTGTTGTCATAAAACACACGTCAACAGTTAGGTCTTCAAATTCCTTGGAATTAGTAACATGAATGCCCATGAAGAGGAGGGATACTATATATATATTATTATTCTCTATATTATGTGAGAAAATATTGAAGTATCGTTGAACATGGGAGGATATGAAAGGAAAACAAATATTGAGATTTATGGAGCAACATTTGTTAGATAGGCAATGACAATGCATTAATACACTTGTGAAGCACCTAGAAATGTGAAAGCGGTCTTAATGATACCTTATGATGGAGCCTATTATGCTTTAGTGTGTAACAGGGCTTATTTTCTATTCATATAAGGTGCTCTTCATGAGTGTGCGCATTCAATTTTTAACTTGAATTTGGGCACCTAGTTTGAACCCATGGTTTTGCATCCATTATTTTGTAAACCCATTTACTTGTTCTATATATTTGAGGCACAAGATATAGATAAAGTATAGTTATTTGTGGGTACTACCATACTATTAGAATGTTATCAAATTGAAGATTGTATGATTTATGTTGATGTACTTATATTTATTTGATTAATACAAACTTAGTATTTATTTGGTGATGAAGTTTTTTTTGAAATTATTTCTTAACATCATGATATCATATTGATATTTTACATGCTTCTCTATTTTTTTTTTAACTTTAGTTTTAAGGCTAAATCACACATACCTATAATTAGGATAGTTAGAGTTGCACACTTTATACTTATTCTATCACTATATAAGTTATTGTTAAACACTTTAAATTTTTTTGTACATGTCTAGATATATTGTATAATTCTTTTGTGTGTCTTTGATCTCATTAAAACTATTAAATCAGATCAAAGATTCTGATATAAGAGGATTCTTAACTTAGAAAACTTCTAAAGATGTCCATCAAAACAACTTATTTTAGACTCAAATTTATAACAAGAAGACAAATACATTTCAAATTTATAACAAGAAGACAAATACATTCAAAGAGAATGAAAATTCACAAGCTATTTACATTAACAAAATCCAAATCCATACATGCAATTGCTTTATATGAACATGAAAATTAATTCTATTAACACAAATTTAACCTAAAGTTAAAATATTAAAATTATAATTTGATAAATAACATATAAACCCAATGCTTCACCTCTGTGAACATCACCTAGATGCAATGAGTGCTAAGTGGACCATTCATTATCATGAGAGATGGGTTCTTGTGAACCACTACTCATGAATCATGGGTCAATGAGTTTGACTCGAAAACTACATGATTGAATCCTCATAGCAATATCATAAAATAACATATAACAAACTAAAAAAACATGAATTTTACAAACTCATTAAAATCCATTTACCTTTTAATAAAAACAAATTACAAATTACAAACTTTTATATATATATATACACGTATACATATACATATACATAATATTTATCAAACTCCCTGAGTTAATTACCCTTAGGTCAAAACACGACTACATAAAAACATGTAATACATATACCAAATCTATAGTATTTTTGGTTGCATATGATTGAAAGAAGAGACTATTAAAGCTTCGACCAGGGGTGTAGTTAGATTCTGCAACATAGTACTCTCTACAAATCCTTCTTCCAACAGCCAATTATCCATGATGTTTGTTAGCCATACATTTTGTCCCTCTATTGTCTTTTGTATACTCACATTCTGTACCTCTTCTCCTTTCTCTGCATCCACATTTGGTCTTTTATTTCCCATAACGGTGACAGTCACGGGCATATGTACTGTTTCAGTCACGTCCATGAATCTCTGTGATTTTTGTTTGTTTTTTTCTTTCCTCCTTAGACATATAGTAGCACCCAATTGTCAGGATTTTCCTATTGCCTTGTACCTCATAAAGTTTGCTCGGCTATGGCCATTTCTGAGTAAGGAAATAAATGAAGGAATTGAATGACAAGTTCATGGAGGAGGCAAATACTGTCAATTGTTGTAAAAGAGAACTAAAGAGAAGAGTGCAAACAATGTTGCAGATACGGTCAGAGGGTTTAAAGGAGGACTGTTTACTTATGCAGTTCATACAAATAAATAATAGAATTACGATCCTTATGGAGGCGGCAAACACTGCCTATTCTTAAGAGGATCTGCAAACAATATTTATTAGTAAAATGACTTCAATCTGATCGTCATGGAGGAGGCAAACACTGCCTATAATTAAAGAGAAGTCCAAACAATGTTTATTAGTATAATAAAATCTTGCAGACATGGTTGGAGGGTCTTAAGGAGGATACAAACACTACCTATTGTTATAAAGAAGAATTAAAGAGAGGAGTGCAAACAATATTTATTAGTATAATAAAATTTTGCAGACATTGTTAGAGGGTCTTAAGGAAGACCGTTTATTTATGCAGCCCACACAAATAAATGGTAGAATTATAGTTAAATGACTTTAATAATATGATTATCATGGAGGAGGCAAACACTTTCTATTGTTATAAAGGAGAATTAAAGAGAGGAGTGCAAACAATATTTATCAATATAGTAAAATCTTGTAGACATGGTTAGAAGGTCTTAAGGAGGACTGTTTAATTATGTGGTTCACACAAATAAATGTTAGAATTATAGTAAATGACTTGAATATCATGTTGTTTGTGAGATTTTGTAGACTGGTGCATTCATGATTCAAAAAATAAACATTTTGATTAATGTTGTAGATGTACGGAAAAATATACAAGTGTAGAAAATTGTAGAGAAGAACAAAGTCGCATAACACTCAGATTTACGCGGAAAAACTTGGTAAAAGTATACCAATAAAAAACCATGGGAAAAATATCTTTCGTATTGATTCTCAGGAATTATAGAATTACAACAACTTCAAATGAGATCTAGCCTCATCTTCACAAAGAGGGAAAAAATACCTCTCAAAACTATTCTAGCCTTTAACCTTCTTTCTACTACTTACAAATGAGGGAATGCTCCTCTATTTATATATAAATTTGAGAAACTTAATGCTATAATTAAGTTCTCAAATTTGCCACCTCTAATCCTTCCAATGCCACCACTATAGTCATATTATTGACTAAGCCTATATGTGGCTCTCAACCATCTACAAGATTGACACATATAGAGTCCAACTTGATTCTACTATGAATCACTTAACAATTTACTAAGTCAACACAATATGACTCACTCAACTACATGTATGACACATATAGGAGTAGATTCCTAATTGAATATTGCTTGTATGACACATATAGAATTAGAGTCCTATTTGACTTCATATTCTAATAGTAGATTCATTTACAAAATTGATTTGTATGGATAAGTTCTCGTGGTGTAAGGAGGTGATGGATTTGTATCACATACCTAATTCATTCTATGTTTCTTGTTTATGCCATTGTAATGCATAGTATTAAGTTAGAAAATGGTAGAATAATGTGATATAAAATTGTAATCTTAATTTCTAACATCAAGTCTTCAACTTTCTTGGAATATGCAGCTTGGATTCATAGGGATGTTATTTTATCATTAATCTTTAATCTATGTGAGATATTTTTGTAACAAAATTGAAATGGGAGGTTACAAAAGGATTTCAAAGGTTGGGAGTTATCAAAGATCTTGTACTAAATGCATAAACTTTATTCAAATTCAGAAACATAATTGATTGTGTGAACATGACAATTAATTCTATTAACACAAATTTAACCTAAAACAAAAAAATGTATTAAAACTTTAATTTTAAATTATTTTTTTCTAACAAACCAAAAAATTATGATAACTTTATCATGATTCAATCATGTAGTTTTTCAAATCAAACTCATTGAAATACGAATCAATAAACTTGAATCTAAAAACTACAAGATTGAATTCTAATAACAATATCATAATTTAACATTATGTGAAAAAATACGTTTCATAAATACTATCTACCAAAGAATATTTATCAAACTACTCGAAGAGCTAATTACTAGTACTAAAAACATGTAATACATATACCAAATCTATAATTTGTTTGGATGCATATGATTGAAAGAAGAGATTATTAAAGCTTCAACCAGGGGTGTAGTTCGATTCTGCAACAGCCAATTATCCATGATGTTTGTTAGCTATTCATTTTGTCCCTCTATTGTCTTTTGCATACTCTACAAATCCTTATTCCAGCAGCCAATTATCCATGATGTTTTTTAGCTATTCATTTTGTCCCTGTATTGTCTTTTGCATATTTCACATTCTGTACATCTTGGCCTTCTCTGTATCCATATTCAGTCTTTTATTTCCAGTAATGGTGACAGTCAGTGTCATATCTAAGATTTTAGTCACCTCCATGAATCTCTGTGATTTTTACTTGTCTTTTTCTTTCCTGGTAAGAGATAGATAGTAGCACTCAATTGTCAGGATTTTCCAATTACCTTGTACCTCATTAAGTTTACTCAGCTATGACCTTTTCTGAGGAAGGAAATATATGAAGTAATTGAATGACAAATCAGAAAATTATGATCATTATGGAGGAGTGCAAACAAATATCTATTTGTATAAAAAATGATGCAGACAGAGTTAGAGGGTCTCAAGGACTGTTTTATCAAGCAGACCACAAAATAAATAGAAGAATTACAGTAAAATGACTTCAATAGTATGCTGAGAGATTTTTAGGAGGTTGGATTGTTTCCTTTTTACGAAGGATTTTTTTTAGGTTATAACTTGTTTCATTTTGTCATCATTTTTCTATTTATGTGTATTTATTTGTGTTGGCTGCATGATTGAATAGTCTTTTTTTTATCCTTAAAATTTATTGCAGTTTCATTTACACGAAAACAATGATAGATGATAGGTGAAATAGGAATACAAATAGTTCCACCAGTATAAGAAATAATTCAAATGATATATAAGAAGGGTGCAAACAAAAAAATTAAATCTGCTAATCAACTCTATCTATTAAGCAAAATTTGACTTCATACTCACTCACTTATAATTCAACATAAAAGATTAAATTTGATAATAATTCTATCTATTAAATAAAATTTTCAATCATATCTATCCATTCAAAATTATCTTTCAAATACTAAAGCATATCATAGTTATAAGAAGCAAACATCATAGACTAGATATATATACAAATATAATCTAGATTAGAGTTCTTTTTGATAATTAATCCAAAATTACTCCATGTGCTATAATATTTTAAAAAATAATAATTGTAATTTAATAAAAATATAAGAATGCAGCGATAGATTTAATTTGAGTCAGCATTATGATCATGAAATTAAAATTTAGCAGGCATATTATGTAGGCCACTAAATCAACTTCAATTTGGATATCAAACATTTTATTCTTTTTAGTAGATATAATTGAATTCCATATATATTTGATTGAAAAACTCAAAAAACCTGTTTTTTTTTTTTTAAAATTAATATTTCAAATCACACTCAATAATCTATCATTAAAATAACCAATAGTACCATAATGTGATGGTTAATATGTGATATATATATATATATGTATTGAATCAATGCAAGAAATTGACAAAAATAATGACAGCCAAAAACTGTCCAGAACAAGTTACAAAACAAAGACCAACTGTTTTCAAGAACACCACAAACTTACTAACATGACACAAATTACAACAGCAGCCAACAACTGCAAGAGAAACACAACAGACACAAGAACAAGGCACAAATTACAACAACAACGAACAACTGCAAGAGAGCATTACAAACACTAAATTTTAACATACACTGAAATTTTCTAGAACATATTACATCATTTTTATACAAGTGCAATAGTTAACGTTTGATCTTGTTCAAAAGTTATGATATTGTTGTTCTCATCATCAAAATTTTAAACCCCTGATGTTATTTATTGAAGATTGGATCTTCTAATATGACTTCACCAATTCATAACTATGAATTAAAACATTCAGAATAAATAAATAGTCTTTACCCATTTTCCTTCACTGATTACCCGTTTTCCTTTACTGACATTCAATAAAAATAAACACCCCCCTTACAAGAAGTCTCCTCCAATTAAAAGAAGCCATTCCCTGGAGTCCTGCTTTCTTCTACTCTATTAATGAACAATTATTGGGGAGGGAGGGAATTTAAAAATTCCTACTGTTTACCGGCCATGGTTGGACTGTGGGCATGCTTTCTATAGTTTATTCTTGAGTACAGGCAGGCATAGAATTCATGGTTGTAATGGACCACAAAAGTAAAGAAAGGACAACCAGGACGTTTAATACATGCAATTGTAATCTGTCCGTCTCGACAAACTTACAGCAGTCAGTCTAGATGGAAGGATTCAAAACTTCAAACGTTTACCAACGTATGAGCTAAGGACCATAATAATAATAATAATCTGACAGTGATGTAGACTGTATGTACACAACACGGTCCACACGTAGGCTTAGCTGCTTATTCATGTTAGGCGTACCTCCTGCATATTCTTAATACTTGTCAATGCCGGTAAAGGCCTCGACAGCAACACGACAACCCATGGTAGGCCCGCCGCCTTCTCCATGGCAGACACTGGTTTTGGTTTTAAAAGTTTCTCTCAAACCCAGGCATTCTTTTTCAATCTTCACAGTTTTTGTTTATAATATTGGTTATTTTATAGGGCTTTGAGTTCATTGATAAAGTGGAATGAGTATAAAATATGTGAGATAGAAATGTTTTTTTTCTTTTTTTGGAAAAAGCTAAAATACCAATTACAGAGCAAGAGTGTACAGCTGAAACAGAACAGCAGCTATAAGCTTACAAAGAAGACAAACCAGCTACCAGTCCAAACATTTGCATAACAGCAACCAAACAACAATAAGAAGAGAGGACAGCAAGTGTTGGCAGAAGGAAGGAATGTTGTCTTGTGTAATTTCGATATAATGGATATCATGTAATGTTTAATTTTTAGTCGATCTAATTCCATTTCGTTGAAAGAGGTTGATTTTTTTGTGAAACTTATGTTTCATTGGAAGAGATCGATTCTTTGTGTAACTTTTGTTTCAGTAACTTTTGTTTCAGTAACTTTTGTTTCGCTGAAGAGTTTGATTCTTTGTATAAATTTTGTTTTGTTGAAAGAGGTTGATTCTTTGTGTAATTTTTGTTTCATTGAAAGAGGTTGATTCTTTGTGTAACTTTTGTTTCGTTGAACGAGGTTGACTATTTGTTTAACTTTCATTTCGTTGAAATAGGCTGATTCTTTGTGTAACTTTTGTTTTGTTGAACGAGGTTGATTATTTGTTTAACTTTCGTTTTGTTGAAAGAGGTTGATTCTTTGTTTAACTTTCGTTCATGCTCTCAATACCAATAGATTACAAAAACAATCAAACGTTACTTATTCATTTAATCATAAGGCCATTACTGTGATGCTCTCAATATCAATATATTACAAAAACAATAAAAAATTGTTTATTCTCTTAATCATAAAAAAATATTTCTTGCATTTAATCATAAGACAATTACTACGATGCTCTCAATACTAATAGATTACAAAAACGATCAAAAGGTGTTTATTATCTTAATCATAAAAGACTATTTCTTACATTTAATCATACAACCATTACTATGATGCTCTCAATATTAATAGATTACAAAAACAATCAAAAGTTGTTTATTCTCTTAATTATAAGAGACTATTTCTTACATTTAATCATAAAATGGAAACCACAATGCTCTCAATACCAATAGATTACAAAAAAATCAAAAGTTTTTTGTTCTCTTAATCATAAGAAACTAGGGGAGAGGACCCAGTAGTTGTGCACCCTAACTTTCACACTTTTAATTATCCTACGTGGAAATTTCAAACCACTCCCAATTTTTTACAGCAACTTACTTGGCTAGTCCCTTGCTTATAACTAAGGTTTCATGGCCACATTGAATCAAATATGCCACAACAACATGCTTTTTGTCAAGGTGTCCAAAAAGACCCAAAAAAAAAGTGAGACCAATACATGTGCATTCATAGTGTGTTTTATTGAGCGCTAATGTGGAATCACATGATTGGCTGGTTTTTCAATCATCAACACAAACAACTTTAAAGTCACAACTATTGATCCAATATTGACAAAAATATTGGGCATTATATAAACAACTACTATCACAACTATTGAAACATGCTTACGTACTGGATCCTCTCCCCTATTTCTTATATTTAATCATAAGACCATTACTACAATGCTCTCAATACCAATAGATTACAAAAACAATCAAAATTTATTTATTTTCTTTATCGTACAAACCTATTTCTCACATTTAATCATATGACCATTACTATGATGCTGTCAATACCAATAGAATACAAAAACAATCAAAAGATGTTTATTTTCTTTATCATAAAAACTATTTCTTACATTTAATCATAAGACCATTACTACGATGCTCTCAATACCAATAGATTACAAAAGCAATAAAAATTTATCTATGAATTCTCTTATTTATAAAACCCATTTCTTAAATTTAATCATAAGACCATTACTACGATGCTCTCAATACCAATAGATTAAAAAAAAAATCAAAAGTTGTTTGTTCTCTTAATCATAAAAAACTATTTCTTACATTTAATCAGAAGACCATTACTATGATGCTCTCAATACCAATAGATTAAAAAATAATAAAAATTTGTTTATTCCCTTAATCATAAAAAAACATTTCTTACATTTATTCATAAGACCATTGCTAGGAGAAACAATATTTCCAAAGTTGATAATTGTGTTTAAAGGTGTTTTTTGTTGTAACTTTCTTTCACTAAAAGAGGTTGATTATTCACATAGCTTTCATTCATGCTCTCAATACCAATAGGTTACATAAATAATCAAAAGTTGTTTATTCTCTTGACAAGAAAAATATGCTTTTTACACTTAATCATAAGGCCATTAATATAGGAAATGATATTCCTAGAGTCAATGATCATGCTTAAGAGTGTTTTTTGCTTTAACTTTGTGTAGCTCTCATTTCATTGAAAGAGGTTGATTATTTGCATAGATTTCATTCATGCTCTCAATACCAATAGATTTCATTCATGTAAGTTACATGATATTCATTGAAAGAGGTTGATCATTCACATATCTTTTATTCATGCTCTCAATGCCAGTAGAGTCACAAGCAATCAAAAGTTGTTTATTATGTTCACTAGAAAAAACTACCCTTTACACTAAATCATAAGTCCATCAATACAAGACATGATATTCTTAGAGTCAATGATTGTGTTTAAGAGTATTTTTTTCCTTAACTTTTTGTAGCTTTCATTTCATTAAAAGAGGTTGATTATTTGCATGGATTTCATTGATGCTCTCAATACCAATAGATTACAAAAACAACCAGATGTTGTTTATTCTCTCAACCAAATAAAATTGCATTTTACACTTGATCATAAGGCCATCAATACAAGACATGACATTCCCAGAGTCAATGATCATTCTTAAGAGTGTTTTTTGTTGTAACTTTGTGTAGCTATCATTACATTGAAAGAGGTTGATTATTCACAGATCTTTCATTCACAATCTCAATATCAACAAATTATAAAAAAAATTCAAAAATGGTTTATTCTTTCAACAAAAAACCCATTTAACACTTATCATAAGGCTACAATAGAAGCATGATATTCCAAAGTCAATGGTTGTGCTTAACAATGTTTTTTGCTGTAACTTTAAGTAACTTTCATTTTTTCTCAAGATAAATTGATTAAATATGCACAACTTTCCTTCATGCTTTCAATTATAATAGATTAAAAAAAGAAAAAAATCGTTTATTCTCTTAACCAGAAAAAATACTTTGAAAACTTAATCATCAAGGTTATCAATATAACAAATGATATTTCCAAGGTCAATTATTGTGCTTAAGAGCACTTTTTCTTGTAAAGAGGTTGATTATTTTCATAGCTTTCTCCTCTCAATATTAATAGATTACAAAATTGATCAAAATTTGTTTATTCTCTCAACCACAAAAAATACTTTTGACACCTAATCATAAGGCCATCAATACAAGACATAATATTTCAAGAGTCGATGATTTTGCGTAAGAACATTTTGAACAATATATTTTGCATCACATTCTTCAATCCCTCATAAATTCATCTTCTTCTTAATGAATATAATCTAAAATATTATTGTAAGTTCTCTATATAATTACAATCATAATAAATATTCTTAAACCTAATAAAAAAACCTTTAAAATAAATTTAATATTTAAATTATTTAAGATATAAATTAAAATATATTGTAAATCAAGTATATTGATAATAATATGGATTTCTTATAATTTTTTTGGTATTTTTAATATTTTAAAAAGTTTTTAGGGATAAGTTTTATATTAAAATTATCTATAATTTTAAATTTCAAGTGTGTTGTAGATTGTATATAATATGAAGCGTTTTTAATTTCTTAAATATTTGATTTAAAAAAATAAATTACTAATTAATTATAAAATATCTAAGAAAAAATTATATAAAAGTGTTATCTAATATTATTTATTTTGAAATAAATTGTAAATTGTGTATGATGGTGAACCTCTTTTCTTTTTTCAAATCTTTGATTTTTTCAATCTTTTTATATTTCATTATAAAATATTTAATAATAAATTATTTTTATTTAATTTAAATTTTTAATATTTTATGAATTGTGAATTTATTTAAAAAAACTCTTCATACTTTAAAAATGATTAAAGAGTTGTAATTATAAACTTAAAAGTGTATTGTAAAGTGTGTATGATATAGATCTCATTTCATTTTCTAAATCTTTAACTTTCCCTTGTAATATTTAATTATAAAAGATTAAGGAATACACTTTATATTGAAAGTATCCACATTTTGAAACATGAAATAGACTAGATTGTGTATGATAATGGACCTTCTTTTACTTTTCAAAGTTTTGACTTTTTCAATGTTTCCACATTTAATTATATGTCTCTAATAATAAGTTTTATATACAATTGTTCATAACTTTAAATTTGAAATGTGTTATGGGTTGTGTATAATAAAGTTTAATATTTTTAATTTTAGAAAAATCTTCATGAAATTTTTATGATGAATGTTTTAACGTTAAAAAAGTTGTGTTTTATGTTTAAATTGAATTTATGAAAAATAACAATAATGAATTTTTAATATTTATTGAAAAAGTATAATTTAAAATATTAAAATGTATAATATAATATGCATAAGTAAAATATTTTTGTTGATTTTTTAAATAGTTGAATTTAAAGGGTTTTATATTTATCATCATTATACATCTTAAATTAGAAGGTCTAAAATTAAACTTTAGAAAATATATTATAAATCAAATTAACCATAAAAATATTTTATTTTAAATACTTATACATTTAATGATTGTAACATTGAAAATTACATACGTATAATTGTTTCCCTTATATTTGGTCACTCTTTGAGTAGATTATTCTAAATCTAATATCTATTCTACAAGTGCATATTCTTGTATACATTTGAGTCATGATATCATTGAGTATATTTAGCCCATTATCATTTATTGTTAGAGATTGGCCATGATGTCTAGATCTCCCATTTGTCACTTTGAATCATATTCATAAATGCAGATATGACTTAGGTCATCTTTGTATCCATGGATCTACACCTTGAACATTTTATGTTGTAGTTAATGATTGAACGATATAGTTCCTAAAGAGATCACTTGCAACAAAAAAATACTATTAAAAAAGTAGTTATTATTGTCTATAAAACTTGATAATTTAATTGGTATAATCATCACAATATCCATAAAAACCATTTTTATAAAGACAAGGACAAAATCCTAGATGGAATCCTAGGATATGATATAATTAGATCATGACACATGTCTTAATATTATGAATCTAGGACACAAAAAACACATTAACAAAGTAAGATTAAGTATGGTAGTGTGAATAGGAACATTGTTGGGAAAAGACAGGTCATTTTAGAATGAAACATCTAAGAACAATAGTGCCTTCAAAACTTTCAAAGACACATACTACTATTCCATAAAGAGGAAATAGGCATAGTTGATTTCCCTCATTAATCCTTCTGAGAAAAGCACATGCAGACTAAACTAGATTCAACACATATGCACAGATTCAAATTATAGAATCATACAACATGGAAGACAAACAAATGAACACACAAATTTACGTGGGGAAAACCCTTTCGGGTAAAAAACCCTGCCCTCCAAAACACTCAGCTCAATTGTATTAATCAACAAAAACAACAATAGTTACAATACAATCTCAGAGCTATGCTCTTTAGGAGTTTACATCTTGTCCATCTGGAGAATACAAGCAACAACATTGTTCAGAATCCTTGCACTGTTACAATGTCCTCACACGACATGTACAATGTAGATTCATATCCAATCGACTCACTCAACCAGCCTCTCAGCCAACACAACCTCAGGGCCACCACAGGTTCACATCTTCTTTGTTCTATGTGTCTTAGTGTTCATGGTTACAATGCTCTATGCATGTCACTCGAACACACACTCGAGCTCAAACCAAAAACCATTACGGTGTATTAAATTACTTGCTTCACCGACAAGCTACCTTCATTTCTGATTGCATCGCCCTGCAACACACATCGAGCCGCCCAACATTAAAACGGTTACCATATCTGACCCGAGTAAGAAAATACATTTAATGAAAATATATCGCTAATTAGAAAATCAAGCTTTCAACAAATGATTGTTGATTTACAACAGCGATGTAAAATCAACAAATGACATCATGCCACGTGTCGACACATAATTCACTCATCATACCAAATAGTCAGTAGAACCCAGTGGTCCTTCCACTGCACCACCGCTAGCCATCCAGAATACCCCATGGTATGGTGGTAAACACTGCACTACCACGCCCGAGCATGAAGACACCCGCAGGGTGGCGGTGGCACTGTGCTACCTCCAGGCAAGAAAGAGACCTTCACGGTATGGTGGTAACATTGTGCTACCACACCTCTATATGAAGACTCCAACAGTATGGCATTAACCACACTATCGCCCAACTATGAACAGGTTCCTACGATGTGGTAGTAACACCACACAACCGCACCTCAGCTAGAAGGCTCCTGCAGTATGGCAGAAATTGCACAAACACAGAAGGGAGACCCGCCATGTCCTTATCAGAGGTCCAAGCCAACAAGTTGAGGCACATTTTCCAAAAATCTCCTACTTGACAAAGACTTACTGGCTTCCTCCAAAACTTGAACTTAAAGATCATAGGCCCTTCCAGTTCAGACCCTGTTAAACAGCATCCAGGACACCCATAGATATCAAACATGCTCTTATGCTCCATCAAGACATCTACAAAAACATCTAAGATGCCCATCATTCAGGAAATAATTTCAGCCATCCATCACAAGGAAAAAGAAACGAGCCAAGGCGTATATGCACCAGTCTCAAGAACAAAAGCATAAGATCCTAAAAATAGCAGGGGAATCACCATTGTCACCACTCCACTATGCTCACAAGCCTTATAGAAGCAACGCAATATCAGCTTCAAAACCCTCAATCACGAACATAACCGTGAAGTCATTCTCCATAAACAAGATAAAACATCAGCTAGAACAACAAACATAAAATTGACTGCTCCCATGCAACTGATAAACCCACACATCTGAAAATAGAACCCACAACACGTGCTAATCCATCCAATCACTCATACCTTCAAGGTATCGACATCAGCAGATTCATGCCACTTATATAGACAACCCACCAACAAAAACTATAAGCTCCAAGTGCCAACTAGTCAAAGAAGACCAAGCACATCTAGGAACTCCCACTACATGGGAAATGCCAAAGCTAAAAGATCAACAGCATAACAAGTCTACTAATTTTAGCACATAGAAAGTATAACCATATAGTACCATGGAAATATCCATAGAGAAGTGCATAACCTGCAACCAACAGCTGCAAGAATCATTTCTCTCAATAGTCTTCAAGCACTCTTCCAAGTTCTCCAACACCCAGCATAAGAAAAAGATTAAGAACCTCCAAGTTACCACTCAAAAATTGAGTGAAAACAAAAGCTCCAGCCAAATCTCAATCAATGTAAAATGAAAACAAACTTCCAGGAAGACAACCAAGACCAAAGAGAGAAACACTACACAACATATACATGTAGAACATCCTCCTACATACACCTCTACAAGACATTTGTGTCAAGTATGATCTCCTTCACAATAATCCAACTGAAAATCCTCAACAACATCCATAACACCCAATCATTCACAATCATGGATGTAAGCCTCTAAAAAAGATCAAACTACTTTATTTCCCATTTCAAGAAATCAGCCCATAAAGCATCTCCTACCAGTTCTCATCAAAAATAATATAACACAGAAAAGGATCAAGGAGATAAACTATGTTGTCCACCTTCCACTATGAATCCTCCAAAACCTTAAAACAACAGTTCAAGATCCATATCATGAAAGATAAAGCATAAAACACATCTGAAAGATATAATGAGAAAATACCTCTCAAATAGACTTTACTACCGAGAATACCAAGAGTGGGAAAAGGAGAATGCTCCTCCAAGATATACAAGCCATCATGACTCATCCAAGAGCAATCTCCTCATTAGTCTCTGTTGAACTCACGTTCAACCAAGGTGTAGGCTACTCAAAATTTCTGTTGTAAACAACACCTTTTTCATCTCAAGAGAGTCACAAAATCACCTCATTCTCCATGTATCCATGAGCACCAACAACCGATCATCTCATGCTAGACTCCAATCTGCATTACTGCACTTAATCATGAAGTTCTCAAGCATATGACCAATGTACTCAAAACACAAAGAAACTCTAGACCACTATCAAGGATCCAAACATCTGAAACATGAACTTACCATGACATAATGATCTACACACCCCCCTAAGGAGATACCATGCTCCGAGTGAACTAACTATGGTCTCAAGAGCAACGCAACATGCCAAAACTCTAATGCACATTCAAGAGTCTATCATGAAATTAAGTAAACAAGCTCTAAACCAAAATTACCTGTGAAGCACCACCAACACCTCAACCAAATACTCACAAGAGTCCTCCATGGCTCCAAGATGCTGTACATCTTCAAATAGTGTCCATGCAAATGTGAAAGAACCCTTCTGTAGCAACAGGATCTAAGAGTCCCACCTAGTAACATCTACAACACTAAAGAAGATCATTCACCACCAAGTGATGAATCCATAGTCACTGATAAAGCTCCCACTAAACCGTGATATCCAAGCTTTCCAAGCATCATGACCAAACATCTGCTGATCTGGAAAACCTTCAAGTACAATTGACAACATGTCCATCTAAAAACAATGCCAAACAACACCAAGATCTCCAAACCACACAGACCACACCATCACTATCAAAATCTTACACTATAATGTGTATCAAGTTCTTCATGACATTGTGATACACACGCTACAGGTCCCCTAATTGACTATTTAGGTAATCAACACCATCCAACCTAGCATCTCAAAGCAGCTACACCAATGCATAAGTGACCACAAATAAGGCCAACTAACAAATCTGCACCAACACTGAAACAACCTCGCGGATATAGACAGTCCACTTCCGAGTTGTCTCACAGTAAACATGTAGGTAAAGACAACCCACAACATGCTCACCCCATAGATTCAATCAATGAAGCCTGCAAATCTATCATCGCATAGGAAACTGCAAAATTGAGATCTCAAAGAGAACAACAATGTAGACAAGCTTCACTCAAACACCAGATCAAGCTCAGATCTAATTCGCCAATCATGTCCACAATGAACACCATAGTCTAAAAAACTAGCAAGCAACACCATAAGAATGTTGAGTGAAAAATCACATACTAACACTCCCATGTAGAGAAGACATCACACCTCCTCAAAAAATGTCGAATTGCAACTATCTCATCTAGTCACACCCCCAAAGAACTAGGGTCTAGAAAATAGCTCAACAACAACTCTGCATAACCACAAGTTTTTCTTGACTGTGCAAAACCTACAAAACCACCATGTTTCTAAAACACCCATGCACATCCATATCCACTACACATCTGGATGACTTAAGAGTTTGCACACAACCATCATGGTTAACCAAAACAATGAACTAACATGAATATGCATCATAGAATTTTTAGGAAAATCTATAGAAAACCTTCAAAACCAAAGAATGTGAATCTGAAACATGTAAGTACAAGGTATCCAAATAAGGAACAAGTAGTACAGGAATTCCAGGCCCATTCCAAACCAATTCCAAAACTACAAGAATGCACATGCATTCGAGAGATCTAGGCAATTCAGAAGTTTTCAGACCACCCAGGGATCAACTTCATAGCCTTCATACAATCAGGGTAACAGAGGACAACACCTTTAGTGCTAAGTCAAACACCAAGCACAAGCACAATAGTCCATGGTTGAAGAACAACCCAAGCATTTCCATACCATCAGGGAGCCTCTCACATAGACACCCAGTATGAGCCATGCTCTGTTGTGACACAACCATAAGCATAAACTCACACCCCTTGCATCAGGATCATTCGTTGCCAACTAGGAGCCTCAAACCATATCATCACAATATGATCAACTCTAGATTCTCCATCTTCAATGTCTTTCACGTTGTGTGTTGTCTCAAAAGAGCAGGAACTTTTACTTATCAAAGGATCAATCATCAATCGATTCCTCCAGATTTCCTCAAGCCTGATAGACTAAGAAATCTTCATAGGTGAAATACCCATAACCAACAGCTAGAAGAAGGATCTGATACCACTTGTTGGTATCAGGAAAGACCTTAATCTCCCTTTACTAGTTCTGATACCACTTGTTGGGAAAATACATGTCATATTAGAATGAAACATCTAAGAACAACAATGCCTTCAAAAATTTCAAATACATGTACTACTATGCCATAAAGTGAAAACAAGCACAATTGATTTCCCTCATTAATGCTTCTGAGAAAAGCACATGTAGACTAAACTAGATTCAACACATATGCGCAGATTCAAATTACAAAATCATACAACATGGAAGACAAATAAATGAACACACAGATTTACATGGGGAAAACCCTTTCTGGTAAAAAACCCCACCCTCCAAAACACTCAGCTCAATTGTATTAAGCAACAACAACAATAGTTACAATACAATCTTAGAGCTATGCTCTTCAAGAGTTTACATATTTTCCATCTGGAGAATACAAGCAACAACATTGTTCAGAATCTTTGCATTGTTACAATATCCTCACAAGACATACAATGCAGATTCATATCCAATTGACTCACTCAGCCAATGTCTCGGCCATCACAAGTTCACATATTCTCTGGTCTGTGTGTCTCAGTGTTCACGGTTACAATGCTTTGTGCATGCCACTCGAACACACACTCTGACTCATCACCAACCAACAACCATTAGGGTGTATTAAATTACTTTCTTCACCAACAAGATACCTTCATTTCTGATTGCACAACCCTGCAACACGCATCAGGCTACACAACATTAAAACAGTTACCATATCTGCCTTGAGTCATAAAATATATTTAATGCAAATATATCTCTAATCAAAAAATCAACCTTTCGGCCAATGATTGTTGATTTACAACAACAATATAAAATCAACAAATGACATCATGCCATGTGTTGGCACATCATTCATTCATCACACCAAACAATCAACAAAACCCTATGGTCCTTCCACTGTGCCACCACCAGCCATCAAGAAGACCCCCGTGGTATGGCGGTAAACATTGCACTATCGCGCCTGATCTTGAAGAAACCCGCGGGGTGGCGGTGGCACTGCTCTACCACCAGGTAATAAAGAGACCTCTGCGGTATGGTAGTAACACTGTGCTACCACACCTCTATATGAAGACTCTCGTAGTATGACGATAACCACACTACTGCCCGACTGTGAACAGGTTCCTACGGTATGGCGGTAACACCGCACTACAACACCTTGGCCAAAAGGCTCCTACGATATTGCAGTAATTGCACAAACACATAAGGGAGATCTGCCATGTCCTTATTAGAGGTCCAAGCCAGCAAGTTGAGGCACATTTTCCAACAAACATAATAATAATTAATTAGGTAATTATCTTCTTCACTCTAACAAACCTCTTAAGTGTAACTTAGAGAGTCTGATGAATTATAAATATACAAACTGACCACATAATTCCACATCCTCATCCTACACCCCATCCACTTGGGAGTTGTTTTTAGTGTCGTTGGGGGAATTTTTGTTGGGGACGTACACACGACATGTGGGCATCTGTGTGGTGCACTATCTTCTTGACAAGATTCCTCCCTCTGGAATCGGCAGAGGCATTACATTATCCATTGGCGATGAAATGTAACACCCCTGCGCCTTTCTACTGACCTTTGAATGACTCTTTCTCTCCTAATTGGCCTTCAAATGGCTATCTTTCATTCTCATTCCATCTTCACATTTCTACATGCTTGATTGATCTTGCTTCACCTTCTTGGAAATTCTTGCTCCATAATTTTTCTACTTGTTGCAATATTGGCATCACAACTCCAACAATCGCACCATCCTATGCATCTATCACAAAAGCTACAACTTGGTGTCTTTTGAGACTACTTTTGACATTGTTGTAGCTATGTCAACTCTACTATAGTTGTGGGCTTGCATTCATCTCTCATTGGCCTTGAGTGCCTTTGGTCAAGGGTGGTAACACTTTCATACTATTACTTTATTGTTGGATTTGAGTAGCATAGTGTCTCTCATAGTATTTGGTTTTATTTCCATTCCAACATCATTTTCTTTATCATATTTCTATCTATCTCTCTATCTAGTTGTCCGTGGAGGTAGAAACACCAAAGCAGGGGTTTGACTGTGGAAAACCCCTATATAGCCCCAACATTTTTTGTCTCTTGGTTGTGTGTAGCTAAACATTCTTGTGGAGCTTGCTAGTGAACTGGACTCTCTGTGAGTTCATTTCCACCACCTTTGTCCTTGTTATCTTCTATATCACATTTCTCTAGTTATTTTACTTATTATTTTAGTTCTCATTTTAGTTAGCACCTTAAACCTCAATCGCTAAGTTGTTAGTGGGTTTTTGATACTCTTTACTGTCCCTTTGCACTTTTTGGTTGTATGAGTGTCGACGCCCCTATGAGACACCAACACTTTGTGTTGTTGTCCCTAACCTATGCTACTATCCTCTAGCAGAGAGCTATCTAAGGTACAATTTGGGTTCCATAAGCCTACTCGTTTAGCCCATCAAAACTCTCGGGTTAGTAGAGTGACAAAAGCACTTGAGAGTTCTCTTCATTTTTAATCCTTGAACTTAAACACTTGGACAACTTGAGGTAGACTAGGGCAGCCTTCTGCTCTCGTCTCTCCATGAATTGGAGCTTTGGTGTGGTTGGTCCCCCTCCTCTACATTTTGGTGAGCTTGACATGGACCATTTTGGTTATGTTTAGTAGTACTGAAAGATCCTTTCCTTGTATCCTAGGAGTGTTAAGGGCGTGAGTGTTGTGAGGTGCCTAGCCTTGCAACCCAACCTACAACCCCTAGTGGCATAGCTAGAAGGTTCCATAAGCATCACAAAATGAAACCTTGAGTGGGTCATTGTCTAAACTGTGAAACCCTTAGAGGCTTTGTGAAAGATCTGTTTAGTGTATGTAGAAATGGCCTCCATTTTACATCTACCATCCCATATGCGCAACCTGCGAGTGGATCTCTTGACATAAATTTCACCTCGTAGGACTTTCCAATGAATTACAATAGAGAACCATCTCCCTTATACATTCGCAAACAAATCAATGGAAACACCATAACAGGTGTCCTTATTGACCTTGTGTGTCGAGTGAATGTTATCACTGAGGAGATTATGTTGATTAATTTCTTAGACAAGGATGGGTATGATGAATCTAGGAGCACTATTTGTATACATGATGTGTTTTATGTTCCTCCCATCGGTTGCATCACCTTGTAAATCCTAGTTGGACCTAGATCCATTAGTGTACTTTTTGACATCATCTCGAGGTCTGAGCTCTTCAGAGTGAAACTAGGTATCCCCTAGTTGGTTGCTATGAATGAAATTCCCTCTGTAGTTCATAAGTTTTTGATGTTTTTCCCATGAGGGTATGGTGAATGTAGTCCACAAAACTAGCTATAAACCACCGATTACATGTGGGGGCTACCCACTAGATCAATTCTAGCCTGCACCATTGGTTTGCTTCCTCCTAGGATGGACCTCATGCATCAAACCTATGTAACGTACAAGAGTGGAAGAATAATGCCTAAAGTGAGATACCCTCCTTCTACCTATGCCATTTTGCATAAGGCTTGCCTCAAGGCGGAGCGTGAAGCACCTTGGCTCGAGAAAGGGAAGAAGAGAAGTGCGCCCAGGGCCCTTCTTCTTCTTCTTCTTCTTTTATTGTCTTTCCCATCACTTCCTCTTGCCTTGCTATGGCACAAACGTCTTCTGCTCCTAGGCATTCGTTGGAGAGCTCGATGGTGCCCGCTTGGTGAAAGCCCAAGCGTCCAACATCTGACCTTCCTATCTTACCCACAATGCCTCACCCAATTTGATATGGTAAGTGAAAGAAAGCCCATGGGGAGTCTTGTATGTCTTAGCCTCTACGACCTCCTACTACTCCTACCTCTAAGGCAGTGAATGGGAAGAGGCTCATCATTGAGGCATTAGAGCCGACTCCTCCCACTGTTGTTCCATCATCTTCTCAGCCTCTCCCTCCTATTCATATCCAGGAGTCTCATCCTTCGAGGTCTAGCTCTCGAAGATGCAAAAACCACCTTGTCTGTGAGCGCAAGCATCAAAGAAAGGATCTTGCTGCTGAGCAGGCCACCCTACAAAAGATGGAAGAAGAGTTGGTAGTTTCTGCTTCGACACCTTCTTTGTGTCCGCCTCTTTCATCCCTTCTGCTTCAGTTCTTTTAGCTTTGGTTCAGCTTCCGACTCCCACTGCGAGCATACCCGATCCTTACCCAAAGAGGGTGCAAGATTTTATTGCTCCTTTGGTTGAGCCACCCCTTTTGATTATTGAGAAATTATGTCTCAACTTCTAGCTTGAAGTCCTTGTTTTCATGCCTTGGTGATTTTGTGTTGTTTACAAAGTTCTGGCGGAGGCGAAGCCAGGATGGAACTTGGCATTGTTCTGTTTGCCTAAGTTCCGAGTCTCTGGTGGAGGCGGAATCGAAATGGAATTTGGCATTGTTCTATTTGCCTAAGTTTTGGGTTTCAGTTCTCATTCCTGCTCCGACTCCGCTTCCTACTGTCTATTCCTTCTCGCTTCACTTCGTAGGTTCTGGCGGAGGCGGAACTAGTTTTGGAAGTTGGCAATGTCCGTTTGCCAGGTTCCTATTTCAGTTTCAGTTCCGACTCCGGGTCCAACTCCTGCTTTGATGATCTGATTCTTCTGGATGTTTGTATTCTACTCGGGGTGTCTTCCTTTGCCTTGTCCTATTTTTGGATTGTTCTTTCTTGAAGTTGGCGGAGGCGGAACCGGAACTGGATTGGTTCCTGATCTTGGACTTTTGGTAAAGTCCTGTTTCTATTTTTGTTCTGACTCTGACTCTGACTCCGGTCTTCTCTGTTCCTGTCTTGGTTTGACCTTGGGTTGACTTTACCCGGTCAGAACTGCTTCCGATGAAGTTCCTCTTTGGCGTGGGCGGACGTGAAACCAAAATGGTTCTTGAACCTGAAATTTCGGTAGGGTCATGTTTTGACTCCAGTTCCACTCCCGACTCCGACTCCGACTCTGACTCCGGTAGTGTGTATTTTTAGTGGAGTCCTATTTCGACTCTTGACTTTGACTTCGACTCCAGCAGTGTGTATTTTCAGTGGAGTCCTGTTTCGACTCCTGTTCTGACTCCAACTCCGACAATGTTTGAAATGACTTGAAGTCTTGGTCATGCCCGATGACTGTTTGATCATTTTGGTTGCTCTATCAGCTGCGATTGCTGATGGGTCTTAGACGCGTGGCACCTAGTTGAATAGTGATTGGATGGATACCAAGATAGTTATTGTGGCAGTTGTATTTGTCAATGAAGGGTGGTGAGCTCAACCGTTTTGGTAATGGCTTTGAATGCAATGTTGGCTTGTTGCAGGAGATTTGTCAGATCCGACTAGATGTGTGATTTGAGGATGAACTTCATTACTCTTCTGGGTTGGTTACTTTTAGATGAGATGTGTTATTTCTCAGAAGTTTTGGACAAGTTGAGTTGAGTCGTAAAGTTGCAGAGCAAGTAAAAGTTGCGAGCTGAAGGATGTGAGTTCTTGAAGAGGGTTTTGAACTATATGTTGTGAAAACATTGTAACAGTGGATCTGAATCTCTTTGGGTGATTGTGAGCTGAGCAAAGAAGTCTGGATATTGTATGTAATCGATTCATTACTGTAATACAATAGATTTGACTTTGTGTGGTGGTTTTTTTACCTGAAAGGGTTTTCCCACGTAAATACTGTGTCATCTTTGTTTGCTTATCTTTCTAGTTTCTCAATGCCATGGTTGTATGCATCTCTATAAGTTTTAGAAACTATTAGTTTTTTTGCTTTTGCTTCTCTCCCCTGTAGTAAAGGTGTTAAGAGAATGTATTTCGCACTGTTGGGTCATTAGATCCACATTCTTTTCCCTTCACTGATGTCCCTCCAAAAAATCCCACCATTCTCAAAATGCATGGACATGCTAAATACCTTGGTGGTGTCTGCCATAATTTTCTCCTCTTCCTCTGCACCTTCTACTTTGTTTGTGGGGATCTTGCATTCCCTGACAAAGTGGAAGATGGAGGATGACCCTTCTAGCAATGTGGGTTAGAATAAGGGCTCATCTTCTTCGAAGGGTGGTTCTGCATTAGCTTGTGTCATTATAGTGATGGAGAAATCCCTGGTCCTCAGAGTTTGTCACTACTCCTGAGTCGTTCAATGAGCCTAGCAGTGAATCTTAGGTGCTACCTCCCTCACCTGTTGGATTAACATATGGCACTCCCATGAAGTGCATGTTTAATTATTTGGATGAGGTCTTTTCCCTATCAGAAATTTTTGTGAAGTTGCTGAATTTCACCCTACAAGAATTGAGTGGAGAAGACCTTGAGGGGCCTTCTTCCTTGGCTCTTGTTGTGGGAGGGTCAGAGGGTTCCCCCCTTGATATTCTACCCTTGAAAGTTTATCTGCCTTCCCCATACAATGATCTAGATTGGGAGAATGATAACCCCTTAGTTGATGAGGACTAGGGGATGCCTCTTCTTCATCTGTAGAGTAAATTGTGTGTGTGTTATATGTTCCTGGATGAACCTTGTCACCCTCGTAGGTGCTTGGATACAAGAGTTTTTTTGTGTTGTAAAACTTATTCTATTTGTCACATCATTTTTCCTCTATTGTATATTGATTTTTGACAATTGGGGATGATGCAAAGTGTTGGGGGCATTTAGGTTTCCCTTCCATGTTGACCCAATTTTTTATTTTTATTTTGTCTTCTCGTACCTTTCTTCATATGGTCTGATATAGTAGAGGGTTGATGATAGTTCATTTATATACTATTATATCTACTTATTATATTTATGAGTAGCTCTAACCCCAAAATATTAGACCACCCCTGTCCCTTGTTTGTAATGTTATTGTCTCTTCTTTCTTTAATTTTATCTTTCTTTCTTTATTTGTGATGTTGTGGTGCTCATATGCTGTCCCTCGCATGTGCAATGACATTACCGTGGTTACATCTTGTCATGTTCTATAGGCCACAACATCACTTTTTCATTCTTTCTTTTCTCTCCTTAGGATGCCACATGCCTTTGTGTTTGACACACACCATCCTAAGGGGGGCTATCATGTCACTTTGATTTTCAAAAAATTCATTCAGTGGCCAATGAATCTTTTCTTGAAAATCCTTTCAAAATACTTTTCAAAAATCACATTCCTCAACAAGGACCCCTAGCAGAATACTTTTCCTTCATCATGGTGTCATAAAGAAAGAATTTGAAAAACCTTCCTTTGAGGAGGGAGCACCTTCTCCTATGGGAGAAGTTCTGACCTTCCCCTTGTGAGGGGACCTTCTTCCTTTTGAATTCCTTAATGAAGTGAACATATTTGAAAATGATTCCTTGATGTTGAATTGATTTGCGAAAAATATTCTCTTTCAAACTAAGTGTCCCTTGAGTGGACCCCTTTTCTTTTGAAGGGTTCTCGAGGGATCCCTTTGAAAGATTCTCCTTCAAATTTTGACTATTTGTGTGACTATCCGCTTGTCTACTTGTGTGGCTACTTTTTGTTTTCTATCATGTTTTGTTTATAGATTAACATGTTGCTTTGCAGGTGTGCTTATGAAGCTACTTTCCAATCTAACTATGGAGTCCCTCAAATTGTGCTTCCTTTAGAAGAGAGTACATGAGGGCACCATTTTCGTAGGTTTGAGGACCTGTAAAGTACTTGCATCATGTGGTATTTTCCATCATTGGTCTATAGGCCTTTGGTGTACTTTGTTTGAACCTCCTCTAGGGAGAGTACCTGTGGAGTTATTTTTCTGCCCTACACTTTCGGTATTCCAGATTGTGGTATGCTTCCTCAACAATTCAGTTATATATTTCTAAACTCTTTCGATCTACTTGACAAAACACTCATTGGCACTCATGTTCACTAAAGTGGGGACAAAATGTATATGATTGAATTTTCACCCCTCTTGCAAATTCACTTTTACACCCTCCAGCTTTAGAAAAATCAAATCTGAATGGGTAATTCTGTGTCCTCATTCTATACCCCATCCACTTGGTGCTTTTTTTTAGTGTCAGTGGGGGAACTTTTGTGCGAGACGTGCACGTGGGAGATAGACATCTATGTAGTGCATTGTTGTCCTGATAGGATTCCTTCCTTTGAAATCTACAGAGGTGTTACATTCTCCATTGGCAACAAAAAATAACGCCCCTGCACCTTCCCATCGACCTTTAAACAACTCTTTCCCTCCTGATTGGCCTTCAAATGGCCATATTTCATTCTCATTCCATCTTCTTCACATTTCTAAATGCTTGCTTGATCTTTCTTCACCTTCTTGGCAATTGTTGCCCCATAATTTTTCTACTTGTTGCACTATTGGCATCACAACATCCTACACATCTACCATAGAAGTTGTAGCTTGGTGTCTTATGAGACTGATTTCAGTCTTGTTGCAGCTACGTTGACTCTGCCATACTTGTGGGCTTGCATTCCTCTCTCATTAGCCTTGAGTGCCTTTGTTCGAGGGTGGTAACACTTTCATACTATTACTTTGTTGTTGGATTTGAGTAGCATAGTGTCTCTCATAGTATTTAGTTGCATTTCCATTCCAACATCATTTTCTTTATCATATTTCTATCTATCTCTTATCTGGCTATCCGTGGAGGTAGAAACACCAAAGCGGGGGTTTGACTATGGCAAACCCCTATACAAACCCAACATTTTTCCTCTCTTGGCTTTGTGTAGGAACATGTTTGTGTGGAGATTGTTGGAAAACTAGACTCTTTGTGAGTTCATTTCCACCACCTTTGTCCTTGTTATCTTCTATCATATTTCTAGTTATTTTACTTATTATATTAGTTATCATTTTAGTTAGCACCTTAAACCTCAACTGGTAAGCTATTAGTGGGTTTTTGATACTCTTTACTATCCCTTTGCACTTTCTAGCCGTACGGACGCCAACACCCTTGTGAGATGCTAGTGCACTGCACTATCATCTCTAACCTACATTTTTGTCCTCTGATAGAGAGTTGTAAGAGGTGAAATTTGGGTTCTAGAAGCTTGTTTATTTAGCTCCATGAAAACTCTCAAGTTAGTAGAGTGACATAAGCATTTGCGAGTGCTCTTCTTTCTCTATCATTGAACTTAAACACTTGTACAACTTGAGGTAGACTAGGGCAGCCCTCCACTCTCGACTCTCCGAGCCTTGGTGTGGTTGGTCCCCCTTCTCTATAATTTACAACATGTTTTATGGGCTACAACCCAAAAGAAGCTATAACTCCTTGAAACATAGTTTTATGGCTTCAACCAAAGGAAGTTTACAACTCCCTCAAAATTAAATCACTTACAAGAATAGGCTACGACCTCAACATATAATACTTAATCAAATCAATTAACCCTTAATCTTTTAGGATGATTTATCATGAAAGAAAATTAAAATAAACAAAATCAAAGCAACATCATCCACAATGAAGCACTAGATTTATGTGGAAAACCCAAGAAGGGAAAAACCACTATGATGATTAGCTCAAAATATAAATTAATATCAATAGCGATTACAAAGGGCTCACTGTCGAGAAGAAAGAAAGGCACACTTCCAAAGGATTACTGTAATAATGGGAAAGAAGATAGAGAGGAATGTTACAATGAGAAATCCATCTCAATGCAATAGAACCATCCACCACAATATCAAAAACACCTTTGCAGTTTTATTGAAGAATTGTAGACACCTTTTTCTCAGTACATTTAGTAATCTAACACATGAAATCTCACACTACAGTTCAAAAAATTTCAGCTTACAACTCATCAATTCGTATCTCTCACATCATTCACAAGTCTATCTTCACATCTCTCAATAACTCATTAACTATGTTAATTCAACTTAGGTCGGCATCAAAATATTACCATGGTCGAAAGGAATGAAGGAGGACCACAACAAACCATAGTTAGGGCCTAAATATATTCATACATGCCACACGATGCTTCCACAAACATTGGATTAGCTTCATAATTAATGTAAACACCCAAGGTTGGTCGAACTTGTGTAAACACTATTAAACAATTAATTACACATTTCCTTTGATCCAAAGACAACTCGTGGACAAAAAATTTCACTAAACAAAATGAGGAATATTCCACAAACACCTTGAAATCAAACAAATTCCTCCACAACAACTCTTATATGAAGAATGTACCCACCTAGTACATTCAAAATCCTACCACACATTGTAACTCAAGAAATCGACTTTTAGAGTACCAAACCTCAAAAAAATTAACTGAGGAAATATATGAATGTTATGAGCACACCTCCATATCCAAAAAACCTAAAACCACTGTATAGAGAAATGTAGAGAAAAACCATTTCTCCTAGACACTTCTGTAATACATAGTTCACACACTGGTGAACACAAATTCCTTTGCACGATGATCTAACACACCAAATTATGGATGTAATACCTTCAAACACCTTCAATAAACATATCCAAACCACACAATCAGATCTTCAACATAGAAGAAATATAGGGAAAAACTAGAACACTACTCTGTAACATAGAACACTACTTCAATGCACTATTTCCTCTTTTTATTAAATTTTCTCAAAATCACTTGGAAACCAAGCACCAAAGATACATCCACAAAATATTTAGTACTTACTCATCACCAAAAAACCATACATCCATGGACAAAAGTTTATCAAAGCAATACTAGAGGTTGAGATCAATAGCTTACTAATGACAACATAATGCAACTAATCAAAGCATCATCAGAGACAACACAAACTCAATACCAACTACACATACTTTCAATAAACTCCTCATACTATTGAAACCAATGACAACACATAATCTTGTTGACATCAATGACAACCCCAACTATACATACTTTGCAACATGTAATGCCTCCAACATCCACTAACTCAAGAATCCTATTAGGACACCAGCGCAACATGTAGGCATCTATGTAGCACATAGGAGTACTCGACAAAAAAATTATCACTGATTGAGAATGAAAAAGATACGTGTGAAAGGCAAGGAAAAGGTGGCATATTTTTACATTGTTGGGTTTATAAGGCTAAGGTGAGGTACTATTATAGGAAATTACACCAAGTGCAATTTTATGCCATAGCATCGAATAAGGAAAAGGTTTGCTGAAAATTTTCTCAATTTAAAGTTCACTAATATGGGTTTCAATGTGATTTGTGATAAGTGAAATTATGATCCTGATGACTATCTCATGGGCTTAAAAATAATAATGCAGTTAGTTCATGATTCACGTTAGTACTAGGAAGATCTGTGGTCTTTGAGCATCGAAGGAATAATGATGTTTGCCAATTTATCACATATCCCTACTAAGTAGCCAAGGACAAAATGGTTATCTTTCTATGATCCCAAGAATAATTATGAACCAGAGACAAAAATACATAAAAGATAAGAAATCAATTACAAAGGGAAGGGTGGAATTTAAAAAATATTGCTACCTTCTGGTTATATCATTGAAGGAGATTCATGATTTAAACTCCTCTCATTATGCCATTGAGTTTGATGACCAATTTTACACCAAGTGGGACATAGAAAACCCACCATCGCCTCCTCCATCAAACATAGGTGGTATTATTGTCACATGAAATTACACCTTGTTGAGCACAAAGTTCAACATCCAACATAACACAATGGAAACAACCTCAAGGTATGGGACCTTTACATGTATGAGGTTGAATCTTTGGAGATGGCTGAATTCCTCTTTTGATCCAAATGCAATGTGTTGGTCCAACCCAGCACATGAAAGCCTACCACAATCCTACTCTAATAGCTCACAAGGAAAAATGGGAGAAAGAAAGCATAAAGGGAAATGGAGGTGGTACACCAAGATAGAAAGTTATTTCTTCTTGGCTGAGATTGCACAACAACACATGAAAGAGGGACTAAGGGAATCACATAGATCTCTAATTAGTTGGTTCCTAAATGTAAGCATGAAGGTTAGGATTTGACGGGGTGTTGGAAGGAAAATGATATTATCAAGCAACAATTATTAACTCATACATGCATGGAAAGAGAGAAAAAACACTTAGATATATAGGTAATTAATTTACACAAACATAAACAATTTGAGAGAGACAAGCTTGATTGATTTAACTAATATAGAGACAACAAGCCGATCTTTACATTTGCAGAGTGCAAAATGCAAGTCTATTAATCAAAAACCCTAGAGGAGCCAAAAGAACCCTTGGAATGAATACATTTCTTTCTTGTATAGATCAGGCATAACTTGGAACCACAAACTGAATCTTAACCCTAACTAGGTTTATCAATGAAGTCTATGCATGAAAGGCTAGAGCCATCCCATGAAAAACATAATTAGGGCATGGATTTGTAAGGAAAGTCAATAAAATGATAATAAATGAGCATGGGAACCCATAAAATCCACTTGTAAAAGTTAGGGGAGAAATGAATGTCATCCTTGAAGCCCATAAACCAAAAAAAAATCACTCAAAAAGTGATTCAAGCATTAATGTCATTGCCTAGAAAAATCACCATATCTGTAGAAAGGTTGAGGCATTGGACCCAAATGAAAACTGTTGTCACATAAAATTGAACAATATTTCAATGTTCTAATGACACAATGGAAACAACCTCAAGGTCTAGGACCTTACACAAATGAGGTTGAGTCTCTGGAGAAGGAAAAATTCCTCTTCTAATCTGAGTACAAATGTGTTGGTGTAACCCAATGCATGAAAACCCTACCACTACTCTACTCTAATAGCTCACAAGGAAAATAGATGGAAGGAGAACATAAAATGAAATGAAGGTGATACACCAAGATAGAAATTTGTTTCTTCCTACCTCAGAACAACATAATAGATCAATGAAACAACTAAAACACATACTCAAACATGAAGGTAAATGGATTTTACACAAACATGTAAGAGATAATAGTGATAATAGCTGAATTTTATTAACATAAAGCTTACAAGCAATCTTTACAATGGTAGAATGCAAAAAATAAATCTCTGCAAGAGAAAAATCCTAGAGGAGCTAGAGGAAGAACCCATAAAAAGAATACAAGTGTTTCTTTTATAGAGTAAGCATAACTTGGATGAATGCAACTCAAACCTGAATCAACTAGGGTTAGAAATCAAGGAGATTTGATCAGAGAAAGATCTGTTGTGGAATTTGTGTCAAAAGAAGAGCCTAGAGAAATTAAAACTTGCACACCATACCCCCAAGGTGTCCTTTCATCAGTAGGTCCTAAGAATGGAAGAAGGTACATGTCTAAGTTGAAACCCCTATTGAAACCCTAATTTTTTTTTGTAGAAACATGGTATATAATTCTAAGAGGATATTCAACCATAAATGCTCGAGGTGTCCATGCTAGGCCACCACAATAATGAGAACACAAACTATGAAGAAAACCTCCATGAAATCTACAACAAATCATGACAAGGGGATGGATCCCTTAACAAAAGGTCGACAACACATAAACAAGACATGGGAAACATCCTCATTAATGGGA
>CM021100.1:229435349-229828750 GCA_007115665.2 Sequoiadendron giganteum | reverse complement strand
TGTTCCTATCTTGGTTTGACCCCGGGTTGACTTTACTCGGTCAGAACTATTTCCGATGAGTTCCTCTTTGGCATGAATGAGGACGGGTAGAAATAGTTCTGAACCTATAAAATTCGATGAGATCATGTTTGACTCCGATTAGATCGACTCTCGGAGCTCGGCGTAGGTGTGTATTTTTTGGTGGATCTTTATTTGGAAGCTCTCGACTCGGAGCTTGACTCCGTGGTGATGTATTTTGGTGTGAGTCATTTGGAACTCTGATAGACTCAGGCCTCGATGGTATTGATGATGTTATTTGAAATGACTTGAAGTCTTGGTCATGCCCGATGACTGTTTGATCATTTTGGTTGCTCTATCAGCTGCGATTGCTGATGGGTCTTAGACGCGTGGCACCTAGTTGAATAGTGATTGGATGGATACCAAGATAGTTATTGTGGCAGTTGTATTTGTCAATGAAGGGTGGTGAGCTCAACCGTTTTGGTAATGGCTTTGAATGCAATGTTGGCTTGTTGCAGGAGATTTGTCAGATCCGACTAGATGTGTGATTTGAGGATGAACTTCATTACTCTTCTGGGTTGGTTACTTTTAGATGAGATGTGTTATTTCTCAGAAGTTTTGGACAAGTTGAGTTGAGTCGTAAAGTTGCAGAGCAAGTAAAAGTTGCGAGCTGAAGGATGTGAGTTCTTGAAGAGGGTTTTGAACTATATGTTGTGAAAACATTGTAACAGTGGATCTGAATCTCTTTGGGTGATTGTGAGCTGAGCAAAGAAGTCTGGATATTGTATGTAATCGATTCATTACTGTAATACAATAGATTTGACTTTGTGTGGTGGTTTTTTTACCTGAAAGGGTTTTCCCACGTAAATACTGTGTCATCTTTGTTTGCTTATCTTTCTAGTTTCTCAATGCCATGGTTGTATGCATCTCTATAAGTTTTAGAAACTATTAGTTTTTTTGCTTTTGCTTCTCTCCCCTGTAGTAAAGGTGTTAAGAGAATGTATTTCGCACTGTTGGGTCATTAGATCCACATTCTTTTCCCTTCACTGATGTCCCTCCAAAAAATCCCACCATTCTCAAAATGCATGGACATGCTAAATACCTTGGTGGTGTCTGCCATAATTTTCTCCTCTTCCTCTGCACCTTCTACTTTGTTTGTGGGGATCTTGCATTCCCTGACAAAGTGGAAGATGGAGGATGACCCTTCTAGCAATGTGGGTTAGAATAAGGGCTCATCTTCTTCGAAGGGTGGTTCTGCATTAGCTTGTGTCATTATAGTGATGGAGAAATCCCTGGTCCTCAGAGTTTGTCACTACTCCTGAGTCGTTCAATGAGCCTAGCAGTGAATCTTAGGTGCTACCTCCCTCACCTGTTGGATTAACATATGGCACTCCCATGAAGTGCATGTTTAATTATTTGGATGAGGTCTTTTCCCTATCAGAAATTTTTGTGAAGTTGCTGAATTTCACCCTACAAGAATTGAGTGGAGAAGACCTTGAGGGGCCTTCTTCCTTGGCTCTTGTTGTGGGAGGGTCAGAGGGTTCCCCCCTTGATATTCTACCCTTGAAAGTTTATCTGCCTTCCCCATACAATGATCTAGATTGGGAGAATGATAACCCCTTAGTTGATGAGGACTAGGGGATGCCTCTTCTTCATCTGTAGAGTAAATTGTGTGTGTGTTATATGTTCCTGGATGAACCTTGTCACCCTCGTAGGTGCTTGGATACAAGAGTTTTTTTGTGTTGTAAAACTTATTCTATTTGTCACATCATTTTTCCTCTATTGTATATTGATTTTTGACAATTGGGGATGATGCAAAGTGTTGGGGGCATTTAGGTTTCCCTTCCATGTTGACCCAATTTTTTATTTTTATTTTGTCTTCTCGTACCTTTCTTCATATGGTCTGATATAGTAGAGGGTTGATGATAGTTCATTTATATACTATTATATCTACTTATTATATTTATGAGTAGCTCTAACCCCAAAATATTAGACCACCCCTGTCCCTTGTTTGTAATGTTATTGTCTCTTCTTTCTTTAATTTTATCTTTCTTTCTTTATTTGTGATGTTGTGGTGCTCATATGCTGTCCCTCGCATGTGCAATGACATTACC
This sequence comes from Sequoiadendron giganteum, assembly GCA_007115665.2. Lineage (NCBI taxonomy): Eukaryota > Viridiplantae > Streptophyta > Pinopsida > Cupressales > Cupressaceae > Sequoiadendron > Sequoiadendron giganteum. Next base: position 229,826,639 of record CM021100.1, on the reverse strand, counting down.
GTGGTTACATCTTGTCATGTTCTATAGGCCACAACATCACTTTTTCATTCTTTCTTTTCTCTCCTTAGGATGCCACATGCCTTTGTGTTTGACACACACCATCCTAAGGGGGGCTATCATGTCACTTTGATTTTCAAAAAATTCATTCAGTGGCCAATGAATCTTTTCTTGAAAATCCTTTCAAAATACTTTTCAAAAATCACATTCCTCAACAAGGACCCCTAGCAGAATACTTTTCCTTCATCATGGTGTCATAAAGAAAGAATTTGAAAAACCTTCCTTTGAGGAGGGAGCACCTTCTCCTATGGGAGAAGTTCTGACCTTCCCCTTGTGAGGGGACCTTCTTCCTTTTGAATTCCTTAATGAAGTGAACATATTTGAAAATGATTCCTTGATGTTGAATTGATTTGCGAAAAATATTCTCTTTCAAACTAAGTGTCCCTTGAGTGGACCCCTTTTCTTTTGAAGGGTTCTCGAGGGATCCCTTTGAAAGATTCTCCTTCAAATTTTGACTATTTGTGTGACTATCCGCTTGTCTACTTGTGTGGCTACTTTTTGTTTTCTATCATGTTTTGTTTATAGATTAACATGTTGCTTTGCAGGTGTGCTTATGAAGCTACTTTCCAATCTAACTATGGAGTCCCTCAAATTGTGCTTCCTTTAGAAGAGAGTACATGAGGGCACCATTTTCGTAGGTTTGAGGACCTGTAAAGTACTTGCATCATGTGGTATTTTCCATCATTGGTCTATAGGCCTTTGGTGTACTTTGTTTGAACCTCCTCTAGGGAGAGTACCTGTGGAGTTATTTTTCTGCCCTACACTTTCGGTATTCCAGATTGTGGTATGCTTCCTCAACAATTCAGTTATATATTTCTAAACTCTTTCGATCTACTTGACAAAACACTCATTGGCACTCATGTTCACTAAAGTGGGGACAAAATGTATATGATTGAATTTTCACCCCTCTTGCAAATTCACTTTTACACCCTCCAGCTTTAGAAAAATCAAATCTGAATGGGTAATTCTGTGTCCTCATTCTATACCCCATCCACTTGGTGCTTTTTTTTAGTGTCAGTGGGGGAACTTTTGTGCGAGACGTGCACGTGGGAGATAGACATCTATGTAGTGCATTGTTGTCCTGATAGGATTCCTTCCTTTGAAATCTACAGAGGTGTTACATTCTCCATTGGCAACAAAAAATAACGCCCCTGCACCTTCCCATCGACCTTTAAACAACTCTTTCCCTCCTGATTGGCCTTCAAATGGCCATATTTCATTCTCATTCCATCTTCTTCACATTTCTAAATGCTTGCTTGATCTTTCTTCACCTTCTTGGCAATTGTTGCCCCATAATTTTTCTACTTGTTGCACTATTGGCATCACAACATCCTACACATCTACCATAGAAGTTGTAGCTTGGTGTCTTATGAGACTGATTTCAGTCTTGTTGCAGCTACGTTGACTCTGCCATACTTGTGGGCTTGCATTCCTCTCTCATTAGCCTTGAGTGCCTTTGTTCGAGGGTGGTAACACTTTCATACTATTACTTTGTTGTTGGATTTGAGTAGCATAGTGTCTCTCATAGTATTTAGTTGCATTTCCATTCCAACATCATTTTCTTTATCATATTTCTATCTATCTCTTATCTGGCTATCCGTGGAGGTAGAAACACCAAAGCGGGGGTTTGACTATGGCAAACCCCTATACAAACCCAACATTTTTCCTCTCTTGGCTTTGTGTAGGAACATGTTTGTGTGGAGATTGTTGGAAAACTAGACTCTTTGTGAGTTCATTTCCACCACCTTTGTCCTTGTTATCTTCTATCATATTTCTAGTTATTTTACTTATTATATTAGTTATCATTTTAGTTAGCACCTTAAACCTCAACTGGTAAGCTATTAGTGGGTTTTTGATACTCTTTACTATCCCTTTGCACTTTCTAGCCGTACGGACGCCAACACCCTTGTGAGATGCTAGTGCACTGCACTATCATCTCTAACCTACATTTTTGTCCTCTGATAGAGAGTTGTAAGAGGTGAAATTTGGGTTCTAGAAGCTTGTTTATTTAGCTCCATGAAAACTCTCAAGTTAGTAGAGTGACATAAGCATTTGCGAGTGCTCTTCTTTCTCTATCATTGAACTTAAACACTTGTACAACTTGAGGTAGACTAGGGCAGCCCTCCACTCTCGACTCTCCGAGCCTTGGTGTGGTTGGTCCCCCTTCTCTATAATTTACAACATGTTTTATGGGCTACAACCCAAAAGAAGCTATAACTCCTTGAAACATAGTTTTATGGCTTCAACCAAAGGAAGTTTACAACTCCCTCAAAATTAAATCACTTACAAGAATAGGCTACGACCTCAACATATAATACTTAATCAAATCAATTAACCCTTAATCTTTTAGGATGATTTATCATGAAAGAAAATTAAAATAAACAAAATCAAAGCAACATCATCCACAATGAAGCACTAGATTTATGTGGAAAACCCAAGAAGGGAAAAACCACTATGATGATTAGCTCAAAATATAAATTAATATCAATAGCGATTACAAAGGGCTCACTGTCGAGAAGAAAGAAAGGCACACTTCCAAAGGATTACTGTAATAATGGGAAAGAAGATAGAGAGGAATGTTACAATGAGAAATCCATCTCAATGCAATAGAACCATCCACCACAATATCAAAAACACCTTTGCAGTTTTATTGAAGAATTGTAGACACCTTTTTCTCAGTACATTTAGTAATCTAACACATGAAATCTCACACTACAGTTCAAAAAATTTCAGCTTACAACTCATCAATTCGTATCTCTCACATCATTCACAAGTCTATCTTCACATCTCTCAATAACTCATTAACTATGTTAATTCAACTTAGGTCGGCATCAAAATATTACCATGGTCGAAAGGAATGAAGGAGGACCACAACAAACCATAGTTAGGGCCTAAATATATTCATACATGCCACACGATGCTTCCACAAACATTGGATTAGCTTCATAATTAATGTAAACACCCAAGGTTGGTCGAACTTGTGTAAACACTATTAAACAATTAATTACACATTTCCTTTGATCCAAAGACAACTCGTGGACAAAAAATTTCACTAAACAAAATGAGGAATATTCCACAAACACCTTGAAATCAAACAAATTCCTCCACAACAACTCTTATATGAAGAATGTACCCACCTAGTACATTCAAAATCCTACCACACATTGTAACTCAAGAAATCGACTTTTAGAGTACCAAACCTCAAAAAAATTAACTGAGGAAATATATGAATGTTATGAGCACACCTCCATATCCAAAAAACCTAAAACCACTGTATAGAGAAATGTAGAGAAAAACCATTTCTCCTAGACACTTCTGTAATACATAGTTCACACACTGGTGAACACAAATTCCTTTGCACGATGATCTAACACACCAAATTATGGATGTAATACCTTCAAACACCTTCAATAAACATATCCAAACCACACAATCAGATCTTCAACATAGAAGAAATATAGGGAAAAACTAGAACACTACTCTGTAACATAGAACACTACTTCAATGCACTATTTCCTCTTTTTATTAAATTTTCTCAAAATCACTTGGAAACCAAGCACCAAAGATACATCCACAAAATATTTAGTACTTACTCATCACCAAAAAACCATACATCCATGGACAAAAGTTTATCAAAGCAATACTAGAGGTTGAGATCAATAGCTTACTAATGACAACATAATGCAACTAATCAAAGCATCATCAGAGACAACACAAACTCAATACCAACTACACATACTTTCAATAAACTCCTCATACTATTGAAACCAATGACAACACATAATCTTGTTGACATCAATGACAACCCCAACTATACATACTTTGCAACATGTAATGCCTCCAACATCCACTAACTCAAGAATCCTATTAGGACACCAGCGCAACATGTAGGCATCTATGTAGCACATAGGAGTACTCGACAAAAAAATTATCACTGATTGAGAATGAAAAAGATACGTGTGAAAGGCAAGGAAAAGGTGGCATATTTTTACATTGTTGGGTTTATAAGGCTAAGGTGAGGTACTATTATAGGAAATTACACCAAGTGCAATTTTATGCCATAGCATCGAATAAGGAAAAGGTTTGCTGAAAATTTTCTCAATTTAAAGTTCACTAATATGGGTTTCAATGTGATTTGTGATAAGTGAAATTATGATCCTGATGACTATCTCATGGGCTTAAAAATAATAATGCAGTTAGTTCATGATTCACGTTAGTACTAGGAAGATCTGTGGTCTTTGAGCATCGAAGGAATAATGATGTTTGCCAATTTATCACATATCCCTACTAAGTAGCCAAGGACAAAATGGTTATCTTTCTATGATCCCAAGAATAATTATGAACCAGAGACAAAAATACATAAAAGATAAGAAATCAATTACAAAGGGAAGGGTGGAATTTAAAAAATATTGCTACCTTCTGGTTATATCATTGAAGGAGATTCATGATTTAAACTCCTCTCATTATGCCATTGAGTTTGATGACCAATTTTACACCAAGTGGGACATAGAAAACCCACCATCGCCTCCTCCATCAAACATAGGTGGTATTATTGTCACATGAAATTACACCTTGTTGAGCACAAAGTTCAACATCCAACATAACACAATGGAAACAACCTCAAGGTATGGGACCTTTACATGTATGAGGTTGAATCTTTGGAGATGGCTGAATTCCTCTTTTGATCCAAATGCAATGTGTTGGTCCAACCCAGCACATGAAAGCCTACCACAATCCTACTCTAATAGCTCACAAGGAAAAATGGGAGAAAGAAAGCATAAAGGGAAATGGAGGTGGTACACCAAGATAGAAAGTTATTTCTTCTTGGCTGAGATTGCACAACAACACATGAAAGAGGGACTAAGGGAATCACATAGATCTCTAATTAGTTGGTTCCTAAATGTAAGCATGAAGGTTAGGATTTGACGGGGTGTTGGAAGGAAAATGATATTATCAAGCAACAATTATTAACTCATACATGCATGGAAAGAGAGAAAAAACACTTAGATATATAGGTAATTAATTTACACAAACATAAACAATTTGAGAGAGACAAGCTTGATTGATTTAACTAATATAGAGACAACAAGCCGATCTTTACATTTGCAGAGTGCAAAATGCAAGTCTATTAATCAAAAACCCTAGAGGAGCCAAAAGAACCCTTGGAATGAATACATTTCTTTCTTGTATAGATCAGGCATAACTTGGAACCACAAACTGAATCTTAACCCTAACTAGGTTTATCAATGAAGTCTATGCATGAAAGGCTAGAGCCATCCCATGAAAAACATAATTAGGGCATGGATTTGTAAGGAAAGTCAATAAAATGATAATAAATGAGCATGGGAACCCATAAAATCCACTTGTAAAAGTTAGGGGAGAAATGAATGTCATCCTTGAAGCCCATAAACCAAAAAAAAATCACTCAAAAAGTGATTCAAGCATTAATGTCATTGCCTAGAAAAATCACCATATCTGTAGAAAGGTTGAGGCATTGGACCCAAATGAAAACTGTTGTCACATAAAATTGAACAATATTTCAATGTTCTAATGACACAATGGAAACAACCTCAAGGTCTAGGACCTTACACAAATGAGGTTGAGTCTCTGGAGAAGGAAAAATTCCTCTTCTAATCTGAGTACAAATGTGTTGGTGTAACCCAATGCATGAAAACCCTACCACTACTCTACTCTAATAGCTCACAAGGAAAATAGATGGAAGGAGAACATAAAATGAAATGAAGGTGATACACCAAGATAGAAATTTGTTTCTTCCTACCTCAGAACAACATAATAGATCAATGAAACAACTAAAACACATACTCAAACATGAAGGTAAATGGATTTTACACAAACATGTAAGAGATAATAGTGATAATAGCTGAATTTTATTAACATAAAGCTTACAAGCAATCTTTACAATGGTAGAATGCAAAAAATAAATCTCTGCAAGAGAAAAATCCTAGAGGAGCTAGAGGAAGAACCCATAAAAAGAATACAAGTGTTTCTTTTATAGAGTAAGCATAACTTGGATGAATGCAACTCAAACCTGAATCAACTAGGGTTAGAAATCAAGGAGATTTGATCAGAGAAAGATCTGTTGTGGAATTTGTGTCAAAAGAAGAGCCTAGAGAAATTAAAACTTGCACACCATACCCCCAAGGTGTCCTTTCATCAGTAGGTCCTAAGAATGGAAGAAGGTACATGTCTAAGTTGAAACCCCTATTGAAACCCTAATTTTTTTTTGTAGAAACATGGTATATAATTCTAAGAGGATATTCAACCATAAATGCTCGAGGTGTCCATGCTAGGCCACCACAATAATGAGAACACAAACTATGAAGAAAACCTCCATGAAATCTACAACAAATCATGACAAGGGGATGGATCCTAGGTGAGTCAATTCTCAATAGGGAAGACCTAGGAGGGGTTCTTTTATGCTTTGAGGGGTTCACCACCAACCAAAAGCTTGGAAAAGACAAATAAGAATTCAACTCACAAAACCTAGTAATGCAAGCTAAATGAAGGATGCAAATGATGAAATTATGCAACAGGAAGTTAGGATATGTACTGTACCTAGAAAGTATAGAAATGTAATGAGGATACCATAAATGAAAAATGTTGTCAAAAGTGTTATGGAGGATTAAGATGCCCTTACTATTGTCTTAGTCCCACTTTTATTTTTAGGGGGGAAAATGCAGAATCTTTGTAAAATACCTTCAGGAGGACTAAGACACCCTAGGAGGCAATTTAGTCCCATCTAGAATTTTTGAAATCTCTGAATGTGGTCCTAAGGTCTAAAGTCTGCACTTCCTTCTTCTTTGATCTTAGGTCTTGAATCTTCGGGATCTGGCCTGTAGGTCATTTTTTGTGACAATGAAAACTTTGCAACATTACAAGTTTACACTTCAAATGATCTTCATGTCTTCAATATAAGTCTACAATCACAAACACAGAAGAGGGGGAAGTTTTTTTGATTGTTAGTAAATGAGGGTTTGCCTTGGTAAAACCCGTTGTTGGTAATTAAACCTTGAAATGAAATGAAATGGAGGGAAATGATGAATGAAAAACATGCAATATTACAACTCATCGAACCCTTGTAAAATCTATAAAATTGTGTGAAGTGGGTAGCTTGGATATAGATCTTGAATCCAATGAATGCTTGATAGATCTTTACTTGAATTGCTTGTTTGAATCAAAAGCCTACATCACAAATTTTAGCTCAAAAACACACATGATGCAACTATATCCTTGATATGATGCTTGAATCTTGATGAATTTCTCTTGAATTCTCTTGTGAACTCAATTATTCTATTAGGAATGTTCTTACAAAAGACTTGGATTCTTGGATATGAAAAATGAGTGAAAGAATCTTGTATTTATACTTATCCATGCTTAATATCTTGAAACTATACCACACCAAGCCAACATATGAATTCATTAAATAAAGGAGGCTAAATCCCACCAAGATTTGAAATTAAATCTCAAAAATACCTTAAGGGGGACTAAGACGCCCTAGGTGGAGTCTTAGTCCCAAGGCTAAAAACGTGAGGCACAAACTCCAAATAGGGGCCCATTTAAGGTGCCTTTGAAATAAGGGTCCCAAGACCTTTGGGGGACAAAGACACCCTAGGTGGCATCTTAGTCTCGGCTAAAAAATCAGAGGCACTCAGACAAAATCATTAAATTATCATTTATCCATTGATGTTTGTCGAGATTAGCCAGAAAAAGATATAGTTTATTAGGCTTGTGGATGGAAAATAGGACCAATTAACACATAAATAAGGATAAATAAAGCAAGGTGGGCTCAAAAAAGTGTGAAAATGAAAGGGTATATATTTTCCCACATTACATTTAGCCCCCACTTTAGTGAGTTGATGAACTTGCTTCAAACTCACACTAAAGTATCCAACCACACAATCAAGAGGGGTTTCAAATGTACAAATGCTAGTAAGATAGGATGAAAATAACCAAGAGGGTGGCCAAGCCCCCAAGATAAATATCCTATAATAGAGAAACATAGGAACAAAGGAACACACATGCAAATGATATATGAAGCCATAACTAGATCATAAACATACACCATCAAAGATAGAAAAAGGAAGAATGAAAAAGAAAAAGAAAAATGCAACAGATCAAGCTTCGATTTGATGTCCAATGTGTTGTGGACCAAGTCTAGGTTGTTTTTCCAAAAAGGTTTACAAGTGGAACACGCTATGCAATATGAAAACAAAATGCATGCTCACAAGGGCTAGTGAAGCTAGTTGTTCACTAGGTGAGCCCCAAGAGGTCCATATCAAAGTCATACCCCCATGAATATGATAAGGACAAAAAATGCATGCTCACAAGGGCTAGTGAAGCTAGTTGTTCACTAGGTGATCCCTAAGGAACCATATCAAAGCCATACCTCCATGACTTTAATAAGGTACAAAAATGCAATGCAACAAGAAAAAGGGATGTTCAAAGGGATTTTGCTTAGTTTGTGTGCGGTCTCATCTTAGGGAACATTATGCCTAATGTCTCCAAGAGAGGAAAATTCAAATAAATATCACACTCTTGGAGGAAATCAAACCCAATGACACCACCAAGAAAGGAATGCATTGTAGAAAGAAAGAAAATCGCACAATGAAACATGAGTGTCGATGTATGCCGCCCCCACTTCAAAACGGTTTCTAACACCATTGTTGTGAAAATTTACTTTAAAGTAGCCAAACATGAAAAGGAAAAGAGGGTTTCCCCCAAAAGATAATATGTTGCATGCGATACAACTTGAGGTATGTCGTCCACATCCAAGCTTGCTCTTTTATGCACATGAAAGGTGATCAACTAGCCAAAAGAGACAATGACAAGTGACATATGGGGATAAGGCTATCTAACCCCTTTCCCCCACTTAGTGCAAGGCAAGGGTGAGCTGAATAGGATGAAAATAAGTATTAGGTAAAGGAATTAGGTGTTTCAGTACAAGGAAGAGAACAAAAGTCCCTAAGATGTTGAATTTTGTTATTTAAAGCCTTGAATTCATTAGTAGCATGACCATGAACTCTATGATATGTGCAAAATGAACTCTTGTAGTAGAATTTATTTCATGTTATTGGAGGGAGGGATATTAAACAATCTTGGAGGATTCTAGAAATGATACTTTCTTGATCAAAAGTAGAGGACCTTTCATTATTTTGCAACAAAATTATCTCTTGCTTAGTACAATATTTCATACTTACACAAGACTCTTTAGATTCTGAGATTTTGTTCTCTCCTTTATAGGAGGGTGTAAAATCTAACAAATTCAAATTATTGTTGTTTTGCGTGATGACATTGACATTAAGAAGATATTTCTTTGTTTCTTTCATTTCTTCCATAGGATAACACTCAAGACCACTAGTGTCTATCAATTTAGGATGCACTACTAGTAAAGTCAGCTTAGAAGGATGTTTTTTAACAGTGTCGGTGTCAAGTGAAGATTTGTTTATTTCTATCAAAGGACAATAACCAAGACCACAAGTCGTGTCTTGCATTTTAGGCTCTATATGGATATATATACCTTATTCTCTACCACCACATCCTTTTCCTCTATATCCAAGTTGTTTCATGAGCTCATAAACGTTTCCATAAAGTTTTTTTATTTCTTTTGGATTTGTCAATTATTAATAGTCTATCTCATCAAATTTTTTTGCATAATTTGTCGTCTTTTGTTCTAAAGTGGTTGAGGTGAATTCTTTCGAAGGGTCTTCTAATTTTGTGTTGACATTACTACTTTTTGTTTTCCCTTATTTGAATCTTTGTTTATGATCTTTTATTCTCCCATGAATGTCTATTCAAAGTCGAAGGAACCCCAATCATCTTCTAATAGCTTCATGACTTCCTCAATATGTTATTCTTTGTCTTTCGGTTACACGGGTTCCACTTGTGTAGTTGGTGTCAATGTTTTCAAAGGATTCACTTTATTTTTCTCAAGTTGTAAAACACTGTAAGGCTCATTATCAGCATCCAATGTGTGCACTTTGTTGCTATAAATATACTTCATTTTATGATGAAGAGTAGAAGGCACTCCATTCATTGCATGAATCCATGGTCTTCCTAAAAGGAGATTGTATGAAAGATTGCGAGGCATCTGTGTTTCTAATGTGGCCTTTCCAATTGTAATAGGAAAAGTGATCACACCAAGTGGTTGTTTTCCTACATTGTTGAATCCCTTAATATATAAAGAATCAAGTTGAATTTTTTATTTATCAACACCAAGTTTATCCAAAAGGTTTGTACTACACACATTTAAGGTTGAGCCTATAAAAAAAGGGTTTGTTTTGTCCTCGTGCTATTGTATTGAGCTATGATCATGAAAGCATCACATTATTTTTACATTTCCTAAGGAGGGAGTTCACTTTGGGGGAAAAAAATTTCACCATTTAGTCCTTGAATCATGGCTGCTATGTCATTTGGTTGTTCATTAGAAGGGATGGGAACTTGTTCTAGGGAACTTTGAAGCATAGTGTGATAGTTAGGTGAATTTTGAATCACGTCCCAGAGGGATATCATTGCAGGAGTATTCTTAACTTGTTTAACAAGATCATACTCCTTTCCATTTTGTGAAGGAAAACGAGGGGACACGATAAGATAGGATTAGGCAATCAGAGGGATGTTGAGGGTGTTTGTCTTAGTTGTAGATTGTTCCTAGTTTTGTATGTATCAGAAATAATATTGTAACTCGATTGCTGCAAAAAAATATTCTTAGGTGGTTCAAGGAAAAGGACAAGTGTTTTTTGAACTTATGGTTTTTGAGAGGGTGGATAAATGATAAGTTTAGGCTCGAGAGAGTACTCCAAGGGGTATCTAATGTGCATAACCTCAGAAGACTAAATTTTCATGATCTCTTAGTGAAGGGGAGTCTAATGTTACTTCATCATCTTCATCTAAGGAATTACTATTGTCAATGTTCTTATTTTATTCCACTATTATATCTTCCCTAGTAGGAGAGTTTTTAGGAGAACTACAAACCAAATGTTCTTGACATTCAATGATTGGTTCTTCTAAGATTACTTCATCACATGTAAAGGAGTTATCAATGGTTGAATTGTCTTGTTCATCAATAGTGGGGATATTAGGAGAAGGCTCTATTTGATTGTTATGATTGTTCATGACTTTATCCTTTTTCTCCAAGATCTCATTCTCTTGTGCTATACCATCTACCCTAGTAGGAGAGCTTGTAAGATGTTCATCACATTCCATGGTTAGATTTTGTAAATTAGATTCATCACAAGTAGAGGAGACATGAAGGGAAGGACAACTATGATTTTCATGCTTATGAATGATTGAATGCTTTTGTTCGAAAAGGTCTTTCCAAATGTTAGGAACATTAGGGAGGAGAGAGATAATATTATCACTTTCAATCCACATGTTCGCTTGAAAAATATGATTTTGATGATCATTGACAATTGTATCCTATTTTAATAAAGCCTTCTTACAATTAGAGGAGATGTATATGGGTGGATTTGGACTAATTAAAGTAGTAGAAATGATCTCATCTTCTTGTGGCATACTATCTTACAAAGGGGGAAGAGGAGAAGGACAATCAAGACTCTCAATGCTTGTATCTTCTTTCACCAAGATACCTTTTTCACTAATAGGAGAGGTATCGGGAGAAGAACAAGTATGATTTTTATGATTGTCTACACTTGCATCCTCCTGTATCATACCATCCTCACCAATAGGCAATGTAAAATTAAGGATTGTGCCAATGGTTTGATTCGCTTTCTCTAAGATGTTCTCATAACTATGAAAAATAGTAGAAGGATGACTGACATGTCTCTTAATGACCTCATTGTTGTATTCTAAATTGAACTCATAAGAGGGAATATTGTACTTATGCAATCCATTTTTAACCATATCAAAGCCACATCTCTTGAAAGAAAACATGTTATAATGGAAAAGTAAAGAAAGTGCAATGTAATGACTTAAAGTGAAATGAAATTTTCAGATTTGGAACAAGGTAATCTATTGATTACACTATGCAATGATCTAAAAATAGAATGTTGCAAATACAAAATTGGAATTAAACAATACATGAAATGAACCAATTTAAGCTAGATTTAGTAAAATGCATGAAACAAAAAGTCAACCCATTGAAACAGATAACCAATGACAATAAACAAAAGTACAAAAATCCATTGTCTAACCTTGAAAAATTACAACCTCAAACTCCAGAGGGACTAAGATGCCAACAAGGGAATCTTGGTCCTGCTGATGAAATTTGGAGGTTCCAAAAAATTGAACAAACAACACACAACTCATACAAGGTTTTGAGCTAAAAACCCTGCGAGGGACTAAGATGCTAGGAAGGGAATTTTAGTCCTAGTAGAGGTTTTTGTTAGAAAAATAGAAAAATCTAGGTTGTTCATAGTGTTCCTGGGGACCTGATGTTTGGAAACATAACAATTTGTAAATAAATGCAAGAAAAATTGATGAATGACAAGCAATTGGATGCAAAGTTGAATGCAAATTTTTCAATTTTGTATGCAATAAGAATTTTTCTAAAGGTAATTAGGATTATTAAAAATGCACTTTTCAATTTTTCAATGAGATAAAATAATGCAAGAAATAAAAATGTAACCTATATGCACTTTCACTAATGCAAGATGCAATGCAAGAATGAGTGCAACCTAGATCTAGGACTTTAATGGACTTCAAATCAGAAAATGAATGTTCAAAAAGGTTAGGTTCACCAAAATGAACAATGGGGAAAAGGAGGGGGGTTGTATTTGGCCTAGATCATAGAACACCACTATTATCTTATTGTCATTCAAAGATGTCCTAGGATCCCAAATTGGATTGACTATCAACCCAAAGGGTGAGTCAATTCTCAATAGGGAAGACCTAGGAGGGGTTATTTTAGGCTTTGAGGGGTTCACCACCTAGCAAAAGATTGGAAAAGACAAATAAGGATTCAACTTACAAAACTGAGTAATGCAAGCTAAATAAAGGATGCAAATGGTGACATTATGCAATAGGAAGTTAGGATATGTGTACCTAGGAAGTCTAGAAATGTAATGAGGATTTATGAAATGAAAAAATGATGTCAAAAAGTGCTGTGGAGGACTAAGATTCCCTTACTATTGTCTTAGTCCCACTGCTATTTTTTAGGGCAAATAAAGAATCTTCATATGCTAGAACCAAATCTGAAAGAATATTTGCAAAATACCTTCAGGAGGACTAACACGCCCTAGGTGGTGACTTAGTCCCATCTGGAATTTTTGAAATCTTTGAATGTGGTCCTGAGGTCCAAAGTCTTCACTTCCTTCTTCTCTGATCTTAGGTCCCGAATCTTCCAGATTTGGCCTGTAGGTGAGTTTCCATGAAGATGACAACTTTGCAACTTTACAACTTTGCACTTTAAATGATCTTCGAGTCTTCAACCTAAGTTTGCAATCACAAACACACAAGAGGGGAAAAAATTGTTGATTGTTAGTAAATGGGGGTTTGTCTTGGTCAAACCTCTTGTTGGTAATTAAACCTTGAAATGAAATGGAGGGAAATGATGAATGAACAACATGCAATGTTACAACTCACCAAACTCTTGTTGTCAAATCAAAAAAATTGTGTGAAGTGGGTAGCTTGAACATAGATCTTGAATCTAATGAATGCTTGATAGATCTTAGCTTGAATTGCTTGCTTGAATCAAAACCCTACATCACAAATGTTAGGTCAAAAACACACATGATGCAATAATCTCCCTGATATGATCCTTGAATCTTGATGATGGTTCCAAATTATTGATGAATTTCTCTTGAATGCTCTTGTGAACTTAATTATGCTATTAGGAATGTTCTCGCAAAAGACTTGTATTCTTGGATATGAAAAATGAGTGAAAGAACCTTGTATTTATAATTATCCATGCTTAATATCCTAAAATTACACCAAACCAAGCCAAAATATGAATTCATTAAATAAAGGAGGCTAAATGCCACCAAGATTTGAAATAAAATTATGAAAAATACCTTAAGGGGGACTAAGACACCCTAGGTGGCGTCTTAGTCCCAAGGCTAGAAAATTGGGGCATAGACTCTAAAAAGGAGCCCATTTAAGGTGCCTTTGAAATCATGGTCCCAAGATCTTTGGGGGACAAAGAAACCCTAGGCAGCATCTTAGTCTCAACCCAAAAATTAGGGACACTCAAACAAAATCATTAAACTATCATTTATCCATTGATGTTTGTCGGGATTAGCCAAAAAAATATATAGTTTATTAGGCTTGTGGATGTAAAATAGGACCAATTAAGACATAAATAAGGATAAATAAAGCAAGACAGGCAAAAACAAGTGTGGAAATGCAAGGTTATGCATTTTCCTACACTACAGTAGCATTTAAGACCAACCATCCTTCAAATTTTTTATTCTAGTGTCAAGGAACAATCACTGCAGTATTAATAGTGCCATCACCAAAAAAACAATAATCATGTTCTTTATATTTCCTTCACCGCTTCATATTTAATAAAATATTTTAGCCTTTACTTTCTTTTCATCTAATGGCTAAGAATTTTCCACCTAGACTTATCCCACACCCCTGGAGCTTACTTTCTATTTTCATTTTATTCCTTCTGAGGAAGCATAGCATATTCCTTGAGTGTATTTTTTAGCACCGACATCGACATTGAGCTTCAAAGATCGGGCATACTGGTTGTTGAAAAAGAAAAGAAAGAAGGTTGAAGATGAGAACCACCAAAATTGGAAACCATTGGGATTTAGGCTTTGGGCCTACCTCTTACCCCATTTCAAAGGCTAGAAGAAGGAAGAATGAGATTGGGAAGTCTGAAAATAGCTACTTGTGTCGAGTGTTTGAGATTGAGGGTTTGCCTATCAGGATACCTCATACCTAATAATGGTAAGAGGTAAGGTGAAAGCTTGATCTTTGAAATTTAAAGATTTTGATGCTTAGATAGATTTTGATGGAAAGAAGAAGAGGGAAAGGAGGGAGGCGAGAATGAAGTAAAGAGGAAACCTGATCCCCAATCCTTGAGATGTCATTGAAGATTGAAGGTTGAGGGTTCATCCTACTATTTATGAATGATCACAAATTGGTAAGGGGTTTAAGACAAAATAGAGAATCTCGAAAGTCCAAAAACAAGGACTTAATTGAATTTTTGAAAGAACTAAATATGATGCTAGGGAAGAAAGGGAAAAAGAACTTGGAAAAAATGTGAAGGGGAGAAATATTTTGAAGGTCAGGCATCGAGAGGATGTCTTAAACCTTACCGTTTTTTATGAAGTAGTAAAGGGTAAATGGGATGAGAGAAATTCAACATGTGAAAAGAAAATAATCACCTTTCTAAGAGCATATCGGTAATCGGGGGACAAAGGGTAGGCTTACCTCTTACTACTACAAATCTAAGAGGTAAAGGGAAAAGTTGAAGCCTAACCCACAAAACATCAACACTTAGTTGATTTTTAGAAGGAAGGGAACAAGAAAAGAGGTAAGTGAAAGCCTGAAAGTCTAAAAATTTAGGAATTAGCTAATTTTAGGACCCTCTAGAGGAGAATTTATACAAGATGGTCCATAACAGATCTCTCAAATCAACTATTAGTGATGGGTCATCAAAGGGCAACATGAAATGAAAAAAGTTTTGGTGATTTCCATGAGATGATTTCCTGCTAATCATGGGATTTAGTAGCCTTAACAACTTATTGGGCACAAAGTCATAAAGGGGATTTACAAAATTGGGCCTCTGAAGGGAAAAAAAGAACATGTGCGGGTGTGCACTTGGAGAAAAGCATGGAAACTAGAACATATATTCCCTTAAGGATAATGCAGGTGTGTAAAGAGAACTTCATAAAAAACAAGATATTTATAATATGTACGTGAAACTCAAAACCTACCAGAAATAAGGTTTGAGATGGATCCCATTGACTGAGATTGGAAGATCCTCACTGTCCAACCTGTAAAGATGGAATGCATTAGCCTCCTTGCAACTAGTGATAACATATGGATGTTGGCATATGGATTGCAAGTGTTTTCATTGATGGAAACTTAAATGGAAACCTAAGTCTTAAATTCGGTCTATAGTATAGTTTTGGTTTCTACCGGCAGAACATAGTAATGAACATGGCATCTAGTTACATGCATAAAATTTGATCTGATTACCTCACCAAACACATATTTTTGGGTTGTGAATCTATGAGGAAGGTTTGTTGATTTTTGTATCACCTTATTTATGAAGATCGCTGATGTGTAGTCACTGGTATGTGATCTACAAGATTCAGTACAGTAATCTATTGAATATATGTGGTAATAAGCTGACCCATCAATTATAGTAATCACGGATGTATAAGGAGTAATTAATTAAATATCTTCATGCTCAATTAAGTTTTTTTTGGGTCCTCTCTATGTCCTAACTGACTTTAGAGGATGCACATAAAGAATTACTGATGAGTTTGCCCGACAAGTTGTAAAGAAATCAATACTTTATGAAGCCAACTGATGAATGAGTAAATCCTTGTTAGCGGATATATAGGAGATCGATTCTATAATTTTGGAGTGTGATTGGAAGCAAAGTAGTGTGGAAATATGTAAATATGTGTGTGGTGTGAAATTCAAAAGAATAATAGTGTGAACTTGTCTAGGTGTTGTGTGAAAAAAAGATAAGGGCAAAGCAGAGTAGAAAGAAGAGTAAAGTTAGATAGAGGTCACATAATCTAATCCATGAGCTTCACCAGAATTGTAACCAGGCATAAATAGATGCTATCATCTCAGTTCAACCTTTAGATGGTTTTAATCTAAACTTTTTTATGGCATTGAGCCTTTCCTTTTGAGCAGTGAGCTCTAGGCAGTGTTCTTGAATGCAAGTGCATTCTCTTTTGTAAACATTTATATTTGAGTACTCAAATTGTGGATTAACCTCCATCGTGGTTTTTCCCCTAACAAGGTTTCCACACAAAAATCTATGTGTTATGGTGTCATGAATGATTACTTTTAATATTATCATATTTTCTTTAATACAATGTTGAAATGGTTTCAAGTTTCAGATTGATGAAGTTTAAAATTTACTGAACACTGATTCAACCCCCCTCTCATTGTTCCCTTGAGTCCAACAATTGGTATTAGAGCGCAGTTCCTCTGAGGAATTTTAGCACCTTGAGGTGGATCTTGGAATGTAATGGACTCTGATGGTCTTTATCAACAACTTATGGTGGCACTTGATGACCTTGATCAATCTAAAGCAAAAGTCAGGGAATTGAGAGTGAATCTTAAAGATGCAGAAAAATTCATTCAGTCATTAAAAGATCAGATTGTTAAATCTAGGGAGAAGAGAAAGGATCTTTGTGATAAAATACAATAGAAGGAGAACAAAAATATGGATGATGCTCACTTGAATCAAACCTTGAAGGAAATAACTGAAGAATGCGAAAATCTTGCCAGAGACAATCCAAACCTAAAACATGAGATGGAGGCTATGACGATGAAGATGACTAAAGAGATTGAAGAAAGGAAGAAAAATGAGGAAAATCTTTCTTAGGTCCTGAAAGATAAATCTAATGAATGCAATAGAATAAATGGGGAATTCACTTAGATGGAAAGTGAATTACAAAGATCCAGAAACAATGAAGAAGAACTTGGTAAGCAGATTGCTACTCTTAGGAATGATCTTGTCACTGAAAATGAATACAAAGTTTAAGATCAATTCAGTAAAGCTTGATGAGTTGACTCAAGGACAAAAGAGTGGAAATGATAAAAGAGGTCTTGGATATGAAAAGGGAGAAAGTTCCAGATTAGGACAAAATAATTTCAGACAGAACAAAAATGTAAGGTATCTGGTAAGACAACCTAATGCATAAAAGTTTAATGGATATTGTTTTTCTTTTAATAAGTTCAGTCATATGGTTTTCAGTGTAGAAGTAATATGATGTCAAGAGTTTCATCATTCTCTAGGTAGTGTTTCAATTGCAAAAATTTTGGTCATAAATCAATTGAATGTAGAAATGTGTCAAGTTATAGAAGAAATGTTGAATGCTACACATGTGGGAAATTTGGGCATGTTACTAATCAATGCAGATCAAGAAGAATCCATTGGAATAGAAAAGAAAACATTGTGTGCTACAACTACAATAAGTATGGTCACATTGAAAAATTCTTCAAAAACAAAAATAATGACAAAAGAGGTCTGGTATACATAGGCAAAAATATAGAGAAAAATGATAAAGGAAAGAAAAAGTGACCACAAATGACATTAGAGATAAGATGAAGAAAAAATGGGTAAGGAAGAATGATTCTGATGCTGGAAATGGTTCCATACCGGAACCTGCTTCCGGTAATTCTTCCCGTAATTGATTTCAGGCCACTAGCCCAGGGGGAGTTTTTCAAGAAAATATTTCCTCCCCTATCTATGGATGGTACCAGAATGCAGAGAATAGTCAAGAAGGTGTATTTATGGTGTACAGACATTTTGGATAACTTTCACAAAAGTAATTCAGACAATTCATAGGTCCGTAGAATATTTTTCTGTCGCTGTTTGAGAAAATAGAGTATCTGGAAATTTAGGGCAAACACATTTATTACAAGTGTGTGAGCTATAAAATTCAAGTTGAAACCATCATTTGTCACTTTGCATCAAAGAAGAAAAGAAGGAGAGCACTCGGTAGATGGATTTGGAAGCAATGAAATCAATTCATCGACAATTCTCAAAATCTATTAGGTATTTCAAATTATTCTCGAAATCTTCATACAATATTGGTGTGCGGTTGCAAACCCTAAATACAAAAATTAAAATGGAACAAATGAAAGGGTAGATCACTCTAGATGAATATAACAGTGCAAAAATTAGGTCTATGAGGAATTTGTTACTGCCTAATGAATTGAAGCAATTGAATGAAGCAAAGCACAATAATTTGGATATTTGGAATGAGTTTCCGTATTTTGAGAATGTGGAATTCATAAAATTCATCTTGAGTAGTTTACATGATGATATTTTGACTTTGGACAAACCCTACATCATCTCGAAGGAAACAATTGAGAATTTGAACGGATTATGCAAAGCCGAAGATATACCAAGGAAGAAATCTATCCGGAACAAAGAAGTTGAAACCCTAACCAAAATAATTGGAGATCAGAGGGCATTGATAATTGTGACAATCAAGAATCATGTTACAAAGTACATTGCACACAGGATAATATACAAAATCTTCTACAAAAATCAAGAAGGAGCTACATCAGCTGGTGCAGTCTACATTTCTCACAAGATGATAATTAAAGGTCAAGATTTTGACCTGTGTGGATTTATAAAATATCAGTTGATGGAGAATTAACAACTAACAAAAAAAACAGGCTATCCTTTTAGGTTTGGTACTCTAATTACATGTTTAGTAATGTATTTCTTGAATTATATGCCAAAAATCGACAAAGTGGTGTGGAAGACAAATGAACCAGTATGCAAATAAATATATTCATATTCTAGGAGCTTGGCTGATTGGGATTTAGAATTTGAAAATTTCTTTAAGAATGTACTTGAAAAGTGTGGTTCAGTCAATATTTCCCTTCTGGTAAGATCAATTGAAGTTGGTTCCTCTTCTGGTGGCATGGATAAAGGACATAAAAGAGGTAAAGAAATTGTTGAATACAACCCTCTAGAAAGAAAAGTTCCTAGAATTGAGGGAAAATGAAAAGAAAAGGAAATTGTGGATATTCTAGATGAAGAATCTGATGAAGAAATTGAGGATCCATAGAAAAATGAATCTGAACTAGAAAAGGGTAGTGAGGAATAAGATGATCTGACAAAAGAAAATCTACAACAACTTATTCATGGAGAAGGTGGAATGCAAAAAATATCTAGGTTATGATATGTTAGACCATCATATGATCAAGACATGATTCTAGGTGTACTAAATTCTCATGTTGAGCAATGCAAGATTATATTGGAAAGCTTGAAGAACATTTTTCCCGTTGAAATGATTGAATGCAACAAAGAAACATTGAACTTTGAAGCTCAAGAAAAGGAAGCTAGTGAAGTTATCTCTCACTTGAAGGAGCAATTCAGACTATCCCTTTCCAAAATGAAGAAGAAAATTAATGAGTTAAGGAAATGCATAAACTCAGCCACTCGGATCTACAACTATTGTACCAATTGGCCCCATGCTATTAGCAATTACAAAGAGAAGTTTGATCAGATTGAAATAGAGTTGAATGGAATTGGAAATTTTTTTGACATATCTTAGGATTAGGATGGCACCATTAGAAAAAGAATTTGGGAGCTACAGTCAGAACACACAAAAATTCAACTCTCCAAGAACACTCTTGTGGATAATTTTTGGAAGGTGAAGGATCTAACCAAATATAGATTAGAGAAGATGGTGGAAATACTAAGGAATGGTGAGAAATTGGAAGAAGCAATTACAATTCTTGAATCTTTAACTAAAATTGTTAACAAAACATCCAAGAATAATAGTCTGATCATTATCATTGGGATCACAATAGATGCTTGGAATAATTCCTTCCGAAAGTGAAGAAAAACCATAAGAAAATCTTCTAAATGTAGCAGTTAATTATTTTCAAGTTTTTGAAGTTCTGATCAAAGGAGGAGAACCATCGGCATATATGTGTTGAAGTTTTGAAGCTTTGAGGATTTTGAACACGTGTTTTGTCACTGTTTTGTCATTATCACTTTTTGTATTATTGGCATATGGTTTCCATGTTTTTTCATTGATGTCAAAGGGGGGGAGAATGCAGTGAAAAATGCCTTATAAATCTCAAGGGGAGAAAGAGCAGTAAGAGTTTGGCAGTATACCTATAATGATTCTGACACTTAGTCATTTTTCACTAAGTGTTGCCATTAATGCCAAAGGGGGAGATTATTTGCATATGGCTTGTAAGTGTTTTCATTGATGGAAACTTAAATGGAAACCTAAGTCTTACATCCATTATGTAGTATAGTTTTAGTTTTTATTGGTAGAACAGAGTAATGAATAGGGCATCCGGCTACAGGCATAAAAGTTGATTTGATTACCTCACCAGACAAGTATTTTTGGGTTGTGGATCTGTGAGGAATTTTTTTTGATGTTGTATCACCTTATTCATAAAGATCATTGATGCACAATCACTGGGATGTGATCTACAAGATCCGGTACATTAATCTATTGAATATATGTGGTAATAAGCCGACTTGTCAAGTATAGCAATCACATATGTATAAGGAGTAATTAATTAAATATCTTTGTGCTCGATTAAGTTTTGTTTGGGTTCTCTCTATGTCCTAACCAGCTTTAGAGGATGTGCATAAAGAATTACTGATGGATTTGGCTGACAAGTTGTAAAGAAATTAATTCTTTATGAAGCCGACTGATGAATGAGTAAATCCTTGTTAGCGAATATATATATGAGATCGGTTCTATCATTTTGGAGTGTGATTAGAAGCAAAGAAGTGTGGAAGCATGTTAATATGTGTGTGGTGCTAAATTTAGAAAAATAATAGTGCAAACTTGTCTAAGTGTTGAGGGAAAAGAAGGTAAGGGAAAAGCAGTGCAAAAAGAAGAGCAGAGTCAGATAGAGGTCCCAGAATATAATCCATGAGCTTCATCAAAATTGTAACCTGGCATAAATAGATGCTATCATCTCAGTTCAACCTTCGGGTGGTTTTAATTTGAAATTTTTTATGGAAGTGAGCCTTTCCTTTTGAGCAGTGAGATGTAGGTAGTGTGCCTGAATGCAAGTGCATTCTCTTTTGTAAAAAAATATATTTGAGTACTCAAATTGTGGATTAACCTCCACCATGGTGTTTCCCCTAATAGGGTTTCCATGCAAAAATATGTGTGTTATGGTGTCATGAATTATTACTTTGAATATTAGTATCTTTTATTTAATGTAATGTTGAAATGGTTTCAAGTTTAAAATTTATCGAACACTGATTCAACCCACTTCTTAGTGTTCCCTTGAGTCCAACAATGGACCACTCCAAATGGCATCAAACTTGGAATGTCTTCCAACTTTGGTTATGTCTGCATCCCATTTCAGCACAAGATCTCCCTCTTGGAACACTCTATGAATTACTTTTTATCAAAATTTCTTTTGACCTATGCTTGATGAGTTTCTATGACTTCCATAGGTTTCTTCCTTGTCTCCTCTAGTTCCAAGAGTTTAGCCAACCTTACTATCATAGAATAATTTCCTTCTAACTCCAACTAATGTGCCAACTCAAGAGAAGGAAGCTCCAATGATAATGGTAACCTTGCCTCCCTTCCATAAACTAGAATGAAAGGAGAATTGCAAATTTCTCTTTTAGGAGTAATTCTATCAGCCCAAAGGGTTGTCTTCAATTTTCTATGCTAGAGTCTTTGATTGTATTCAGTGATCCTCTTGGTAATCCTGATGGGATTTTTATTTGAAGACTCAACTAGGCCATTACCCTTTCTAAAAAGTATACCATCGACTATGACATAGGGAATGGACTGTAATCTGAAATGTCTTCTTTTGGTCCTATCTAGACCTCGAGGATACCTACCTTCTCACAAAAGTTAGTCATATCATTTACCTAGCTACTATGGGAATCAATATTGGATGCTTTTTATCCTTGTAACATAAGGGAAACCTTTGCAGGAGTCTCAAGTGATAAGACAAGTTTCTCACACAACCCCACTTGCCTCTAACTAGCTCGGTGATTTTGATGTCAACATCATACTCCATCACCTTGGAGATTTGACCAACCATTTTTCATTGACATCCCTACTCAAAAGAAACTCTTTAACACTAACATGGGGCACCATTAACTATATCCTATTTTTAGATAGCATATGTCTAAGTTTTTTAATGATCTAACAACATCAAGAGCTTGTTTTTCAAAATAGCTATACTTGATCTCATAATCTTTAAGCCCTTCACTAAAAAAATTAATGGATTGCTCCAAACTCTCTTTATTTAGCTAGGTAAGAATAAGTGATATACTTGCTTCATCTAAAAAGGTATAAATCATGAAATACTTGTCATAATCTGGATTGACAAAGGTAGGAGCCTAAGAAATTTCTTGTTTGATAGACTCAAATCCATTTTTACCTTCCTTCATCCATTTAAAGACCATATTTTTCTTGAGCATAGAAGTAAGAGGCTTTACCAAGCAACAAGATTTATAATGAACCTCCTCACAAAATTAATTGTGCCCAAGAAACTCAGTAATCCCTTCTAGTGATTGGGAAGTGGGATGGCCAAGATAGATTTACTCTTGCAGGATCAATGACCAAGCCATCCTTTGAAACAATGTGTCCAAGTAATTTTCCCTAATTAGTGGCAAAGACACACTTGTTTGGATTTAGGGAAATACCATATTCCTTGCATTTCTAAAAAACCTGCTCAAGGTGACTAAAATCATCTCTTACATGCTTTGGAGACACTATGATATCATCCAAGTCGACCAAAAACAACTTCCTAAACATACCTTGAAATTCCATATCCATGGCTCTTTGAAAAGTGGCACATGCATTGGTTAGACCAAAATGCATTTTCCAATAAGAATAGGTACCCCACTTTTTAGTAAATGATGTCTTGTTTTGATCAGATTCATGGACCATAATTTGATTATAACCTTAATAACCATCCAAGAAAAAAAACCTTTTCGATTCATTGAATCTTTGTAAAATCTGCTCTAGGGAGGGGAGGGGGTAATGATCCTTTAGGGAGGCTCTATTTAGATCCATAAAATCTACACAAAATCTTATTTACCCATTCTTTTTCCTGATAGGCACTAATTTTTCCACCCATGAAGAATGCTTGATAGGAAATATGATTTAGCCTCAATCAATTTGGCCAATTCCTTTCTCATTAAAGGCTCAATCTTGGGATTTATAGGCCTTTGTTTTTTCATTATAGGTTTGGCATCTGGATCTAATTCAATGTTATGCTGGCCAAGGGCTAGGTCAAAATCCTTTAGGTCTTCATATGTCCAAGCAACTACATCATTGAATTGATTGCAAAGATCTATGAAAACTTTATGTTCAATAGAAAAAATAACTTTCCGAAGTTTAGATACTTTCCTTCTAAAATATCTATTGGCTTGAAGTCACCTTTCTTTCCAGCTAAGTTCATATTTTTCTTCTTTAACTTTAATCAGGAGGGTTGAAGATACCTTTAAGGGTTATATGACCATTTGGTAGCTTGTTGCTACTCATTTGCATAATTATATCATCATTCTAATTCTACAACTTACATTGATTTTTTTTTGAAAATTATACCTCATATTGTAGAAAATTTACTATTTGTTGGTCACTTTCAAAGACCTGCTAGTGATCTTGATTATCTGGAATAGAAAGCCTTACAACAAGCCTGATATGCTGCTCCTTTTTCCTTACAATATGTGTCGGTATGTCAAATTGAGCACCAATTGTTGCAAGCCTATCAACATGTTTATTCTATTTTCTTGGAGTTGTTTGGATGTTAAATCCCTAAAAGCCCTCAATCAAATCCAAAACCCTATGTTTGTAGGATTTGTGCAGATTTTTCTTCATTGAGCTTTGAGTTTTGACTTGGTGGACAATCAATTCACTGTCACAAAAAACTTGTAATAATTTGATGTTGCTTTTTTGTGCAAGTTGAAGGCCTTGGATGAGTGCTTCATAGTCAACCACATTGTTAGTGCAACTAAATTGAAGCCTCAAAGATAAATAATATTTTTCCTTGCTCAGAGATACTAGCATTACACTAGCACCAACACCATTTTTGTTTCTAGAATCATCAAAAAACATCTGCCACAATCCCCCTAAGCCTTCTTGAGCTTTCATGATATTGGGGATAGTAACATTCTCTTCATGAATGAAATAGGTTCCAAGACTAGTCTCCTCCACTTTGGAAACAAATAATGGCTCAAATTGTAAAGCATTTACCCAATCATCCAACAAACAATTGGGTACATCTTCTATAGGATTGGCAAGCTCATGAACAAAACACTCCCCCTTTTGATTATGCAATATATAGTTCATGTTTATTGGACCAAGTGTAAGGCTCTAGATGATAATTTTCTATGGGCTTAGATTTTTATGGTTACTTTAGTACCATATCTAGTTCTAAATAACATATGATAGAAATCAATAGATAAGTACCCACCTATCGTAGTAGTGAAATCTCTAGACAAGAAAATGGGAAAATGAGAACTAGAGTCAATGAATGAAATATCTTGCAAGACATCATAGCTAGGGCATGCATGCAAAGACAACTTCAAGTCCTTAATTACTCCCATTTTATTGATAGTATTGCTATCCAATCACAAAACTTTCCTAGCCAATGGTTCCCATAGGCATAAAATAACTACTTTCTCCAAAATCTATCATACAATTATGCACTATATGATTTTTCAAGAATTAGAGAAAGATAGAAGGGATTTGGCTCTTACTAATTTTACTGGAGTTCCCTTATTCTTTTGGTTGCACCAAGATACTTGATGGAGTAGTATTCTCCTTTAAAGCTTGATACAACAAATCCCTTTGTGATGGAGTGGATAGAGCCTCCCACATAGTAACATTCAGATTGGCTTTCTTCATTTTCACCACTATGTTAAAAGGAAGTTGGCTAATTTTAGAAGGAACCTTAGGAACATAAGCGTCTTTTCTTGTTTCTTGGGTGATCCTAGGTTGATCCATTTTTTTTTTAGGCATGCTAGCATGTTGATTTGATTGTAGAAAATTTTCTATTCTACCTGTTTGTCCAACATCCGCACCTTGTTGAGGTTGTTGAGAAACTGATGTTTTCCCAACCATGGAAGATGCACCAACCTCCATTTCTCTTTTCTTTGATCTTTTATTATGAGCTATTGCATCAAAATCTACTTGATTTACACTATATAAATCCTCCTTACCCCAAATAACAAATGAGGAGTCCTCATGTGCATGATTTTGATTACTAGCAGCTGGTTGGTTTGTGCCAAATTGCTGCCCTAAGGTAGAGGTTTCATTCTGAGTTACTAGAGTTTGCACAAACTCTCCATTTTGGTAAACATTTTGATTATGAGCTTGCTCACAAGGGTAAAACCACTCTTTCTCTTGGGATATATTATTTTGAAATGGGACCAAAGACTTAGAAGTGTTGGTAGTATCCATGTGCATGTTGTTCATAGGCTTAGTGCGATTCCACTAATTTTGTCCTTGTAAGGTGGTCTATTTTGTTGATAACCCTAATTTTGAGGCTGATAAGGGCTATTGTTTTGAGCTTGTTTCCTTTTCAATGATACTAATTCATTATTCATACTTCGGAGCAAGGTTTCCCAATATTTTTGAAGTGCAACAGAAGTAGAAGGTTGGATTGTGGAAGCCATTGGAATTGGGGCCTCTATTGGCTATGAAAGAAGCTTTAGGAATAAATGAATTGGTGGCCTAGGAGCTATTTTCCCAGCCTATATTAAACAATTTCCTACCCTTATGGCAACATCATATGCATCTTGTAAGGTATAACCTCCCATTGACTGAACCATAATTACTATATCACTATTAAGAGCTCTTAAGAAATATAAGAAGGCATACTCAGGAGAAGGCTTTACCAGAGCACAAATTTTATCGCAAGTCTTCTGAAATCTATAATTGAAATCACTCATGAATTTATGAGGTGATCTTTTAATAGTTTTCAATTGTTCTACTAGGGATAGATGGTCACTTTTGTCTTCAAAATGTTTGTATAATTTCTCTCCTAACTCCATCCCAATTCTGAATGGTGTTTGGTGTAGACCTCTATACCACTACAATGCTTTACCCTTAAGGGAAGTGGTAAGAAACCTAATAGCCACATTATCTTATCACATCATGCACTGATCATATGTTTGCCACATCTATGATGTGCTCTACTGGAGTTGTAAATGTTTCACCAATAAAATGAGGAATAATTTTCAAGGCATTGACTGGTATATCATCTTTTTGGGCTAGAATTAAGGGGGTGCCACTAGTGAAAGATACAAAAGGATGATTTTTAGGTAAATCCATGTGGAATAAATTCCTATTTGTATGGGTGGAAGGTATTCTAGCTTGAAATAATCTACCCACAAGTGGTGTACATTGAGATCTAGGAGACAGAATTGTATTTCTAATTCTCCTAATAGGTGAAAAATATTTTCTAGTGTTTATTATTTTTCTATAAGTAAAATATGGTAGCTCAATGTATTTAAAATTATCTATACGAGATTATCTTGTTTGAATTGTATGCCTTGTAACCAAGAGTTCTAGGAAACAACTTGAGTCACCAACCTTGATGTAGAGCCCTCCTCTGATTGCAGAGTCACTAGGTACTTTTCTGAAAGCCTCTTAAAGGCTAGAATGTTGAGAGCAATACCACTCTCTCATGAAAATTAAGTGAAATTTCTTGAGTCCCATCGAGCGTGCTAGAAATTATTGTCACATAAAATTTCACCCTAATGAACAAGAGTTCAGTGTTCTAATGACACAATGGAAACAACCTCAGGATGTGGGACCTTGCACGAATGAGGTTGAGTCTTTGGAGAAGGCCAACTTCCTCTTCTAGTCTAAGTGTAAATGTGTTGGTCTAATCCAACACATGAAAACCCTACCACTACTCTACTCTAACAAATCACAAGGAAAAGAGATAGAAGGAGAAAATAAAATTAAATGAAGGTGGTACACCAAGATGGAAATTGTTTCTTCCTACATGAGAACAACATAATACATCAATGAAATAAATAAAACACATAATCATACATGACGGTAAATGGATTTTACTCAAAAATGAAAGAGATAAAAATGATAATAGTTGAATTTTATTAACATAAAGCTTAGAAGCAATCTTTACAATAGCATAATGCAAAATATGCAATGTCTACAAGAGAAAAATCCTAGAGGAGCTAGAAGAAGTACCCATAAAAGGAATACAGGTGTTGCTTTTATAGATCGAGCATAACTTAGATTAATGCAACTCAAACTTAACCTAGCTAGGGTTAACAATCAAGAAGATCTAATTAGGGAAAGATCTATTATAAAATCTATGCCAAAATCAGTGCCTAGAGAAACCAAAACTTGCACGCCATACCCCAAGGTGTCCTTTCATCAATAGGTCATGAGAATGGAAGATGACACATGTATGCAAAGAAACACATGCTTAAACCATAGAAAATATTTGTAAAAAAATGGCATATAGTTTTAAGAAGATATCCAACCATAAATGCCCCAGGTGTCCATGCTAGACCACCACAATAATGAGCACACAAATTATGAAGGAAACCTCTATGAAATTTGCCAAAAATCACGGTAAGGGGATGAAGCCCTAATAGAAAGAAGGTCAGCAACAAACAAAGAATGAATAGGAAAAATCCTCATTAATGGGAGTAGGTAAAAGTAGCATTTAAGACCACTCATCCTTGAAAAAATTTATTCTAGTGTCGAGGAAGAGTTGTTGTAGTATTAATGACGCCATCACCAAAAAACACACTAATCACATTCTTTATCTTTCCTTCACCTCTTCATACTTAATAAAATATTTCAACCTTTTCTTTCATTTGACAATCGATAATTTTCCACTTGGTCTTATCCTACACCCCCATGGCTTACTTTCTATTTTAATTTTATTCATTGCGGGGAAGTAGGGAATATTCCCTGAGTGTATTTTTCAGCACCAACATCAACATCGAGCTTCGAAGTTCAAGCATGCCACTTGTTGAAAAAGAAAATAAAGCAGGTTGAAGATGAGATCTATGAAAGATTGAAACTGTTGAGAGTCAGGCTTCAGGCCTACCTCTTACCATATTTCGAAGGCTAGAAGAAGGAATAACAAGACTGTGAAGTCCGAAAACTGCTACCTATGTCGGGTGTTAGAGATCAAGGGTTAGCTTGTTGGGATATATCATACCTAAGAATGGTAAGAGGTAAGGTGAAAGCCTGATGTCTGAAAGCTAAAGATCTTGATTGTTAGAGAGATTTCAATGGAAGGAAGAAGGTGGAAAGGAGGGAGGAGAAAAGGAAGCAAAGAAGAAACCTGATCCTCGATCCATGAGAGGTCATCAGAGATCGGAGGTTGGGGGTTCATCCTATTATTTATGACTTACCATTAATTGGTAAGGGGTAAAATGGAAGAGAGAAGCTCGAAAGTCTGCAAATAAGAACTTAGTCAAATTTTTGAAAGAATTGATCAAGATGCTAGGGAAGAAAGGGAAAAATAACTTGGAAGAAATCTGAAGGGGGGAATATTTTAGAGGTCAAGTATTGGGAGGATGCCTTACGACTTACTGTTTATTATGAAGCGGTAAATGGTAAAGGGGATGAGTGAAACCAGACACATGAAAAGAAAATAGTCACATTTTTTAGAGCATATCAGTATTTGAGGGACAAAGAGTAGGCTTAATTCTTACCACTACAAACATAAGATTTAAAGGGAAAATTTGAAGCCTGACCTACGAAACATCAACACTTAGTTGATTTTTAGAAGGAAGAGAACAAGAAAAGAGGTAAAAGAAAGCCTAAAAAATTGAAACATTAGGACTTAGCCAATTTTAGGACCCTATAAAGGAGAATTTATGAAAGATGGCCCATAACAGATCTCTTAAATTGGTTATTAATGATAGGTCATTAAAGGGCGACATGAAATAAAAATAAAAACCTTTTCTATGCATTAAATGTCTGGAGTTGTAAAAAAGAGAATCTTCGTCGAGGATCGGGCTTCAAGCTTGCTTCATACTTTATGCGCATCTTGGCATCAGACCATCAAATATTGGGATTTGGGAGTACAATCTATGACATACCAAAGGAAGGTAGAAAGAAGGAAGAGGAAGGAGGGAGCTATGAAGACCGAAAGGATCACCTTTTCAAGATTTAGAGGTTGGGAAGGAGACTTACACCTTATCAAAGAGACAAAAATGGTAAATAGGAAGATTGAAGGTTGAAGTTTGAAAGGAGCCATCAAGAGTTGGGGAGAAAAGTTACCTCTTACTGAAGAAAGGTAAGAGGTAAAGGATAAGGCTAAAGCTCAAAGCTCAAAATCTCGACACTTAGTCAATTTTTAAAAGGAGTGAAAGTGAGAAGGAACAAGGAAAAAATTGGAAAGTCCAATGCCCAAAAGTCAGAGATGAGATTTTAGGGATCAAGGACCAAGAAGGAGGCTTATTTCTTGAGATGAAGAGATGGAAAGTGGAAAGAAGGAAAGTCAATCATTGAAGTCCAAAAAGAAAATACATAGGCAATTCCTAAAGGATCTTGATCGAGCTTTGGAGGTTGGATGGTAGGCTTACGCCTTATGGGGAGAAATTGGTAAGGCTTAAAATTTAAGGCCAAAGGCCAACAACTAAAGTTCGATAGAAAGAAAAGGGAAGAAAAGGAAGAGATACTTGAGGGAAACCCAACCCTTGAAGTCTGACTAATCAAGACTTAGAAAAATCATGAAAATCCTCTTCAAGATTTCGGTGATTGGAGGTAACGTTTAAGGCTTACTAGAAGGAAGTGATAAGGGTTAAAAGGTAAGGTTGATGGCCAAAACTTGAAAAAAATAGGGGAAATGGAAGGAATAGATAAGGAGCAGTCCAGTGATGAAGAAAACATGCAAGTAGAGAGGTAAGTGAAAGCTCAGAAGATTGAAACTTCAATATAGCCAATTTTAGGAACCTTCAAGGAGAATTCATGTAAGATGGCCCATGTAGGATCTCTCAGATTTGTTATCAATGATGGGTCATCTAAGGGTGGCATGAAATGTCAATAGGTACCCAACAAAAAATCCCCACAAGAGGAGTAGAGGAAAGACCACCAAATCCTCCACCACAATAGGAAACACAAACTTATGATGTAACAAGACAACAAAGCTCCTAGATTGTCAAAAGGAAGCCTTTAGCTTCACAACAGGCTCAAAACTCTTTAAGCTTTGCAGGTGAAGGATCCTCTTCAAAAGATACATCACTACCTAAAAGGAAAAGAAAATAGTCAAGGGAAGAATTAAACAATCTCTTGGAGGAGGAATAAGAGGTGGTTGGAGTCACACAACCCTTGGTAGTCTCCACGAAGTAGGTATGTTTTTCTCCCTCTCTTATCTCTTCTCAGTCTTTAGTCACTTCGGTTGTGTCAGAATTTTTTTTCTACATCCCAGTTTGTAGTTGCTACCACAATCACTTTCACCATCCCATAGCCCTCTTTTTTCAATCCTAGGATTGCCCCTTCATATTTTCTTAATACCACTTTGGCTTTATCAACCATACAGGCCTCCTCGTCACCACCATACATAATTCCTTTGGTCTCATCCATCCATTTGGTCACCCCAAGAACCCCATGCCCTACACAATCCTTACAAAGTATCTCGCCTTTCCCCTCAATAACTTTAAGGGGTATGTGCAGGATCATCATGGAAAAAATAGGCCCTTAAGTGGCAATAAAATTCAGAAAATCAGAGTTAGGAAACTTGACGTAAAAAATTGGACAAGTTATCTATATTATTTCAAAAATATGTAAGAATAGAATCTATAGCATATTGAATGTAGTTTCTAAACTATTAGGTTTTAAAATAAAAAATAAAAAATCTATTTGGTGAAAATTTGAAATTTCAATGCAGTAAAACTTAAATTTTAGGGAAAAAATAAGTAGGTGTCTGTCTGACCACCCTAACCACAATAAAATGATAATATTTTTTTATAAGATTTTAGATATAAGTAGGGGAATCATGTCCCGATGTGATGCATAATTTTTTGTAATTTTTTTCCAAGTAAATAATTAATTATGATTTTTTTATTACAAATTTTTAAAAATATAAAAACTCGTATATCTAACCACCTTAACTTGGTCAAAAATTCATGAAATTGATTTTTTTTTTTTAATCCTATAGTATGCGAAGCATAGAATGTGACGCATGTTTCATATTCAAAAAATGTGATACCGTTTGAAAGTTATAGATGTTTTTCAATCAACCTATCAATCAGGACTTTAGTCGTAATTCAAATAGAAAATGAATAATAATTATTTATTAAATTCAAAGTAAAGCATAATTTATATTGGTGGAAAGCTGAGAATCTCCTTTAAAAACCTTTTTCATTTCATCAATTTTGGGTAAAAAAAAGTTGTCAACCACATGGGCCATCATATCACTTAGATATCGCTACTTTTTGGCCCATCATGATCCTGCACATACCCTAAGCCTTCCACTAACCTCTCTAACAAGAGGGAAAATGGGGAATTCTATTGTTCTTATTCCTTTTATTCTTCCTATCAACATCCCTTTTATTGGGAAATATATCTAATCTCCCTTAGAATACCAAGGGCAAACAATTGCAACAAAGAAAGATTGGGAGGAGAGAATGCAAAAGAGAAGAAGTAAGAAGGATTTAACTCTAGCCGCCCTGAGAATGGATCGATTTATGATGAGAAACACTAGACAGTGATGGTCACAATAATGACTCCTCTTGTCCACAAACCTGAGGGATAATGAAACTTGAAGACTATGGTCTCCATGTCATTGGCCTCAATCTCAGCCAGACCCACCCATGAGATAAAGTAGAGCTAATAGAGGAGACTCAAAAGGTTATTACAATAGATCATTTAAAGGTTAGTCGATGGGTGAGGGTAAGTGCAAAAAAATGGGGGGCCAAAAAGTGGCCAATTTACTTTTTCATCTTGAAATAGCGAAAACACAAGTGCGTTATAGTAAAATGTGCTCACGTTATAGGTTGGTAGTCACCAAGCCTATGCCCAGTCATTACCAAGCAATAACACAAACACACTATAATATGATCGTGTTATAACACGCTTGCGTTATGGTTTAACTATGAAAAAACATACTTATTTTGAATTCAAAAAATGTGAGTTTTTTGAAATAATTTTTTTTCCAAAATGCGAGCGCGTTATAATGTGCTCACATTTTGGTCTACATTGAATTTTTTTCTTCCCTTTTTCTTGTCTCTTTCTTGTTATCTTTCAAGGAAACTGTATACATGAAATAAACATGTATAATTTTATTTCATGTATATAGTTTCAGGATGTTTGAGAGTGGTTTTAGATCTCTAGGAGTTATAATTGAAATTATAGTTTTTGGAATATCTTACAATTTTTCAAACTTAGCCAAATTTCAGTAATCAACATGTCAAATATCAGTGATCAAGAGATCAAATTTCAATAATCAACAAGTTGTATCATATTTTTCTTGCTCTATCTCACTTATTTTTTATCCCTTATGCTCTAGAACTCTCTCTCACAATCTCTCCTTCCCTCTATAATTCTATCTTTCTCACTTCTCTCTCCCTCTCTCCATCCCTCCCTTCATTCCTCTTTCCCTCCTTACCTCTAATTTTATCTATCTCCCCCTCTCTCTATCACCCCTCTCTGTCTTCCTTCCTCCCACCCACCTTCCCTCTCTACTTCACTCTATCTAACCTATCCTTATACCTCTCTCTCCCTCCATCCTTGTCTCTTTCTCTCTCAATCTCTCCACCTTCCTCCTTCCCTCTCTCTTTCTTCCTTCATCCCAACCACCTTCCCTCTTTAATTATCTCTATCTAACCTATCCCTCTCTACCTATCTCTCAGCCTCCCTCCTCTCTCCCAATCTCTCCTCCTTCCTCCTTCCCCCCTCTCTCTCATTCTCTCTATCACACTTATCTCTCCCTCTGTCCCTCCCTCCTTCCCTTTCTACTTCTCTCTATCTCTCTCCCTCCCTCTCTATCTATATAACCTCTCCCTCCATCCCTATCTCTCCCTCTCTCTCTCTACTCCTCCCTCCCCCTCCCCCTCTCTATCTCTCCCTCCATATATAATTCACTCTATATATCTCTCCATGTCTACCTCTCCCTACAACATTCCCTCTCTCTCTCCCTCTCTCTCAATCTCCCAACCTTTCTCCTTAGATTTGTGTTTCTCTCTCTCACACACACTCTCCCTCCCACATATTTATCTCTAACTCTCTCCTTCCCTCTCTACTCTCTATCTCATCATTCTATCTCTCCATATCTCTCCCTCTCTCTTTACTTCTTCTTTATCTCTTATTCCCTATATACTTATCTATCTCTCTCTCCATCTCTCCCTTTCCCTCCCTCCTTCCCTCTCTCTTAATCTCCCCACCTTCTCCTCTCTCTCTCTCCTTCCCTATATACTTCTCTCTATCTCACCAATATATCTCACTCCCTCCCTCCTTACCTCTTTAATTTATCTCTCTCTATATATATCACCTCTCTCTATCTCACCTCTCTCTTCGTTCCTTCCACCCACTGTCCCTCTCTACTTCTCTCTATCTAACCTATCCCTCTCTGCCCCACTCTCTCTCCCTCCCTCTCTCTCAATATCTCCACCTTCCTCCTTCCCCCTCTCCATCTCTCATTCTCTCTATCTCACTTCCCTACCTGCTCTCTATCTATATCACCTCTCTCTCCCTCCCTATCTCTCTCTCTCTCTCTCTACTTCTGCCTCCCTCTTCCCCCTTCTATATCTCTCCTTCTCTATATATACTTATCTCTATCTCTTTCTCTCAATTTCTACATATCCCTCCCTCCTTCCCTCTCTCTCAATCTCCCAACTATCCTCCTCTCTCTCTCTCTCTCCATCTTTCTCTCGCTCTCTTCTTTCCTCTCTACTCTTTATCTTACCATTCTCTCATTTTCTACTTCTCCCTCACACTCTCTCCTTCCCTAATACTTATCTATATATCCCTTTCTCCATCTCCACCTCTCCCTCCATCCTTCCCTCTTCTCTCTCTCCCTCTCGCTCAATCTCCCTACCTTCCTCTCTCTCTCTCTCTCTCTCCCATATTTCTCTCTCACTTTCTCCTTCCCTCTCTACTCTCTATCAAGAACCATTCTCTCTCCCTCCCTCCCTCCTCTCTCTATCTCACCTCTCTCTCCCTCCCTCTCTAATATTATCTGTCTCCCCCTTTCCCTCTCTTCCTTCCTCCCACCCACCTTCCCTCTCTACTTCTCTCTATCTAACCTATCCTTATCTACCTCTCTCTCTCCCTCTGTCCTTATCTATCTTAATATCTCCACCTTCCTCCACTCTCTACTTCTCTCTCTATCACCTCGCTCTCACCTTCCCTCTTTACTTCTCCCTCTCTCTCCGTATCACCCTATCTCTCAATCTCCAAAACCCTATATCGAATATCATAAATCCTAATCCCTATACCCTAAATCCTCAGCCCTATACTCTCACCCTTAGAACCTATACCCTAAACATTATCCCTTAACCATAAGCATAAACCCTAAACCCTAGATTTAATATTTTACCCTAAATCCTCATTGTATGAAAAAATGCCTCAAAGAAATGGGGCCTCACAGTGAGACCCCATTTCTTTGAGGCATTTTTTCATACAATGAGCACTACCTTGTCAATGTGTCAATGCGGTAGCATTGACAAGGTAGTGCTTGTTGTATGAAAAACCACCATGAGACCCCATTTCTTTGAGGATTTTTTTCATACAACAAGATCATGTTGTATGAAAAATTATTCAAAGAAATAGGGTCTAACGGTGATGTACATCTCCTTGAGACCCCATTTCTTTGAGACATTTTTTCATAGAATGAGCACTACCTTGTCAATGTGTCAATATAGTAGCATTGACAAGGTAGTGCTCATTGTATCAAAAAATGCCTCAAAGAAATGGGGTCTCAAAGTGATGTGCATCATCATGAGACCTCATTTCTTTGAGGTATTTTTTTATACAATGAGCACTAAGCTCACTACATTGTCAATGCATCAATGTGGTAGCATTGACAAGGTAGTGCTCATTGTATGAAAAAATTCCTCAAATAAATGGGGTCTCACGGTGATGTACATCACCATGAGACCTCATTTATTTGAGGCAAGTGCTCATTGTATGAAAAATTCCTCAAAGAAATGGGGTCTCACAGTGATGTACATCACCATGAGACCCCATTTCTTTGAGGCACTTTTTTATATAACGAGAACTACCTTGTCAATGTGTCAATGCAGACACATTGACGAGGTAGTTTGAAAAAAATCCTCAAAGAAATGGGGTCTCACAATGACTGCATCACTGTGAGACCCCATTTCTTTGAGGTAATTTTTCATACAACAAGCACTACCTTGTCAATACATCACCGTGATGCATTGACAAGGTAGTTCTCGTTGTATGAAAAAAATCCTCAAAGAAATAGGTCTCACGGTGATGTAAATCAATGTGATACCCCATTTATTTGAAGCATTTTTTCATACAATGAACACTACCTTGTCAATGCATCAATGCAGTAGCATTAACAAGGTAGTGCTCATTGTATGAAAGAACATAATCGTGAAACCCCATTTCTTTGAGGAATTTTTTGATACATCAAGCACTACCTTGTCAATGCATCACCATGAGACCCCATTTATTTGAGGAATTTTTTCATTTAATAAGAACTACATTATAAATGTGTCAATGTGGTAGCATTGACAAGGTAGTGCTTTTTGTATGAAAAATGACTCAAAGAAATGGGGTCTCATGGTGATGCACATCACTGTGAGACACCATTTCTTTGAGGCATTTGTTATACAATGAGAACTACCTTGTCAATGTGTCAATGCTATTGCATTGAGAAGATAGTCCTTGTTGAATGAAAAAACACCACCGTGAGACCCCATTTCTTTGAGGCATTTTTTCATACAAAGAGCACTACCTTGTCAATGCATCAATATGGTAGCATTGAAAAGGTAGTGTATTGTATGAAAAAATGCCTCAAAGAAATGGGGTCTCATGGTGATGTGCATCATCATGAGACCCCATTTTTTTGAGGCATTTTTTCATACAATAAGCACTAAACTCATTACCTTGTCAATGTGTCAATGCGGTATCATTGACAAGGGAGTGCTCGTTGTATGAAAATGCACCTCAAAGAAATGGGGTCTCATGAGATGTACATCACCATGAGACCCCATTTCTTTGAGGCACATTTTCATACAACAAGCACTACCTTGTCAATGTGTTAATGCTACCACATTGACAAGGTAGTGTTCGTTGTATGAAAAAAATCACTGTGAGACCCCATTTCTTTGAGGCATTTTTCATACAATGAGCACTACCTTGTCAATGCATCAATACAGTAGCATTGCCAAGGTAGTGGTCGTTTTATGAAAAAATGCCTCAAACAAATGGGGTCTCAACCTGTTGTACATCATTGTGAGACCTCATTTATTCATACAATGTGTCACTATGGATGCATACCTTGTCAATGCGTCATGGTGATGTACATCACCATGAGACCCCATTTCTTTGAGGCATTTTTTCATACAACGAGCACTACCTTTTCATTGTGTCAATTCTACTGCATTGATAAGGTAGTGCTCGTTGTATGAAAAAATGCCTCAAAGAAATGGGGTCTCACGGGTACATCACCATGAGACCCCATTTCTTTGAGGCATTTTTTCATACAACGAGCACTACCTTATCAATGTAGTAGAATTGACACAATGGTTGCTGTATGAAAAAAGAATGGTCTCACGGTGATGTACATCACCGTGAGACCCCATTTCTTTGAGGCTTTTTTTCATACAACGAGCACATCATACAATGAACACTACCTTGTTAATGCATCAATGCGGTAACATTGACAAGGTAGTGCTCATTGTATGAAAAAAATCACCGTGAGACCCCATTTCTTTGAGGAATTTTTTCATACAACAAGCACTACCTTGTCAATGCATCACTGTGAGACCCCATTTTTTTGAGGCATTTTTTCATACAAAAAGAACT
Source organism: Sequoiadendron giganteum (assembly GCA_007115665.2). Lineage (NCBI taxonomy): Eukaryota > Viridiplantae > Streptophyta > Pinopsida > Cupressales > Cupressaceae > Sequoiadendron > Sequoiadendron giganteum. The sequence goes on along the minus strand of CM021100.1, from coordinate 229,789,002 downwards.
ACCTTGTTAATGCATCAATGTAGTGGCATTGAGAAGGTAGTGCTCGTTGTATGAAAACATACCTCAAAGAAATGGGTTCTCATGGTGATGTACATCACCGTGAGACCCCATTTCTTTGAGGCATTTTTCATACAATGAGAACATCATCGTGAGACCCCATTTCTTTGAGGCATTTTTCATACAATGAGCACATCATCGTGAGACCCCATTTCTTTGAGGCATTTTTCATACAATGAGCACATCACCATGAGACCCCATTTCTTTGAGGTTTTTTTAATCAAACATCCTAAAACTATATACATGAAATATAACTTAATGTATTTATAATTAAATACTTATTTCATGTATATAGTTTCCCTAAAAGAAAACAAGAAAAAAGAGACAAGAAAAAGAGAAAAAAATTTCAATGTAAACCAAAACATGAGCGCATTATAACACACTCGTGTTTTGGAAATGCATTCACAAAATGCGAGTGCGTTATAATGCTCTCGCATTTTGTCTATGCATTCAAATAATGTGAGCACATTATAACACGCTCATGTTTTATCTTGCTTTGGGAATCCCCAAGCCTTTGGCTTGGATTTGCTTTGGATTTCCAACCCAAAGGCTTGGAGGGCCTTCCCAATGTCTGAAGATGTGTTTTTGCATATTCTAAAAAATTTCACATAATCTCATTTGTATCAGGTTCGCATGTGTTTCAAGGTTGAGTAAATCTAACACCTGGGTAATGTTAGGCTCTCTCTTAAAGCTATCTAATGATATATTGTTTTTCACATTTTGACAATTTTAAGCCTTTGATCTTTAATTTCTTTTGCTTGTGTGTCCATTTTTTGGCAAAAACCATTGTTTGGTATTTTTTTCTTTATAAATTAATTGTTCATTGAAAGTTGTAGGGGTAGCATGGACAAAATTCTATTTTTTAGGATGTGTCCACTTTAAAAATTAGTAAAAAAATAAATATTCATTAAAAATTAATAAAAAAAAAATCGAGCATAAACTACATACTGTTAGCTAATTTCTCATTGAAGCGATTTCAAAAATACCAAAAAATAGTTAACCTTTTGAGGGAGCCAAAAAAGTCTCTATGTTATGTTTTTTTGATAAAAACAACACCAATTTATATGGCTCCCTCTTTTGAACCCCTTAATCTATACAATTTTCAATAAAAAAATTAGTAGTTTAGAAAGAAGACTCGGAGCACTACGATCCTTGTCTTTTTTGTATCTAAATTTTTTGAGTGTGACTATCCTCAATTTCTCATCCAAAGCCAGTATTTCATAATTTTAGAAAAAAAGTGGCCACTTAAGACCCCTTTTTGGCCCCCCATCTTTTTGCACTTACCTGTGAGCAAGAGAGAACAAGAGTTGAAAATTGTTAATTCTATAGTTGACAAGCTAGGAGTTGAGGCACAAGGTAATGATCTAGACATTACCAAGTTGCAAAAAGAGCTTCGTGATGCCCAAGCTTTAATTGACACAAGCAAAGAGGATAAAGTGACCAACTATGCTAAGCTGCAAGAGAAAGAACGAGAATTGAATCCATTGCAAATGAGCCTCTCCGACACAACAAATGTATAACAAAAGTTACAACAAGACATGCAGGGTTTAAAGGCTAATCTACAGAAAGAATTGGATAGCGCTTGGGATCATATTGAAACAAAGAAAAAAATAAAAAGTAATAGCTAAAAATTAGCTGCATGAGAAGATGTAGGAGTTGGCAAAAAATCAACAAGAAATCTTTGATTCATTAGGCATACATGTGCAAGTTCAACAAGAGGTGTAGGAGAAAGAGGCAAAGTTCCAAAAGGAATTGGAAAAAGTACAAGTTCACTTAGATGTTGAGAAGAAAGAAAAAGAGACCACCGTGTCTGAACTCTAGGGAAGAGATCAAAACTTGGCACAATTCCAACAAGAGCTCTCTAATTCTATGAACAAAATAAAGCAGCTCTAGTAGGAAAATAAAGATAAAGATAAACAAATACAATAGTTGCAAGGTGCATTATCTAGTTCTATGCAACAACCAAGTATCCTCCCCATGCTCCAACAACTCTATGCCTCATATTGGGAGAAAATAAAAATATAACAGCTTCTTTCTAACCAACACTCAAATTTATAGCAGATACCTAGAAGCTAAGTACAAATGTTGACCAACCACAAAGGAATAAATTCTGTTGGCTATAGTGCCAAGGGTTGTAGAATCTAAGTTATTCATGGAAAAAAAAAAATAGTTGATGGCATTCAACCTTTAAGACCCCTTTTCTAAAGGTTAACTATTTTTAACTTAGATGCCTCACCTACATACAAAATACAACATACTCCTAAAGAATAGGTGATCATTAAAGGGGGTGGACCATTGTACTCCAGCTTTCTTCAATTTAAAAAATAATCCAAGGGTTAATAAAACTCTCTCCTAGAATTCTTTGGAGGAAGCCCAACTTCCACGAACTATTTGCCCACCTCATATCATGTACTCTGGTCAAAGAACGTATTGTCCTTCCATTTTCCACGTTACAATTTAAGCACAACTGGTGGCAAATATGTTCCAGTTTCCACAACCCTAGTCTACAGCTACTGATTCAGTCTGCCCACAAAGAACTCGCTAGAATCATGGAATAAATTTTGTAATCCCTTAAAATGTGGGTGGTTTCATACGATAACTCTTTTTCACTGCTGCATGACAGCAGCCCTCCATCTAATTCGCTTACAAGATTAGAATGGAAATTAATATGGATTCTTCTGCATGCAAAGTTGGTGGATTGTTTTATACAGTCTAACTGTTCAGAAATGGATTTTGTAATCAATCTGGGGATGCTATACATGCTACAACGTACCATAACTCCACCACTTAATTAAAGATATGTTGACTGTCTTTGCGAAACTGTTATTCCTGTCATTGCCATAATACCAATAATAATGGCTGTCAATATGATGTCATATATGACTCTCAGTCGAAACCCTAAAATTCTACTGTGGCAGAAGAATTATCCATAAACCCAGTTATAACGTTTCCTTCTGTATTGTATACCAGATCTTTCAGTTCATTCATAAACAGTTCATTCAAGAACAGCCTCTACTGCAGTGCTAGAGTTCAACAGTAATGGAGTAAGTACTGCAGATATTGCATTAGGAAAGTATAGTAAGACCATAACTGTCAGTTGGGTAAGCAATAAAAAACCCACCGTGCTCGGGTTCATCAGTAATGGAGTACTGCAGATATTACATTGGGAAAGTATCGTAAGACCATAGTTGTCAGTTGGGTAAGCAATAGAAACCCACCTTCAAACAAAATTTTAATGTGACTGAGAAGGCATGGTTACCCATTTAATAAAATGCCCAGTTGAGATATGTGCCCTGTCTATAAGTTGTAAGGCATCCTGATTACTTCTGACATTGTGCCATTGACATCAGCTCTGCAAACCAAGCACAAGAAGAAAAAGCCAGGAAAAGAAATGCCTCATCATCCATAAAGTCATTGCAGTCCTAGATAATAAATACAAGCAAATTTTCATGACAAGATTGTACAATTCTAATCAGCCTGCATGACGCCCATCGAATGAACTGCACGATTGCAACCCCCCTTTGATATGACAATACAAAAAATGAATGAAATGCGCATGTTTGGATTAATCAACCCCTTGACAAGACAATACACAAGTGAATGAGTGATATGCCCACGGTATGTTGGTAGCAAAGCTTTATTGTGGATTGAGCTGTTGAACAAGTTTAAAATCTTCTTTTGGGCATTACAAAACATGGAGAATAATAGATTGCATCTAATGTATGTCATCTTTGGCATGTGAAAAGTACTGTACTATATAATTAAAGTATATGAGAAAATTCTTGAGTTTTATGCAGAGAATTTTTGTTTTTTCCATTGACACTCTCAATACCACGAAGTAAAGGAGTGCCTGCTCTTTGCCAAACAGAGGTAGATAGCAGCTTTAATCTATTTTTGGAAAAGCTAATGTGGATGAGTGGAGCATTGTCAGAAACTTAATAAGCTTAGTAGCAAGGGCAAGGTAGAAGGACCCTCCGAGAAACCTAGCCAATCATAATTTCATAAGATATTGGGAGTTTAGATTCCACTAATAACTTTATTTGTATTCAAAATGGTTTGTCTTTTTTGGCATCATTGTTCTATCCATAATAGGTTTTTATTTTTATTTTTTATTGTTTTTTAAGATGAGTTCAAGTTATATAAATTAAGATAATTATAAAAATTTAAAGTTATGTTATTTAATTTTGTATATTTTAGTGTTGAGAAAATGAGAAAACTTAATTTTGATTGATTATTATAATAGTTGTGCAATTCGTTATACAATTTTTTTTGCAGTAGTTGTGTAATAATCACAAATAAATTTCTTTAATAATTATAATTTAGTATTAGGGGTTGGGGTCCTAGCTTGGTTGGCTAAATCTTTCATGTTGCAGGAGGTTGGTCACGAGGTCTAGTCTCCCTCACCCCCATGGTACTGGGGGTTGGACTGGCCACGAGGTCTAGTCTCCTTCACCCCCATGGTACTGGGAGTTAGACTGGCCATGAGGTCTAGTCTCCCTCACCCCCATGGTAGCGGGGGTTGTCCTACCCGATTCTTGTAGTCTAAAAAAATATAAAAATTGTAATTTAGTATTCTTTTTTTTGGGTATAATTATGTAAAATATGTAAATGTATGTTCACTACAATTATATAGCAATTATGAAAAAACATTCATAGCTTTGTGTGTAACTATTGTAAGTGGCTCTTACAAACACTTAAATTGATACATCCTTATTTATCCAATTTGCATCCCCTTTTTAATAAAATAATATTTTATTATTTTAATAAATAAAGTCACTATTCACTTGTACTCTATTTCTAGCTTAAAATCATTTAATCATCTTGACATTATAGTCTACTTTAGATAAATAAATCCAAATATTTATTCATATAATTTCCCATATCTTCATCCAAAGAATTAAATAAATATATTTACTTATTTAATTTTCTATTTCCTCTACTTTCCATTAAGTGGGATAAAATCAATTAGTCCCTTTATCCCCCACTTTCACATGATAAATCCTAATCAACTCCCCTCAAATCATGTACATTCCTCCAAGGTGTACAAAAGCATGACATTTTGTACATGTCACATGGGTCAAAGTACTTGCCCATCCCTCAAGGGTACTCTTAAGTACCTTTTCCAAGGGGAGTCTCCACCAAGGTTTCCCTTCAATAATGGCCCCCTCTCTATCAAACAAGCATGTGAGGACACTTGCCCTCCTCTCACCCTAGACCAAAGGTCCCAACCTATATTAGCCCTTGATCCTAGCCATCCAATCCTTAGGTCAAAGATCCACAAATTGGGCCCATCCTCAACCATTTTGAGGACTTCAATGAAATGTAACCTTATTGTCAAAATTCATTAATCCTCGATAAATTTGATGTAGGTAAGGTGTGCATGTAACTCAAATGATATTCTAATCCTTTATCAACCAACCTATTGGATTATAGTGTGCTCCATTTATCTTATCAGCCCATGGACATATTCACTTGGCATGGTGATGGTACTACAAGTAAAAAAATAAAAATTCTAAGAGCTAAATTCTTAAAGTTGCATATAACATGGAAACATAAGAAAATAAAATTTTGTACTTAAGTAGAAAATTTATTCTACGAACTTTTAATTAATGAGAAATTATACAGAATTGTTATATAATTTCTCTACAAATAATGGAAGCTATTGATTTGACCTATTAAATATGGTAAACATATTGTAACATATAGGTCTAGCTAAGATCATAAGAATCTAAACTACTAAAATAAATGCTCAATTATAGCTCACCTAAAATGGGCCCTTTCTTGGGTTAGTTGCACCTTCCTTTTATTTTTTTGAAAGTTTAGTTAACTCATCATCTCATATAACTCATAGCATTAAAATGATAAAGAAGCCATATGAAAAGAAAAATCCCTTTTCAAATTATCTTTTTAAATCTCTTTATACATATAGAAAAAATTATATCCTAGATATGCTAAATAGCATGCTATATAGACCTACTTCCACTTCATACATTTATTGATATAGAATAAATAATTCTACACTTGTCCAATCTCTCCCTCTTACATGGGAAAATAACTTCTTAATTTAGAAATATGAACAAAATTAGAAAATTGAGTCTAAGGTAGTTAAAGAGGAAAAATCCTACTAAGATACTCCAACCTATGCTTAAAAAGAAGCATGCCTTTGAGAATACATGGATGAACAACTAGGTTTTTCAATTCCTCCATAATCTATCACCTTGGAAAAGAATGTTTGAACTATCTCTCGTTTGTTGATGAGGTTCATTTCTTACTACAAAGAAGTGACCATTACCACTGCATAGTTGTAGGTAAATACGATCTTGGCTATAGGTATACAATATGTTTGGTTGTAGTTTTTTATCCTTAATTATTGTAGGGAAAAAGTTAGTTGATAGAAAATAATACTCTAAGATCATCATACCTAGAATAACATGCTATATTATTTTTATAAAATAGTTTTAACATATAACTATTTATTAAAATGTCTCATAGCTAATAATAGTGATTTTATCTAAGTATTAATTAAAAATACTTAAGTATGAGTAGGACTATCTATATAAATACTTTCGAAGTAGGAAACATACATAAAAATAGAAATTCCTGTGATTTTGGTACTTATGTTGAAGAGAAGAGAACTAGTGCATATCACTAAATCTAATAATATTGAGTACAACCATGTTACCATGATGCAATAAGTGTTAGTTTGGTGAGTTATTTTCATATTTTTACGATGTATACTAAAATTTAAGCTTAATTTGAGTGTTGCATTCAATTGTGAGTAAATGGGTTGATTTATCTAGTTCATTTACATTAAATTCTTCAATTTTCATGTACACATATTTGAGACACCTAGTGAGACCCTTCATTCTTGTTCTAATAATTTTATTATGTTTGTAATATATTTTTTGATCATTGATTACAATTTCGAAATATACATTTATAGTTCGACATATGTTCTTTGTGTTTCAACTATCCATTACAAAGTGATGTATCCACTCAATGACCTCTTCTAACATGATTCCAAGAGATTTTCACCCTTCTAAATTTCAATTTTCTAATAGATAATATCTTTTATAGGTCATTATGCTATCCATTTTGCTCCTAATCGAAAATTTTATAGGTTTAACATACCCTTTTTTTGATCTTTGTATCTTCAACATGTTTCAATATATCCACTTTCAAATTGACATATTTGTCCTATATTTTTTCGGTTCCACTTTTATCAATTTAAAATGCATTTATATTGATTTCTAACCAAGCTGCCATTTGGTTTTCTATTAAAAATCAGTCTTGTAGGGGGTATGCTACCAAAATATCCTTTTAAACAACCTTGAATTATTTATCATCTAAAAATTTGCATTTCCTATATAGATGTCACATTTTGGCATATGTGTGATATAACTCGATGTTTCCATGCCTAGGATAAAATACCTACTCTATGTTTTATAATATATGTTTATAAATCAACATATCTATTTACAAATTATTTTATTCTATAACTATTTTAGTAGTTCAACACTATATATAATTTTTACATTTTTCACCTTTGAACATATGTATTTGTAATTCAACATATGTGCTCTATATTTTGGTGTATCCACCATTTTCCAACTCACCAATGTCACTAAATATTTCTAATAATTTTCATTGATTATTTTTGTATCAAACCGCTTGTGTGTGCAACTTGCAATTTATTTTCAAAGGCCATATCTAAAACTATTAATATATTGTTTGTGGCTATAATATGTTGAACAAAGGTTGTCATTGATGTCAAAGAAGTTCATTGTTTCAAAGGTGTAAGACTAAGTAATACATGAATTATCATTGTGTTGCCCTTACCATTTTGAGGTGTAGAGATTTACAAAATATATGTTACTGGTTATATTCCCAAAAGTGTGTGTGACTAATGTATGCTTGCAATATCATGCATTCATCTATTCACTATGATAGAGGTAATCTAGAAGTCTGTGCCAAAATGTTTCAGCTCAATTATCAAGGAAAAGATATTTCTTAGGCAATACAATTATGGTTAGCATTTCTTTCAAAAATGCATTTTTTCTTTATGGTTTTAGAGGAGGGTATGTCTACACTAGTTCTATCATATTCCTAACTTTCTATAGGATATGTTGAACATGCAAAAATAATGCAATGAAAAAAGGTTCTTTGTGCCTATCTATTAATCATTTTGTGTTCAAGACATGTACGATAATGGCTACTAGTGTGAAAAAGTCAAATCTTGCGTGTGGTGTCAAGATAGGACTCAATTAAGGTTCTTGTGGTAGAATATGACATCATGTTCATTTGTCAACAATCAAAATTTAATTTTGGACTGACCTATTACATGTTTAATGCAATTTGAGTTTAAGTCTACCTTTTGTCATTATGGTTATTTATGAACCCATAACCAACATAGAAGAAGTGTTAATGTAATGTCATGCATATATTCATCAATTCAATGGATACATAATGTGAATTTGATGAAGTGAAGAAAGTGAAAATACAAGGAGATGATTGTGAAGATAGAGTTCTTCAATGTGAGTTGTATTTCAAAGTGTGCACCATTATCAGAAAATCGCAAGAAGTGTGATTTAGTGTTTGTAGCCAATCTATAAGTGTATGAGATGTCTTAGGCTACAATTGAAGATCCACAAGCATTATCTATGGAATCTGGGAGGATTGATGTTCTTCTTGTTGTATTGATTAATTGGATATTGGTGTCTACTATAAGTTGTTCCTATAAACACTGTTGAGAAATTATGTCTCAACTTCCAGCTTGAAGTCCTCGTTTTCATGCCTTGGTGTTTTCGTGTTGTTTGCAAAGTTTTGGCGGAGGTGGAACCAAAATGGAACTTGGCATTGTTTTGTTTGCCTAAGTTCCGGGTTTCGATTCTCGTTCCTGATCTGACTCCACTTCTTACCATCTATTGTTTCTTGCTTCGCAGGTTCTGGCGGAGGCAGAACCAGTTTTGGAATTTGGCAATGTCCATTTTCCATGTTCCTATTTCATTTTCTGTTCTAACTCCGGGTCCAACTCCTGCTTTTGTGATCTAGTTCCTCTGGATGTTTGGATTCTCCTCAGCGTGTTTTCCTCCGCCTTGTCCTGGTTCTGGATTGTTGTTTCTTGCAGTTGGCGGATGTGGAACTGGAACCGGATTGGCTCCTGATCTTGGACTTTTGGTAAAGTCCTGTTTCTATTCTAGTTCTGTCCCCGGTCCCGACTTCGACTCCGGTCTTTTGTGTCCCCCTTTGCCGTGGGCAGACGCGGAACCGAATTGGTTCCTGAATCTGTAATTTTGGTGGAGTCATGTTTTGACTCCAGTTCCTTCTCCGACTTCGACTTCGACTTCGGTAGTGTGTATTTTCGGTGGAGTCCTGATTTGACTCCTGTTCTGACTCTGGCTCCGACAGTGTTAGAAATGACTTGAAGTCTTGGTCGCGCCCGATGTCTATTTGACCGTTTTGGTTGCTCTGTCAACTGTGATTGCTGATGGGTCTTGGATGCGTGGCACCTGGTTGAATAGTGAATGGATGAATACCAAGATAGTTATTGTGGCAATTGCATTTGTCAACGAAGGGTGGCAAGCTCAACCATTTTGAGTAATGGCTTTGAATGTAAAGTTGGCTCATTGCAGGAAATCTGTCAGATCCGACCAGTTGCGTGATTTGAAGATGGAATTCATTGCTCTTCTGAGTCGGTTACATATGGATGAGAGATGTGTTATTTCTCATAGGTTAGACAAGTCAAGAATTGAGTTGTGAGTTGCAGAGCAATTTTGAAGTTGCGAGCTGAAGAATAGAAGGACGTGAGTTCTTGAGGAGGGTTTTGAACTGTATGTTGTAAAACATTGTAACAGTGGATCTGAAACTCTCTAGGTGATTGTGAGCTGAACAAAGAAGTCTGGATATTGTATGTAATCGATTCATTATTGTAATACAATAGTTTTGACTTTGTGTGGTGGGTTTTTTACCTGAAAGGGTTTTCCCACATAAATACTGTGTCATCTTTGTTTGCTTATCTTTTTGGTTTCTCATTGCCATGGTTGTATACATCTCTATAAGTTTTAGAAACTGTTAGTTTTTTGTTTTTGCTTCTCTCCCCTGTAGCAAAGGTGTTAAGGGAATGTACTCTACACTGTTGGGTCAGTAGATCCGCATTATTTTCCCTTCAAAGTGGTATCAGAGCTTGGCCAGTTCATGTTATCCTTGTTAGGGAAAATTAGTTTTTTGCACTAATACTGTTTCTATTGTGAGATGGTGAGTACATCTGGTAGAATAGATATTGAGAAGTTTAATGGAAGCAACTTTGAGTTATGGAAACTCAAGATAGAAGACTTGCTTGTGGATAGAGACCTCTAGATTGTAGTGAAACTAATCTAAAGTCAATTTTGTTTCAATGTGTATACAATAAAGTGTAGAATTTAAAAGTGTTTTTTTTTTTAAATTCAGATGAATGAAAAAAATATAACACCAAAAATTCTATATATATAGGTTTTCAAAAGGAAGACGCCAAGAAAAGAAATTAAAGATCAAAACCTTAACATATTCTAGAAGTAGAAAAAAATATGGCTTATAAAGCTAAGAGAGAGCTTGACATTATTGTGGTTTCTTTTTAGATCAACATTAAAAGACATACAAACTTAATGGAGGACACACTTGATATTTAGGCATTTTTTATATTTTCAAAAAATACATCTTTGGGCATTGACATGCAAGTCTAACTCTTTCCGCTAGATTCCCAAGGAAAATCCAACCCTAAGGGTCAGTAGTTTCCAAGGAAAGTTATAACTTGAGTTTGTTATAACATTCTCACATTATAACACACTAGTGTTATAATGTGGTTGCATTAAAATATGTTATCATTATAACATGCACTGGTGCTTTAACAACTCATATTAAAAACACTAGCATTATAATGTCCACAAAAGAATTGTAATATGTTAGAATTATGAAAAATTTAAAGCTAGTCTATATCACATGAATTTAGATTATTTATATGTTTTCTAAAATATGCTCGTGTTTTGGAAAAGATGGAAAATAGCATAAAATCATGTTATTTAGAGTAGTTTTAATATTTATCTATATATATCACTTGATTTTTAGGAAGGGTTATAAAAAACTCCCATTTTAGAAGAAAAAATATGACTTCATCAATATAAAAAATTACATTTAATCTATTGAAACATCCTCTTCACTCTTATTCACACAAAACTACTTGATGATAGAAAACCTAATCTATATATCTCTCCCTCTCTCCCTCTCCTTCTCCCTCTCTCCTCTATCTCTATATATTGATCAATCTCTCCCTCTCTCCCTCTCTCCTTATCTCTCCCTTTCTCTACCTCTATATGTCAAACTCCCCCTTTATATCTCCCCCCCTCTCTGCTGTTGGGGATAAGGAGTTCGGTCTGTCATCAAGATAGGAATCTAAGACAATAGTGCATTAGTGATTTCAATTCAAAATCACTCCAAAGGCACACACAACTGTACCATAAAGCAGAAGCAGGCACAAAGTATTCCCCATTGATCCTCTGAGAGAAGTAAATGCAAAAAAATTAACAAATTCAACACAAATAGATAACCATGAAAGACAAGCAATATTGACACACAAATATACGTGGGGAAAACCCTTTCGAGTAAAAAACCCCACCCTCCAAAACATTTAGCTCAGATTGTTTTATTCAGTAAAAGGATTACAATACAAAATATATAGAGCTATGCTCTGCCAGGATTGTTACATCTTGTCCAACAGGAGAAAATAGGCAGGCAACAAAACCAGAACCTTCATGTAGTTCCAATGACATCCATATGTCATTACTACATAGATTCCTTTGAGCTCCTCAGAAAAAACTATCTCAGCCAGCCTCTCGGCCAGCACAACCCCTATGCCTCACATCAGGTTCACATCGTTTAGATCCAAAAGACAGAGTGTTTGCAGTTGCAATGCCTTAGCATACTGCATGAACACCCTCCACGTCTCTCTCTGTCAACGACTCTCTTACTTTCTTTGCATGCACATGAGATTACTTAATCTTTTTCCATGTGCCAACATGTCCAACCTGTCCAAATAGTCAAAACCATCCTCAAGATATCACTAACAGATCTACCCATGTTGTCCTCCTTGCATCGAGCCACCTAGGCAATAAATCCATCACCTTAATCGGGTTCCATTTCCATGGCCTGCAATAACTGTCTTTACCTTTTTTGGTCTTCGATCAATCAGATGCTGCCAACCTACCATGTGTCACCTTCTCATTCACTGATCACTCTGACATAAACAGTCCAGCTTGGTCAACTAAGCTCCGAGCTCATCCGAGCACTTACCGCATTACCGTCGAGCTCAATGTTACCTGTCGTGGTATGGCGGTGAGCCCACCTGAGCTCACCCCGCTCCTTATCATGCTATCGTTGCCTCAGCCAATCTACCTTGCGGTATAGCGGTGAGCTCATCCGAGCTCACCAATGACTTCATTGAGCCTTGTCCTGCCATCCTACCGTGGTACCGCTGCCTTGTCAAAGTCTAACCATAGTATGGTGGTAGCCGTCTTGGCTGACCGTAGGTGTTCTTACCACGACCACCACAGTCAGTCACTTGACTGTCCACGGTATGGCGATAACCGCCAGCTAGGCCGATGGCAGTCTTACCACGGCCATCGCGATCAGTCACTTAACTGTTCGCAGTGCAGGGGTAACCGCTAGACCCATCCGTAGGTGGTCTCACCATGCTATCGCGGTGAGTGGACCCACCGCCTGCGGTATGGCAGTAACCACCACTAAACCGCTACCACTAATCGACAATGGTTCACCGCACCCAGCACAGCTTAAGAATAAGCCTCCACAGTAGGGTGGTAACCACTGAACTTGTCTACCACAACCGCTCACCACGCAACCATGCCACCTCCAAGAGACCTTTGCGGTATGGCAGTAAAGGCCAAAATATGAAGAAAACGGCCAAGTCTTCAAGAGAAACCAGAATGTTGAGGCATCAATTTCCCAACAATCTCCCACTTGACGAAGACATTCAGGCTTCCTCCCAACTCAAACAAGGACCAACACCATGCTTCCAGACTCCAACCAAGACACCTACAATGACATCCGAAAATGTCCACCATCTCAGGCAACAACTCCAAACACAGGAACATGCCAAGGCAAAAAAACAACAGTCTTAGGAACACAAACATTTGATCCTTTAGGCGGAAAAGGCACCACAATAGTAGCAACAAGGCACAATGCAAACATAGAAAGAGAACCATTCTCGAGAACAAGATAAAACCATCAACTAGAACAACAACCATAAAAATAACTGCTCTCATCCAACTGAACAAACCCACGCAACTGAAAACCAACACCCATAGCTTGTGCTGAAACATCCAACCACCCATACCTCAAAATTATGATAACCAACAACAAACTCATGCGATCATAAAACCACCCATCTCAGCAGCAATCAAGCACCCTGTGTCAACCATTTGTAGACCAAACATATCCAGGTACTCCCACTACAAGGGCACTATCTCGATGAGTGCAAACAAAGCACCATCACAAATGATCCAGGCATACCAAGTCCACCAGCCCTTACATATAGAAGAAAGTAATTATGTAGTTCCAAGGAACACCCACTCTGATCTGTACAACCTGCAACCTCCTGTTGCAAGAGAAGTTTCTCTCAACACCTTCCACCATTCTTCCAAGGTCCTCCAAATCTAACTAAAGAAAGAGATCATAGGAACCTATGCATCATCACCAAAGTGACAACACATGACTACAAAAGACCACCATATCTCCACAAAGACATCTCACATCTAAAGTCAAAAGAACAATCGGGAAGAACAAGACCAGATTAGAGAGAAACAATAAATCAAAAAATATGCCCTTCTACAAACACTTCAATATGCCAGCTGTGACATGAATGATCTTCTTCTTATCCCAAAGGGAAAACCTTAACAACACCCAACAACACCATGGATGTAAGCATCAAGAAGATCAGACAAACCCATACACCATCTCCTATCAGTCCTCAAAAGCACAAGGAGATACACAATGCTATCCATCTTCCATTATGAATTCTCCAGAATCTTAAAACAGAAACTCAAGATTCATACCAATGAAAGATAAAGCAGAACACACCTAAATAGTATAATGGGAAAATACCTTTCATAGGAACACTGCTGAGTAGACCAAGGAGAAAAGAAAACACACTCCTCCAAGATATACAAGTCACCATGACTTACCCCAGAGCATTCTCCTTCAAGGTCTCTTTTAAATTCACATTCAACCAAGGTGCAGGCTTCTTGGACTTTTAGCTGTAACAACAACATTCTCATAAGAATTCTATCCTCACCTTATTTTCCATGCATCCATGAGTATCAGCAACCTGCCATCTCATGCTAACTCCAAATTGCATCACTACAATAAACATGAAGTCCTCCAGCATATGACCAATGTACTTAAGGCAAAGAGAATACACCAGATTACTATCAAAGCTCCAGGGTAAGTGCAAGAAGTTGGGTCCACGAAGAGGGGAAGTTTCGGCCAAAAAAAAAAAATCTCACAGAAAACACGTATACGTTATTAAAAAACGTGTACGTGTTATTAAAAAATGCGTACGCGTTATTAAAAAACGTGTACGGGTTATTAAAAAACGTGTATGCGTTATGCATTGGGTACCCAAGCCTAAAAAAATGCGTATGCGTTATAAAATGTGTACGTGTTATAAAACGCGTACGTGTTATAAAATGCATAAACGTTTTTGAGTGCATACAAGTCATTTATTTAAAAAAAATACTTTTTAGAAATGCGTACGCGTTTTTCTTTTAGAAACATGTACACGTTTTAAAACACGTACGTGTTTTTCTTTTCAAAACACGTACGGGTTTCAAAACGCATACGTATTTCTAAAAAGTATATTTTTTTTAAATAATCAAACAAATAAAGAGCGCATATGCATTTTGTAATGCGTACGTGTTTTTAAAAACGCATACGCATTATTAAAAACTTGAATCTCCAACCCACTTGTAGCCTTGGTTTTAGGCTCGGGAAAGGCTTGGCAATCCGAGCCTTAGCCTTTGACCTGCAACTAAAAAACTAAGGCAGATTGAAGAAGAATGTCCATCTTTGACAGTATGGTTGATTGATTTTTTTTCTGAATCAATCTATAAAATTAAAACCCATTATAGAACACGATTTCTAGTTTCCAAATATATAATTTTTATTAATATTGGATTATATTTGATATTTTTAAATTAATTTCAAAGCAAACTAGTCCTTAAACATGAAATATCAGACTTTTTTGGTTTTTTAATAATTTTTTTTTGGTGAAGTTTCTTGTAAAAAAAATTATATGACATCAATCTTTAGACAATTCTTAATAGAATGAAAAAAAAAAGTTTCAAAAAATGTTTAGTTTGAGTCAAATTATGTTGTCCGTACATGTTGATTTGTAAAAACAACAATTAAGGCCAATAAAAATTTAATAAAAAAAAAATATTCAACAAAAAATTACAAAAAAAATTCCTCATCAATCTTCATGTTGTTAGCTCTCTTTCCTCAAAAGGAATTAGCAAAATACTTTTATTTGGGTCAAAAAATTGTGTCCGTACACGTGCATGGTATGGTAAAAAAACAGGGACTTTTAAAAAGTGGTTTTTATAGATCCCTATCAAAATTTAATTTCTACAATTTGGGTATTTGAATAATTTACATATTTAGAAACTAGATTCAAAATTCAAATTTTCATATTAGTGATTTTTTAAAAAATTCATTGTGTAAGTGCCTCAAATTTTTAGTCCAAGTGTGACAAATTATGAAAAACAACAAAAACACTTCCACTTTTTGAACTTTTTGTGGACCCAACTTCTTGCATCAGCCCTCCAACCAAGCTGAACAAGAACTTATCATGACACCATGATCTACACATCCCCATAGGAGATACCATGCTTCAAGTGAACAAGCTATGGTCTCAAGAGCAAAGAAAAATGCCAAAACTCTAAGAAAGAGTAACCATGACATAAAGCAAACAACTCTAAACCAAAACCAACATCACCTATCAAGCACCACTAGCAACTCAGCCAAAACTAACAATGTATTTCATGGCTCTAGGATGCAAAAGAACACAACAACCGCAACACCAAAGAAGGACACCAGTCATTGCTAAAGCTCCTACTGCAACGTGACACTGAGCTTTCCAAGCACCATGACTAACCACACCATCACTATCAAAAGCTTACACTAACTAGTGTAACAAGATCTTCATGACAACGTGACCCACATGTTATAGGTTCCCATCACTGACTATTCAGGTACTCCAATGCCATCCATCCTCTGATCTCAAAATAGCTACGCCAATGCACAAATGACCACATACAAGGTCAGCTAATAGATATGCAACAACACATAAGAAATCATGTGGATATAGATAGTCCACTCCCGAGTTGTCTCAAAATAGTCGATAGGTAGCTAATCTATCAGCCACACAACTCGGAGATCCACTTCAAATGAGAACCCTGCAAATCTATTATCACACTAGCAAACTACAAAACTGAGATCTCAAAAAGAACAACCATGTAGACCACCATGACTCAAACACCATATCAACAATAGATCTGACTTGCCAAATATGTCCACAACACAAGCACCATAGTCTAGGAAGCCCTCAAGAAACACCACAAGAAATGCTAAATGAAAGAACACATACGAACATTCTTATGCAGAGAAGACACCCTCCTCAAGACTAGTCGAGTTGTAGCTATCTCATCCAGTCACACCCCAAAAGCCAGGATCTGGAAAATAGCAGACAACATCTCCACACAATGCAAGTTTTCCTTGACCGTGCAAAACTTGCAAAACCATAGTGTTTATAAAAAGTCCACCCATCTCCATCTTCATTGCTCATCTGGACAACTCAGGAGTTTGCACACAACCATCATAGTTAACCAGAACAATGAAAGAATGTGAAAATGCATCATAGAATTTTTAGGAAAATCTACAGAAAACCTCCAGAGCCAAAGACATGGATCTGAACCATGCGAGTGCAAAAATATGCACACAAGGACAGCAGGTCCATTTTAGACCAGTTCCAACGCCATAGTCATGCACAAGCAAACAAGAGAGCTAGGCTATCCAGAAGTTGTAGACCACCAAGGTCACTTCATAGCCACCACACAATCAGAGCACCAGAGAAACTGCCTTCAGTGCTAAGTCAAAAACACCCAGCACAAGCACAACTCTCCATAGCTAATCAGGAACACAAGAAAATCCATACTGCCAGGGAGCCTCTCACATAGACACCCAATATGAACACCACACTTCGCTACAACTCAGCCATGAACACATCTCACGCCCTTTGCATTAGGAGCTTTGCTACGACCCAGGAGCCTTAGACCATGTTGCCACAACATGACCAACTCTAGTCAACTCTAGTGTCTTTCAAAACTATGTGTTGAATCAAAGAATCAAGAACTTCCACTCATCGAAGGATCAATCACCAACCGATTTCTCTAGATTTCCTCAAGCTTGCCAGCCTAAGAAATCTTCATAGGAGAAATACCCAGAACTCCAGTAACCAGGAGAAGACTTTGATACCACTGGTTGGTATCATCAAGCCTCGACCTCCTTCAACCAACTCTGATACCAGTTGTTAGTATGACGAGCAACAAGCTACTAGCTTTGATACCACTTGTTGGGGATAAGGAGTTCAGTCTGTCGTCAAGAGAGGCATCTAAGACAGCAGTGCCTTAGTGATTTCAATTCAAAATCACTCCAAAGACACACACAACTGTACCATAAAGAGGAAGCAGGCACAGAGTATCCCCCATTGATCCTCTGAGAGAAGTAAATGCAAAACAATTAATAGATTCAACACAAACAGATAACCATGAAAGACAAGCAATATTGACACACAGATATATGTGGGGAAAACCCTTTCGGGTAAAAAACCCCACCCTCCAAAACATTAAGCTCAAATTGTATTATTCAGTAAAAGGATTACAATACAAAATATACAAAGCTATGCTCTTCCAAGAGTGTTACATCTTGTCCAATAGGAGAAAAAAGACAGACAACAAAACCAGAACCTTCATGTAGTTCCAATGACATCCATATTTCATTACTACATAGTTTCCCTTCAGCTCCTCAGAAAAAACTGTCTCAGCCAGCCTCTCAGCTAGTACAACCCCTAGGGCTCACAACAGGTTCACATCATTCAGATCCAAAAGACAGAGTGTTCGCAGTTGCAATGACTTAGCATACTGCACGAACACCCTCCACGTCTCTCTTTGTCAATGACTCTCTTAATTTCTCTTCATGCACATGAGATTACTTAATCTTTTTCCATGCACCAACATGTCCAGCCTATCCAAACAATCAAAATCATCCTCAAGATATCACTGACAGATCTACCCATGTCATCATCCTTGCATCGAGCCACACAGGCATGCACCTGATCAACACCGATTGCATCGATCCGCCCAGGCAATAAATCCATCACCTTAATTGAGTTCCATTTCCACGGCCTGCAATAACTATCTTTACCTTTTTTGGTCTTGGGTCAATCAGATGCTGCCAACTTGCCATGTGTCACCTTCCCATTTGCTGATCACTCTGACAAAAATGGTCCAGCTCAGTCAAGCACGGTATAGCTCAGTCAACCGAGCTCCAAGCTGATCTGAGCGCTTATTGCGTTACCACTGAGCTCAACATTACCTATCGCGGTATGGCGGTGAGCCCACCTGAGCTCACCCCACCCTTTACAGTGCTACCGCTGCCTCAACCGATCTGCCTCACGGTATAGCGGTGAGCTCATCCGAGCTCACCGAAGACTTCACCGAGCCCTGTCTTGCCATCCTACCATGCTACCTCTGCCTTGTCAAAATCTAACCGTGGTATGGCGGTAGCCATCTTGGCTGATCATAGGCGGTCTTACCATGACCACCACGGTCAGTCACTTGACTGTTTGCGGTGTGGTGGTAACCGCCAGCCAGGCCGCTGGTAGTCTTACCGGGGTAACCGCTAGACCCAACCGCAGGTGGTCTCACCGCGCTACTGTGGTGAGTGGACCCACCGCCTGCAGTATGGTGGTAATCACCACTAGACTGCTGCCACTAACCGACAACGGTTCATCGCGCCCACCATGGCTTAAGAATAAGCCTCCGTGGTAGGGCGGTAACCACTAAACCTGCCTGCTACAACCACTCACCATGCAACCAGGCCACCTCCAAGAGACCTTTGTGGTATGGAGGTAAAGGCCAGAATATGAAGAAAATGGCCAAGTATTCAAGGAAAACCAGAATGTTGAGGCATCAATTTCCCAACATCCACCTCACTTCTTCTCTATCTCCCCCTTCTCTATATATAATTTTCTTATATATTTATCTATTTAATTTATCTCACCTTTATCTCTCTCTCTCTCTATCCATCCCTCTATATATATCTCTCTCTATATCTCCTTATCTATACCTCTATTTAAATATAAATTACTATCTCTATGTTTATCTTTCTCTCTCCATTTTTGTTTATCTCTCTCTTCCTCTCTCTTTCTATCTCTCTATGTCTCCATCTCTATATTTATCTCTCAATATCTTTCTAACCCTCTCTCCTCTCTCTACTTTAATCTCTACCTCTTCCTCTGCATATTAATATTGATCTTCTTCTCTATCTCTTTCCCTATATCTATCTTGGGTATGTGTAGGATCATGATGGACCAAAAAGTGGTGATATGTAAGTCATATGATGGTCCATGTGGCTGACAACGTTTTTTTTACCCAAAATTGATGAAACGAAAAGGGTTTTTAGAAGACATTTTCAGATTTCCACCAATATAAATTATGCCTTACTATGAATTTAATAAATAATTATTATTCATTTTCTATTTGAATTATGACTAAAGTATTGATTGATAGGCTGATTGAAAAACATCTATAGCTTGCAAACGATATCACATTTTTTTATTCTGAAACATGCGTCACATTCAATGCTTCACATACTATAGGATTAAAAATAAATAAAAAATCATGAAGTTTTGACCAAGTTAAGGCGGTCAAACATACGAGGTTTTATATTTTTTAAAATTTGTAATAAAAAATTCATATTTAATTATTTACTTGGAAAAAAATTACAAACAAAATATGCATCACATTGGGACATGAGTCCTCTACTTATATCTAAAATCTTATAAAAAAAATTTATCATTTTTTTTATGGTTAGGGTGGTCAGACAAACACCTACTTCTTATTTTCCCCCTGAAATTTAAGTACTACTGCATTGAAATTTCATATTTTCACCAAATAGATTTAAAATAAATAAATAAACCTAGTAGTTTAGAAACTACATTCAATTTTCAATAGATTCTATTCTTACATATTTTTGAAATAATATAGATAACTTATTCAAATTTTTATGTCAAGTTGCCTAATTCTGATTTTTTGAATTTTGATCGCCACTTAAGGGCCTATTTTTGCCATGATGATGAACCTAATTATCTTCTTATTTATTTTAGACATATTTGGATCCAATTTCTTCAAAGGGGGTGTGGGGGGTTTCACCCCCAAATTCTATCACCAAGGAATCTAGGGAGGATACAATAAAAATTATCTATTGTGAGAGAGCAATGTTTGATTGAGAGTGAAGAGGTTTCAAAAAATGTTCTATGGACCTCTCTCCATTTCCTTCTCCATCTGTATCTCTATCTCTTTACCACCCCCCTCTCTCTCTTTATGATAGATATAATTCAAGCATGTTATTCCTTGGATGAACTAAAATGTGGTTGCAACCACATTTTTAGTTCCCCCATATTTCTACACATTTCCACAATGATTTATATAACCACCTAAATAATATAGATTATTATTTTTCTTGATATATGTCTTCATTATCAAAACTCATGCAAATTCTTAAATCTGAATCCCTTAAATCCAAAATCATTCACATACCTCTAAGTGCTTGTTGATTTTTTATTTTTTTAAATTGTAATAATTCAAGTCTCCCCATGTAAATATAAATTTCCCAATCCAATTCAATCCAATCCCATCTTTCTCAAATCTACCTAACTAAACATCCTAACATCGTCCAACTCCAATTTGATGTATTTGAACCATAGCTCAATATTTTTTCTTTTTTTTCTTTTTTTAATCTTAAATAGTCTAAATTGGTTAGCTGTAAATTAGTGTATTTGAATACAAATTAATGTATCTTTAATATATCTCAATGATTTCACTTTAGTTAGGAAAATTTTCCCTATATAGGGTTAGTATCCCATTCACATTTTTTTCTAATACACAATATTCATCATCAAATCATCCTAATCAATTCTAATATTTAATAATTTAAGGATATTAATAATATCCAAATTACCCAACCTAGTCTAATCCAAATCCTTGATCTCTTCTTATCAAAAATACCAACAAAATGATTGTATGGCTCTAATCTATCTCTAGTCCTCCACGCTACCCATTATTCTAATCAATTCAAATAAATCTTCTTAACTCCATTTCCAAGTGAAAATAAATATCAAATCATTAATCAAGAATTTAATTGAATCAAATTCAAACCAATGCTTGCTTTAGAACTTAGATAATCTCAAGTCGATAATGCAAATGACCCTTTCTTAGGAACTTATCCTATCCTAATTATATCCAATCATAACATTCATCCAAGGTATTGATTCTTGATCCATATCCCTTTCTCCTACCCTTCATCCTTCATCTATCATCAAATCCACCACTCTAATTCATCCTAAAAATTTCCATCCTGAGGTCCTACATTCCAAAATTCGAAAAAATGAAAACCATTCCCATCTAGAAACATCAAATTTATTTGAAGTCCATAGTTTAACATATTTATACACCCTTCAATGTGTATGCACCATAAATTGGAATATTCGCATCTAGCCATCTCTAAACTATTTCATAAATCAAAAAATTTGTGCTTGAATTAGTGCATCTACACCCTAAATTTTTATCCACTTATTCCTTTATTTCCTTCACTTAACCATATGAAATGAGTCTGATCCCAAATCTAAGATTTAGTAAATTACCCTCAAGGTATTTTAATATTGAAACAAATCTTAAGATATTTTCTTACACTTTCTTCCTTGATCCATCCCTTATACCTTTCATCCTCATCCCACCCATAAAATGATCATCATGAATCTGTTTTTCTTTGATGAGCTACCATATCATGATCATCTTAGGAATACATTTAAAATCAACAAAGATGATAGTATATTTGATCAAGATGACTATGAAATTAATCCCCTTGATGACATCATCACTAGAAATCTTTCTAGAAGATCTTGCCACTAACTCACACCTTTTTACCAAGAGTCTTCTAGTACAAGTTACCCCATCTTACCAACATGCATATCTATTGGTTATGTTGGCATATGGCTTCTAGTGTTGTCATTGATGGCAACCTAAGTCATTCATCCAGTCTATAATTTTGTATTAGCTCATACTGGCAGAACAGAATGAAGAATAGGGTATTCGGTTACAGTCAAGTCTATCGATCAATATGCATGATCAGTTTATCAGTTCATGTTGTGCATCTTAGGGAAGGTATTTTCTTATCTGGAATACCTTATTCTAAAGCTTTTTGTTGTCACATCAATTGGTGTTTGATCTACGAGATCCGGTGTATTGATTTTCTCTAATTATCTGTGCTAGAAGGCCGACTTGGTGGATACGACCGTTACAGATGTTTAAGGAGTAATTGATTATATGTTTTTATGTTTGAATATGTTTATTTGGACCCTCTCTATGTCTTGGCCGACTTTGGAGGATACACATTATGAATTAGTTGAGGATTTAGCCGACAGTTGGAAAGCATTTTATGTTTTATGAAAGCTGACATATGAATGATCAAATCTTTGATAGCGGATATATATATGAGATCGGTTGTATCATTTTGGATGAGGAATCATATGTGTTGCAAAGTATGTTTGTGTGTGGTGCAAAATTTAGAAGGGTATCAGTGTGAAGTATAAATTTATGAGGCAAATAGCAGAGCAAAGTGCAGTGAAGTGCTGAATCAGACAGAAGGTCCAAAATCTGATCGCATAAGTAAATGCTACTACTTCAGTTCAACCTTTCAGATGGTCTTACTCTGAACTTTTTTAAGGTAGTGAGCCTCTTTTGAGTAGTGAGCTCTAGTTAGTGTGTCTAAATGTAAATGCATTCCCTTTTATAATACTTATATTTGAGTACTCAAATTATGGATTAACCTCCACAGTGGTTTTTACCCTAACAGGGTTTCCATGTAAATAATCCTTGTGTTATGGTGTTGTGGATGATTATTTTGTGTGTAAAGCATCTTTCTTTTGGTTGAATGTTTGAATGATTTAAATATCAAATTAATAAAGTTCATATTTGCATAACACTGATTCACCCCCCCTCTCAGTGTTCCCTTGAGTCCAATAGGTTACACTTATACTATGTATGAAAAGAAAAAACCATAACATCCCCCATCCATATCTCCATTTTATCCTTCAACATATCCATACCTAAATCATGTCGTACATCCATATCCCCACACTATTCCCTATTTATATCCCAACCACCATCTTTATATGAGATCCCTATCACATCCACCAAAAATCCAAATCCAGTATCTTTTTATTTCTTAAACCTTTATCTAATTCTTCATCTATTGCTCCCTTTAATCATAATCTTACACCCAATTATACACCATTCAAATCATGCATTTTATATGTTGAATGCACAAAATAACCGAGGAGGGGGGTGAATCGTTTGTACCTTAAAACTTCAAAACCCTGATTAACATTAAGATCCACATTCATTCATTAAACCCTTAAATTTGTTAAGATGAATTAGCATGAAAAGAGAATAACATAAATTGAAAACACTTAACACCATACACAAGAGAATACCAAATTTATGTGGAAAGCCCAAGAAGGGAAAAGACACGGTGAGAATTAGCTCATAATTTATAAGTAATATCAACACCGAATACAAAAGAGCTTACTGGAGTACTCATTGCCCAAAGAAGAAAGGCTCATTGCTAGAATAGAAAATAAGATAGAGAAGTCCAACGTTACATAAATAAAAGCATGCCAATGCACCAAATAATCCACCAGAATGACATCAACATCTTCATGGGCCCCTTCAAAACCTTCTTTTACCTTAATAAAAAACATCTTCATAATCTGATTTAAGAATTATACCCATCTTCTGCTCACTACATCCAATAAACTAACACATGAAATCTCACACTATATTACTCAATTTTGCACTCTAACACTTTGCACTTCACATCATTTTCATCACTTGCATCTATCTTCACATCTCTCAACAAATCAACTAATACTTATACTTTCTTCAACCTTTAATCCCTCTCTAAGGTTGGCTATGCACCCCAAACATGCAAATTCAGATTAGGTCAGTGTTGCAGAGGAGGTGGACCAACCACACCAAGGCTCTAGGTCACAAAGAACTGAGAGTTGAAGGCTACCCTAGTCTACCTCAGGTTGGACATGTGTTTTAGGTCAAGGATAGAGAATGAAGAGCACTCTCATGTGGTTCTGTCACTCTACTAACTTGAGAGTTTTGATGGGGATAAATGAGCAGGCTTTTGGAATCCAAATTGTACCTCTAACAAATCTCTATTAGAGGATAGCAACATAGGTCAAGGATGACAGTGTGGAACACTGAAATCTCATAGGGGCACTAACATCCATATGGATAGAAATTAAAAAATTATAGTAAATAGTGTCCAAATCCTACTATTTGCTTAGCAGCTGAGATTTCAAGCACTAACAAAATAAGTGAAATAACTAGAAAGATGATATAGAAGTGACAAAAGAAAAGGTGGTTGAAATGAACTCATGAAGGGTAAAATTCGCCAGCAAGATCCACATAAATGTGTACCTACATAACACCAAGAGAGGAAAAAATGTTGGTGTTGTGTAGGGGTTTTCCACAGTCAAACCCCTACTTTGGTGTTTCCACCTCCATAGACAGCCAGATAAAGAGATAGATAGAAATATGATAAAGAAAACAATGTTGGAATGGAAATGAAACAAAATACTACAAGAGACACTATGCTACTCAAATCCAAAAAAGCAATATAAAAGTGTTACCATCCTCAACCAAAGGCACTCAAGGCCAATGCGAGATGAATGCAAGCCCACAACTATGGAAAAGTCAACGTAGCCACAACAACGTCGAAATCAGTCTTGCAAGACACCAATTTATTTATGTGATAGATGCATAGGATGTTGTGATTGTTGGATTTTTGATGCCAATAGTGTAACAAGTAGCAAAAGTATGGAGCAAGATTTTCCAAGAACATGAAGCAAGATCATGAAATCATGTGGAAACATGAAGAAGATGGAATGAGAATGAAATATAGAAATTTAAAGGCCAATTAGGGGGGAAAGAGCCATTAAAAGGTCGACAGGAAGGCATAGGGACATTACGTTTCATCACGAATGGAGAATATAATTCCTATGTAAATTCTAGAGGTAGGAATCCTATCAGGATGACAACATGCCACACAGATGTCTGTGTGTTGCACATCCCCAATACAGATTCCCTCACCTACACTTAAAAAAAGCACCAAGTGGATGGGGTATAGAATGAGGAAGTAGAATTATTTTGTAGGATTTGATTTTTCTAAGGTAGAGGGTGTAAAAGGGGAATTTGCACTTGAGGGGTGAAAATTTTCTCCTTTTCATTTTTCACCCACATTAGTGAACATGAGTGCCAATGAGTGTTTAGTAAAGTAGATTGAATTTTTTTAGAAACATATACTTGAACCGTCGAGGAAGAAGACTACAATTTGGCGAACTTGAAAGCATAGGGCAAGCAAATAACTCCACAGGTACTCTCTCCCAAGGAGGTTCAAACAAAGTGCATTGAAGTCTTGTAGACCAATGATGGATAAATCTCATAGGATGCAAATGCTTCATTTGTCCTTGGACCTACAAACAAGGTGACCCTAGGTAATCTCTCTTGAAGAAAGCCCAATGTGAGGGAATCCGTAGAGTCATATTGGAAAGAATCTTCACAGGTGCACTTGTAAAGCAACATGTTAATCCATAGAAAAAACATGTTAGAAAACAAAAGGAAGACACACAAGAAAGCAAGCAGACAACCACACAAATAGTAAAAAGTTGAAGGAAGAGCTTTCAAAGGGGTCCATAGGGAACCCTTTGAAAGAAAAGGGGTTTACTCAATGATTCTCATTTTGACAGTACGAGAGTGTTTTTCACAAATCAATTCAACATCAAGGAATCCTTTTGAAATATGTTCACTTCATTAAGGAATTCAAAAGGAAGAAGGTCCCCTTGCAAGGGGAGGATCTAAACTTCGCTTGTAGGAGAAGGTGCTTCCTCCTTGGAGGAAAGTTTTCTAAATTTTGTCTTTGTGAACCCATGATGAAGGAAAAATATTCCGCTAAGCGTTCTTGATGAGGAATACAATTCTTGAAAAATATTTTGAACATATTTTTAAGAAAAGTTTCGTTGGCCACTAAATGAATTTTATAAAAAATTGAAGTGACATGATAGCCCTCCCTTAGGATGGTGCATATCAAACACAAAGGCATGCAACATCCTAAGGAGAGAAAAGCAAGAATGAAAAAGTGATGTTGTGGCCCACAAAATCATAATGAGTTATAAATGTGGTAATGTTGTTGCACACGAGACGGGAAGCACATGATCACCATAACATCACAAAGCAAGAAAGAAAGATAAGCACAAAGAAAGAAGATATAATAAAATCACAAAAAAGGGACAAGGGTGATCTAATAGTTTAGGGTCAAAGCTGCTCATAAATATAGATAAACAAATATAATAGTATATAAATGAACTGTCGTCAACCCCCTACTATATTAGACCATATGAAGAAAGACACGAGAAGACAAAATAAAATAAATAAATTGGGTCAACATGGAAGGGAGGCATAAATTCCCTAAACACTTTGCATCGTCCCCAATTTTTTAAAACTAATACACAACAAAGAAAGAATGATGTGACAAATAGAGGAATTTTTATGACACAAAAACACTCTTGTATCCAAGAATCTATGAAGATGACAAGGGTCATCTAGAAACACATAATGAAGGCACGAGGGAACACAATACACACACATACACAATATAATCTACCGATAAAGAGGGTGCCCCTTGTTCTCATCAACCAAGAGGTTGTCATTATCCTAGTCTAGATCATCACAAGGGGAAGACGAATGAGCTTGCAATGGAAGAATATCAAGGGGGGAACCCTCCAACCCTCCCACAATAAGAGCGAAGGAAGAAGGCCCCTCGAGGTGTTCTTTCTATAGTTCCTATGGGGTGAACATCAATGATCTTCACGATTTCATGAAGATCTCTAATAGGGCTAGGACCTCATCCACAAAATTAAACATGCACTTCACAAAAGTATCATGTGTTAACTCAACCGTTGAGGGAGGTGGCACCCAAGATTC
Organism: Sequoiadendron giganteum; assembly: GCA_007115665.2. Lineage (NCBI taxonomy): Eukaryota > Viridiplantae > Streptophyta > Pinopsida > Cupressales > Cupressaceae > Sequoiadendron > Sequoiadendron giganteum. Next base: position 229,761,511 of record CM021100.1, on the reverse strand, counting down.
ATTGCTAGGCTCACCAAATGACTCAGGAGCAGTGACAAACTCTGGGGATGTCGAGGGTTCTTTTGTCACTAGGATGGAACAAGCTAATGCAAAACCACCCTCTAAAGAAGGCGAACCCTTCTTTTGACCCCCATTGCTAGCAAGGTCATTTTCCATCTTTCGTTTCATCAAAGGATGCAAGATCCCCACAAAAAAAGCAAAGGACATGAAGGAAGAGGAGAAAACCTTAACAAACACATCAAGGTATTCAACATGTCCACAAAAATTTAAAATGGCAGGAGTTCTAGAAGGGACATCAAAAGTGGCGGCTCAACTAAAGGACAATAAAATACCTACACCCTCTTTGGATGGGGATCTCTTACACTCACGGTGGGAATTGGAAGAAAAAATGAATCTAAAGGAACTAAAGAAAATGGGATAGGAGAGGAGGACACATTCGAAGGTGTCGAAATAGGAGCTATCGGGTCCTCTTCTATCTTTAGTAGGGCAGCTTGCTTGGTGGCCAAAGCCTTCCTCCAATGCTTGCACTCATGCACAAGGTGGTTTCTACAACTTTGAGAGCTAGAGGCTAGAGGCTAAGATGAGATGGAAGACTCCTATTTGACCATCAGATTATCCATCATAGCTATTTTTGGCAGAGTGAGTGAATATTGGATGAGAACAAGAGGGAGAGGTTGAGAGGATGATGGAACAATAGCGGGGGTATCTAGTTCTAACACCTTAGAAAAGGGCCTCTTCCCATTGACTTACTTAGAGGTAGGAGCAATAGGAGGTCGTAGAGGTTGAGACATAGAGGACTCCGCATGGGGACCCTTCCCCTTACCATACACAATGGGTTGATGTCCTGTGGGTGAGATAGGAAGGTTGGATACTAGAAACTTGGCCTTTCACCAAGCAGGCACCATTAGACTCCTTGTGAAAAAATCAAGAGTAGTAACCCTCAACTCCTATGCAGGGAGGGAGGTAGAGGCAAGGCCCTAATCATGGGGAGGCCTCTCCTTTCCCTTTCAAGAGGAAGAGATGGCTTGATGTCACACTAATAGGTGAATCACCTTTGGCTATCCTATGCACTTGTTTTTGTACTTTACATAATTCTAATAAAGCAAGTTTATTCTAAGAGGGAGCGAACTGGCCAATGCGGGCCAAAAATGATCCAAAGAGTAACCCCCACATGATACCAATAGCTGATATCTAGTGTCATGCACAACATGCATGGTACCTTCATGAGAGAACTTTAAACATTTATGGATAATGGAAGTGATTCCATTCATGGAAGCTAGCCACGGGATGCCTAACTTCACCTTGAATAGATCATATTCTAGAATGACATCAAAAGTTGTACCCAAATCCCTAGGTCCTACTAGGATGGAAAGATTAATAGATCCATAGGGTGCAAGAGAGAGACCCGCTTTGTAATAATGCTCACTTGACTCATGAGGTTGACTAGGAATCCTGCCATAATGTTTCCATTGAGGAAAGTAGGAATGCATAAGGGAGAGGGCTTGTTATTCAGAGGAAAGTCCTACGAGGTCAAAATCACATCTAGATATCTAGTCACAGGCTGTAAGGGAGGAGTAGAAGTAAATGAAATAAAATTTATGTATGTCAGGGCTTTAGGAGAAACATTGGAAGGATCAATGATCAAGTTCACACCACTTTTATATCCCTTTGGTACTCTTACATTCATCTATGGTGGTTTTCTTGCAGAAGAAGAACAAAGCATATACACCACCCTTCCTCCTCCAGCTAATAATGGACTTGCATCATTTTTCCAAAATAACAAGCATCCTACCATAAGTCAAATGCTCAAGATCATGATCTATCAAGGAAAAGGTTTAGGCCTTCATGAGCAAGGTATTTTAGAGCCCATCCATATCAAGTAAAATCTGTGTATACAAGGTCTTGGATATGCATCTCAAGACTCACATTCCAAAAATGTGTATACAACCTTTGTACATCCCAAGAAATATTCTTCCAAAAGAATAATAGGATCTTCCCATCACTCCACCAGACTATATATGGGAATCCCTCCTCCATCATATCATCTCAAAATAACCATCCATATTCCTTCTTCATCCTCCAAATCTATTTTGGGTCCTTATGTCCCTCCATCCACCATCACCCATCCTCCATCTACTACATCTATTTTGGGTCCCTATGTCCCTCCATCCACCATCACACATCCTCCATAAGCTAAGTCCATTTTAGGACCGTATATCCATCAATCACCTATCCATACCCCCCATAATAAAAATCCCACTCTTATATTCCCAAATCAGGATCAACAAAGGTGCATACCTACATATCCTCCATCCACACATCATCCCAAAAATCATACCTCTACGATTTTTTTCATATTTCCTCCTTCTCATCGATCTCCTCATACCAAACTCATTGCTATTAGAAGCACTTTGGATAGCAAAGTACAAATGCATAAATCCAAACATCCACATGAATCTAAAGATCCCCATGTCCCCTCTAAAGGATATGATGAAGAAAATAAAAATCCCATCCAAAAGTGTAATCAATCACAAAGGCTAAAAAGGAAAACCACAAAAAAAATAAAAAACCATGTGGATCCCAAAGAAAAAGGATGCAATGCCTTCAAATGAAAAATCCATAACGACATCCAAAGTTGCTAATCCAAAAGATACCCTTCCTCATCCACCATCTCATAAATCTATTTTGGGTCCTTATGTCCCAAAATTCACTATCCCAACTCCTCCATTATCCCCACATTCTCCATCCATTAATCCTCCTATCATTCCACATCCCCCACCATATGTGCCAATGTTGCTCCTGAAAACATTCCCCCATCACACATCCACCCCTTTATTCCATCCATGCACTTTCCAACATCCCATACTGTATCCCACATACCTCCCCCATCAAATCCCTTTAATCCATTCTCTTGCATGATCCATCAATTCTAATAATATTGTACGAACATCCAATAGTCACTTCACACATGGGCTCTTATTACTTCATATGGAACTTGATGCTTGAGTCCTTTATCCATCCCATTCGTGCATGTATTCTAAATCCATTTATCCAAATCCTGATCCTTATACATTTACCCAAATACCTATCCTTATATGTTTATCCACATCCCTATCCTCATCCATCTCCATCCACATACTATCTGAAAAATTCCAAAAAATTAAAAAAAGAAAAAGTAAAGAGAAAAATTGTCCAATGGTGAAAACTTGGAAAACAAGTGCCTTGGGTAAGTACTATGATGAAAACCTATCAAATAGACATCATGTGTAAATTCCCCATCTAGTTTACTTCCACACTTGGGGGCAACGTCATCCCCTCCCTCTATCTCCTTCATCCAACCTATGCACCTATCATACCTTCCATATCCCATTTATCCCCAATCCATTTGTCTTCCTTATGATCTTGATAAGGACAAGGGAAAATATTTGTACATTCTTTAGACCCCTCATCCATACACTATCATATTCCTTATCCTCCTCATCTACCTTTCTTATCCATGCATCCAATCCACACCCATCTACCTTCCTTATCCACCTGTCATGATACAGTCCATCTCCCTTACTTATGCACATATCCTATCCATATACATCCCACTCCCTTATCCACCCATGAACCGTAAATTTTGTAGTAAAGGGGATTCCCTTGCACTTCTAGGGTTTTCACTTAAAAGGAGAGAGACCTTCCACTCAAAATCTAGGGGTTCATTCAAGATTATGTGCTAATGTGTGTGATTGAATATGTTTAAATGCAATAATCTGATAAATGAAACTAACTATTTGAATGCAAACTAATAAAATGAAAATGTAGTGAAAACACTATATAAAATCACCCAATAATGACCTAAAATGCATGCAAACTGTAATAGAACTTAATAGGATAGAAGTGGTGCACCTGGAAACTGATGGTTGATGAAGAGGAGCTCTAGAATCTTCTAGATTATATTATTGATGCTAACTGGGACACTTATGCCAAGTTGGCGACTTAGTCCTGCTTCGCGGAAACTTCTTCGGAATAGGTTTCAAGGAAATGAATGTCTAATGGGACTAATTCGCTAATGATGGTGACTTAGTCTTGTTGTCTCATAAAGTTGTACCCATATCAAGTTGCAGAAATTGATACTTTAGAGAACATGGGAACTTTTCCAAGTTGTGGGTCACCTAAACATCGAAAAGAACCTCCAGAGAAGGCCAACTTCCTAGCTTGGATATCACCTAAAATATTGAACTTTTGTAAGGAAAATGGAGAAGGATTTGCTAAAAATGAATAAAACTTTAAATATTACTTCCTATGGTGATACACCTAACTGAAAAGGATCATGAAAATCCAGATTTTGAAACACTTGAATATTGTTGATAACATCTAAACTACACAATTCACTTCTATAAATTTATACATCAATGTTTCATAGGAAATTTTGAGTGCAATATCTTCAGAAGGAAAATAAAATTTTCACAATTCAAAGGCTAAATGCAATTTAAACGTAAACTGTAACCTGTATAAGTATATTTCATAGAAAAGACATGAAAAGTAAGACAAAACCACAAGGAGATAAATATCTCACTAACAATTTGATTGATCACTAGATTATGCACAAAACTACAATAATGAAAAGGCAACACCATACAATCAATAGTACTCAAGGTAGTAGCTCTATATATCATATCCCAAAACTGAGTTACGAGGCATGCTCAAAACTGTAGCAAAGGACTGTCAAAGTCATAATCTCTAGAAAATTGAATAAAAAGAACCCCCTCAATAATGAGTTACAAAATTAACTAAGTAAGCAAGATTCAAGTTGTTTCACCAAAAAAGGAACTAGAAGCATGTTGGGTCGGATGCAACAATAAATCCCCAAATCTAGCTTCTAGATCAACTCCAAATGTGCTAAAAAATGTTTAAATGGTCAAGTTTGACCATGTCAAACATGACGACAAATAAAAAAGGCTCCAAGATTCCCTCCAATGCTCATAAAAGGTAAAAAAACAACCCCCTATATCTCCTTGATGTGTTGGAAAACTAAAAATAACCTCCCCCCATTCTTGGTATGTCAACAATACAAGCACATGTTTCCATTTTTGCACTTTAAAAGACTTTATCCATATAAACACATACCTTGTTTTTCATTTAAAGGAAAAATGATTTATAGGATAAGTGATTTATACAACATCACTTATATTTAATTATTTACAATATCAAAGAAATGCAAAAAGAAGGAGATCTCCATAGGCCAAAACCCTAGGAAATAGTGAAAAGAGAAAGCTAAGTAGAAACATTTGAAATGCCTAAGGCATAAGGTGAATGCACACTGGCCACCATGGGTATTAGTTGAGAGTTCTTTGAAAATAAAAAAGAAGATGAAAATACATTTCTCGGGGGCACCCATCTTAGGGCTTTGAACCCTAAAAGAGCCAAAAGAGAGAAAGATACATTCATTTCTTATGTGAAGCTTCTAAGAGAAGCAAGCTGCCGACAACAAGGGTTTTTGGAGAAATTCTATGAAGAACTCATGGCCGAGAAAAAAATAATGAAGAAAACAGTGGCACTTCTTCGATTTTTGACATGTAAAAGCCAGAAAAACCTTATGGGTAAGTTTATGTGTAATCTCATTTCATTTTTTTGGATGAAAATAGCTCGGAATGTCACTTACTTTGTAGAAAGGAAAACAGATTAACTACTTCACGCTTTCTTTTATTGTTCCATTGAAGTCTCGAGGAATTTATGTGTTTCTTCTTCACTATAATGATGAGTTTCTTCACCTTCTATCATGACTATGCATTGTTTAGTCATTTAAAAAAAAGTCAGTTAGTAAAAATGGCCGCGGCCATACTATTTCTGTAGCTTTTTTTCCTGCATATGAGCTCCATTAGCAGAAAAAATGAAAATATTTAACATTTGTTCCTTTTCATGGCTCGACCTTTCATTAACCTGTTTCTGTGTAGATGAATTTCTTAGTAAAACTTCATGAGTAATATTCTTAGAATCAGATTTTGCATGAGATTTTTGTATGGCTACCAAACCTATTTAGATCAACAAAGACAACCCTTTTTCCTTCCTCTCTCATGACCGGGTGAACAAGATCAAGAGATTTTCTCTTTTCTGTAGATATTCATGCATTTTCACGAGGATTGATTGTTCTCTTGAAGGCTTTTCAATTTCTAGGTAGAAAAAGTATTAAAATATGAAAACCCTTATGTTGATGATCATGATCATACAATATCTCGTAGGTTGTCACTCATTTTCTGTAGAATACCTTTGTACTTCACTTGACATCTCACCCTTTCCAGTACTTTTCAAGTTACCCATCTAAAACCTTCAACTTCATTTCATCTTCATGACATTATTTTTCCTTAAGCATTCTAATAGCATTCTTTGTCATCAAAATATTGCCTTCACTTACTTGGACCAAACCTTTTAATCTTGGGAATGCATTATATGTTATAGATCCTTGTGGAAAACCATTACTAGCCAAAACAAAAATGATGGTATTTGTGGTTTGTTAAAAATCAAATGCAACATTTTGCAAACTATATCTAAAAACTTAAGTATTTTCCAGCCTTTGATTGCTCCCAACCAACAACACATTCCAGAAAAAAAATGCCTCAATGGAACATAAGTTCTTATCTTTTCTCATCCTGTTCACTTGCAATCTCTTGAGGATGACAACCCCAAAATTTTGTCTTGTCTTGTGCTCATTCATGGTGTCATTAAACTGCCACAATCCCTCTTGATAAAACACTCACTTCATGTTTAAAGGACTTCAATAGTCCACCATAAGTCACAATACCACTAACATTTATACATTTTTCTCTTTTACTGTGATAGTCATATAACTATCTCCTCATGTTTGTATACTACGAACTACTCCTTATGATTTTGAGTTGAATATCCTTGTAACTATTCATGAAGGTTCTTATTTCCATATAAAACCCTTACTTCCTTTGTACTACTCTCAGAATAATTATGCCTTAAAGGACCTCCTCCAATAAATCTTGTCACTGCATTAAGATTGTCATTCTCTCCATTTCATCCAGAGGCATCTTACCACTAACATATATAAGAGCATTGCTGCTGCTCTTAGGTAAATTCACTCATGGCTACTAGCCGTTACCATATCATAGGTTACCTCATGCATGAATAGTATGAATTCCTTCATATTTTGCAGTTCTTTTGACAGTTACCTAACTGCTATTCACACTGTCATTTTTTTGTCATGTATCCATTTGATTGATGACATTATGCTCACTATTCAGGGTAGTCATAACTTCAATGCCAGTAGAAATTTCACAACCTATCATTTCCTATAATTGAAGCCTACTCTTGTTCTCATTTACACTTTATTGCTTTCAACAATGAACTCATCAACTTCATTGCTATGAATGATGAATTCATCCTTTTTTGAATCATAATGTCATGGAATATATAACAAACTTATCCATCAAAACACGAAAAGATAGCATGCTAGGCTCAACCCTTGTGGGAGCCACATTTAACCCACATATTGAAACTTGATGAAACAGTATCATTACTTTTCCTGTATCTGCACAAGAAGCAAACAAGTTAGAAAACAAATGCATGTTTCAGATGTGTATGATTACTTTATTGTTTTTCTAGACACCTAAGGTATGCATATTCTTATTTCATGCACATCGAGATTAATTTGGATAGGTGTATGTTCATGTATGATTTAAAAACTTTCATTGCTTAGAGCATTTCTCTAGCACCATTTTTTTTTTTGAGATACAAGACTAGGGGCAACATGGAACTAGGATGGACACAAGAAGCTTGGGGCAGAAACGGTCAAGACAAAGCAACATGAACCAGTCATTCTCAGGTAATGACTGGTCTCTCTCCCTACATGCACATTTAGCTTCATTCACTTATTCATGTATATGATTTTCTTTATTTGCATTGAATAAGTAAATTCAATCTCATGGCTTGTGTGCTTGATAATGTACATTTCTACATTCAATAAAGATTACTTCTTTTCTTAGAAAAGATTTGTGTAAATCCTTCTTCCATTGCATACACTTGTATGAATTAAGTAATATGTAAAAAAGCAATCTTTTGGATTATTTCATTTATGCATTTGAATGTAATAAAGGAAAGATTAAAATGTGCCCTTTTCTTAGTTTAAAATCAACAAGCTCTACCTGATTGAGTTATAAGTAAAAATATAGTAACAAGTCCACCTGTGACTTTTGGGAATCTTGGGACTGGAATCTATAGCTATCAACTTGTACTTTTTTTCCTGACAGAGACTTGTGTCTGAATCTTCAAAACCTGACTTGCAAGTTATTTTCATGCTCCTTTTAGGGTTGATGAATTTGAATGATTTGGATGGAAATATGAAACCTTTTAGCACCTACTTTTTGACTAATCGGCATACAAAATCTTTAAAACAAACATGCAAAGAGGGGAAAATGATTAGGGTTAAAGAATAGGGGTTTGCCTTAGTCAAAACCCATTTTGGTAGTCAACCCCTAGATAATGAAATGAAATGTAAAGGGAAATATGATTTAACAACATGCAAGTGTAACAACTCACCAAACCCTTGTTGAAGAAGCCTAAAGATATGCAAATAATCAGCTCTAATGAATGATGCTTGAAGTGTTTAGTGCTTGCTTGAGAAGATAGATTGCTTGAATGCTTATGAAGATGTAGAAGTTTTTGGGGGCTGAAAATGAGGGGAAACACCCTTATTTATACATATTGTCCCCTAATTTCCTGAAAATAACACATCACATGCTGACCTTAGGGTTTAGAAGATAACATCCCACTAGAATTTTGAGTTAATTTTGATTTTTATTCCAAATGGGACTAAGTCGCCCAAGGTGGTGGCTTAGTCCACTTTGGAAAATTTGAGTGGATGTTGAGAATTAAAATATGATAAATGTTGTTTAACGAGATTGTCTTCTGAAACACACTTAAGTAGGACCTATAAGTGCATTAAGGGGTCATTTTATCATAAGAAAGGGTTAAATTATTGATGACAACCCTAGAAAAGTGTGAGAGTTTGTAACAACTCTTTACAACACTTTGAAATAAGGCTTGGTAAGAAGAAAAAATAAGTTATTTAGGTGAATTATGATGGAAAGTTCTTAGAAAAGTGTGAAAGTGTGTTACAACACTTCACAACACCTTTGTAAGAAATCATTAGGTTTTTATTGATTTTGAAGAATTCAAGGCCTAATGTGAATGTCTTTTCCACATTACAACATTAAATCTAAGAAAAATTAGGCCAAAATCCATAGGAAAAGGCCCAAATGAGTGTGAAAATGGATACATTTTTCTACGTTACATTTAGCACCCACTTTTGTGAGAGGATGAACTTGCTTCAAACTCAAACTAAAGTAGCTAAGTCATACATATCGAGAGGGATCTATATGTACTCATGTCATCAAGATGGAACAATGGTAATCAAGAGGGATGATCAATCCCCTAGGATCAAGTTCCCATGGCAAACCAAACATCAACACAAAAGATCATATGAGAAAGTGATGTGAACGAGTGAAAGGAGAGGGAAAGTTCGATCAAGCTTTGATCATTTGTCTGAAAATATGTGTACTCACTCTGAGGCGACAAAATTTTTGGTTTTCCATCAGGTGAGAAGGCAAAAAATGTGACAAACATACACTCACACACATGTAGGTGGCTATGGGGAAATTCATGTCGTTGGTTATGCTTCCCGCTTAACCATACTAAAGTTATACCTCCTAATAACTTTGATAAGGTGCCACAAAGACAAGGTTTCAAGATTCATGATACAAGAAAAGCTTTGTATGCTTGGAGCTCATGAAACACATGCAAGATGGCACCACAGGCATGCAAGCTATGTTATGCAAGGTGGCCATATATTAAAAATGCATCATGTAAAGTGCAAAAGAATGTTCAAAGGAGTCTTACTTAGTTCATGCGAGGTATTTGACTTAGGGAAAATTATGTCTAATGTCTCCAAGAGAGGACCAATCAAAGAATATAAAATTCACAACTTAGGAGATGCACTGTGTCACATCAGGCTGCTAAGAGGAATGCAATATGATAAGATAGATCACTTTCATGAAGGACATTATATCCAATGTCATCCACAAAGCGACAAACACATCGTATGAAGTAACAATGCTGCACTAGGAACCAATAAAAGAAAAATGAAAAAAGAAATAATGCCAATGTATGCCCCCACTTTAAAAGAATTGCTACACACTGTTCTATGAGAAATTACTTTAAAGTGTAAAAAGAAAGAAAGGACATGAGAACAACTTGGAAAGCCCTATGCCAAGTCATATGTTTCCAAGTAAAGCTACGTCATGTGAAAAGAACGAAGAGAAGAAAGGAAAGGGAAGGGGTTGCCCCCATAATGAAAAACACCAAACACATAAGGGATCTATGGATTTGGGGTTAGTATGCTCATTGTTGCAATGTTTATGGAGAGAGCTCAAAACTGTCATCATTCCCCAAAGACATAGAACTGGAAGAATGAAATAAAGAGAGGGAAAATAAAGAAAAATAAAGTGTCATTGTGGATCAACATGGAAGAGACATAGGGTGTCTCAACATTTTGCATCATCCCCAAAAGGACAACCAAAAGAAAAAGGAAAATACAAAGGAAAAGAGCCTTTTGGGTCAACATGAAAGGGACATTGGTGTCTCAATGTGTTTGATCATCCCCAAAAGGAAGGAAAAAGCCAAAAGAAAAATAAAAGGAAAAGAACGAGGCCTTTCGGGTGAACATGAAAGGGACATTGTTGTCTCAATTCCTTGCATCATCCCCAAAAGGAAGGTGAAATCCAAAAGAAAAAGAAAGGCCAAAAGAAGGGGCCTTTTGGGTCAACATGAAAGGGACATTGTTGTCTCAATGCCTTGCTTCATCCCCAAAAGGAGAACAAAAGCAAAAAGAAAAAAAAGTGTAAGAGATATACAACATATAGAAGAATGAAGAAACAATTAGAAGAATGCCACAAAGAGAGAGAACATCAAACATAATAGTATGGTGGAAGCATGTTACACACAAGAAAATATACAAAATAAAAAGAAAAGGTAAAAGACTAGTAAGGAAAATGCAAGTCATCTGCCTCCCAATCTTGTTCATTTTAAAGTGTGGGTGGGAAATTGGCTAGAGGGACAACAAAAATTGTATAACTAGCATCAAGGTCAATGATCATCTAAGGAGAATTATTATGCAAGCTCATGGAAGAAGAAAACAATGTATTCAAATTGTTATGTACCTCTTCATCTATTTTCACAATTTCAACATCATCATCATCCAAATTAATTACAATAGGAGGGAAAATGATGATGTCAGTTGAAGCAGGTAACTCTAGTGGTGGTGGTTATATAGGATTATGTTTTGGTGGTGAGGGAGGAGGGGCATCATGCATTGCTTCTATCAAGGGTGGATTATGATTTTCTTGATTTAATTCTTCATGTATCTTGTGAGCAAGAGCAGGACGTCGACGCCTACACTCCCTAGCTCCTCTATTTCTTTTGATTCTATTATCAAGTTGTGTCTGTGAAGGAGCAGGCGGATCAACTATAGGTTTCTTTTTTTCCCTAGTGGGAGGAAAAAAAGGAACCCTAGAAGGTTGGTCAACGAATTTCTCTTTTGCTTCGCAAACTTGTTTTATGTGAGGAGATAGGATGGAGTTACTTTATGATCTCTGGATCTCTTGGATGATGTAGATGAATTTTTAGGTGTTGTCTAGTTAGAAAACTCTAATTTAGGTTGAAGCATAGTTTCATCAAGGATGGGAGTTTCAGAAGTGGATGGGGACATGTTGCGAAGACATAATTCTGATATTTTATTTGCTTTAAATTTTTGATAAGCAATGAAAAAGAAATCTCTTCGAGAGGTGATGGGATCCATGGGATCGGGCCAAAAGGGTTCTAAAGAAAAGTTTCCTTTGGAAGACAAGGGATTAAATCCACTATGGTGAACTATAAATATATCATTGTCAAAGGGAAACTTCAAGAATTTATGAAGAAGTGAAGGGATTGCTTCCATTGAGTGAAGCCATGGGTGGCCTAGCCACAAATGAAATTGATCTGACTGTGGGATGATAGAGAATATAACACCTAATGTCTTAGGTCTTATTTATAATAGAAGGATGATCAATTTGATCGTAAGGCAAGAAAAACCATTGTGCGTTTTGATCCATGCTTTAGGTGTATCATAAAAATCTTCATAAAGATCATGTAATACAAAAAATTCTTCTGTGATCATGTTCTCTCCATAGGCAGGATCTATTAGTATCCCATTAGTGGGCTTATCATAAATGTGGCCAACTATGTAAAGAGGGCCATTGGTGAGATTTTTAATTATGTCGTGAGAAGAAAATCAATATCAAGAGATGTTTTAGGTTGGCCCTTATGAGGGATAACATCTATCATGCCTACCATTTCATCCATAGGCTTGACATGGTTTACATGTGGAATAGAATTACAATGTGCATCATGTGTATCAACATTCATAACATCATTTTATGGAGTTTCACTAGCTTTGACAAATGAAATATTATGTTAAGGCATGAGATTTGTGAAAATTTGTAGATTTTGATTGGAAGGGGCAACAAACTTATTGCCTTGATCATTAACACCTACAACGGATCGATGAACAAAATCAATGAGGTATTGAACAAGATGCTTAAGACACTTGCATTGCTCTATGTCATGTCCGTTTTGTCTATGAAAATGACAATAAGTTTTAGAGTTGAAGTTTGGAGGTAAGGGCTTGCTAGGTTTGGGTGTGTGGATAGTAGGTAAGGTAATCATTTTTTGTTGTAAGAGTTCAATCAAGGTGTTATGAAGGGTATTTGGTAAAGGTGTGAAGTTTCTTTTCGGATCTCCATAACTGCAAGGCACTATGGTCTTAACAACTACTATTTGGTTATTGACAGGTGGAGGGAATTTTTGAGGAGGGTTAAATTGTAAGAACCCCTTGGTTTGTTTCTTAAATGGTTGAGAAGTGGTTGGGTTGGCATTTTTAGATTTCTCAATTCAACTAGAATTGGATCACGTATCATGACTACTAATCGAATTGTGATAATCACAAAGAGTTGTGCATAAATGCATGAAGGAAGGAAATTTAATCATGGTAAGATTATCTTGAAGATGTGTTAGAAAGTTTTTGATAAAAATATTTTGAAGATGTGGGTCAGGAATCTTGACATCAATTTGGGAATAAAGCGATTGACAGCGTGAGATAAAATCAATAAATTTTTCATCATTATTTTTCTTACATCTCATGAAATCGGCCAAGGTCTTCTGGGAAGTCGTGTACACTTGACAGTGGTTGATAAAAGCATCAATAAGTTCATTTGAATGAACAAATTGAATTGTTCAGTAAAAAAGAAAACCAGTCAAAGGCAGTGTCTTTTAAGGTCCTAAGAAATAGTTTAGCTAACAATTTATCATCAAGGAAAAGTCACTACACAAAGTAGTATATTCATTAACATGGTTAGAAGGATCACCCTTCCCTCCATATTTATCAAACCTAGGTATTTCTATTCCTTGTGGAATTGGGGTTCGCAAGATTCCCAATGATAATGGGTTGCTGAGAACATAGTGTGTAGGAGGATTGTTATGTTTTTGGTTGATGGGAGAAAATAGTTGCATGGAGGACACGATTTGGAAAAGTTGGGTTATGAGAGGATTGGTGCAAGTGGTGTGGGGTGGAAGGGAAAGTGGTGATGGGGTTAATGTAGTGGTAGGACAAGTGAATGGAAGGCTCATAGATGGTATGGTGGAAGAGGATAGAGCACGTGATGCCACATAGGAGGTAGGAATACTAGTAGGAATACCAAGGGAAGGAATCACATTGCTGAGTTGTTGCATTGTGGTTGTGACATTAGGAGAGGAATAGGTAGGTATGGAAACTATCATTGAAGGAGGAGTTTGAGGTCCTCCTTGCCTAATCATAGTGTTTATGGGGTGAGAGACACTAGAGGTGGAAGGAATTTTTTTTGATAGATCTCAACTATTTTCTTCACAACATCTAAGTTGCCATCACTGTCAAGTGTTTGGTGGATGCTTTCTATAGTGGGAATGGCAGTAGCATAAATGTTTTCCAAGATCACTTGATGTTGGGGGTTTGCTAAGTCCACATGAATGTGAAATAGTTTTTCGTGTGGGAAATCAACAAGTTTAGGTTCGGTATGCATGTTTCTTGAATGCAAGGAGTTTTTAAGGGTAGTTTCCAAACCTACTGTACTACTATCAATACTAGGATTGCAAGTTCTAGAGAGCCCAAGATCTACAACAAGAGTATTGTTGCGAGATGCCATGAGTCTTGAACTTTTTCTCACTAAGGTATCAACAATCGAACACCAAACACTCATGAATTTTTTTCTAAATGCAGGGTGCATGGAAATGCAATGCAAACAAAAAACCCTAAAATTTTTATAACTAAGATTCTGGAAAACAAAATAGAAATGTAGAAACATAAAACGAAAATGCAAAAAATTCTCTAGGAATGCTAGAAACTACAATGCAAAATGTGCAGCTGGACTAGGTTTCCCAGTGTGGTGAATTAGTCTCAACAGTGAGATTTTTAACAATTTTCAGAATTTTTAAGTGTTTTTAATGATTTTTAGGATTTTTCAATGCAAATACAAAATGAAAATGCAAATTTTTAGACTTTTTTGATGAAAATAAAATGCAAAAATGCAAGCTATATGAGCTTTTCACTAATGCAATTTTTAAAAATCCTAGGATGTAAAACAATGCAGAACCCTAATGCAATGTGAATGCAAGTTGTTTCTAGGATGTAAATGCACTTGAAACCAGAAGTTAAAAAGTATTCTAAGGATGGGTTCACCAAAATGAATGGTAAATTTTGTAGGAAAAGGGATTCCCTTGCACTTCTAGGGTTTTCACCTAAAACGAGAGAGGCCTTTCCACTCAAAATCTAGGGGTTCATTCAATATTATGTGCTAATGTGTGTGATTGAATGTTTCTAAATGCAATAATCTGATAAATGAAACTAACTATTTGAATGAAAACTAATGAAATAAAAATGTATTGAAAACATTATGTAAAATGACCTAATAATGACCTAAAATGCATGAAAACTATAATAGAACTTAATAGGATAGAAGTGGTGCACCTAGAAATTGAAGGTTGATGAAGAGGAGCTCTGGAATCTTCTAGATTCTATTCTTGATGCTAACTAGGACACTTATGCCAAGCTGGGCGACTTAGTCCTGCTTCTAGGAAACTTTGCCGGAATAGGTTTTGAGGAAATGGGTGTTTGAATCTTTAGAATCTGACCTGCAAGTTGTCTTCAAGATTCTTTTTAGGGTTGTTGACTTTGAATGATGTGGATGGAAATATGACACCTTTTATCACCTTACTCTTTGACTAATTTGCATACAAAGTCTGCAAACACACATGCAAACAGGGGAAAATGGTTAGGGTTAGAGAATAGGAGTTTGCCTTAGTCAAACCCCATTTTGGTAATCAAACCCTAGATAATGAAATGAAATGTAAAGGGAAAGATGATTGAACAACATGCAAGTGTAACAACTCACCAAACCCTTGTTGAAGAAGTCTGATGATATGCAAGTAATTAGCTCCAATGGATGATGCTTGAAGTGCTTAGTGCTTGATGTTTGCTTGAGAAGATAGATTTCTTGATTTCTTATGAAGATGTAGAAGTTGATGGGGGGTGGAAATGAGGGAAAAAGCTCTTATTTATACATATTGTGCCCTAATTTCCCAAAAATAACACATCGGATGTCAACCTTAGGGCTTAGAAGACAATATCCTACCAAAATTTTGAGTTAATTTTGATTTTTGTACCAAATGGGATGAAGTCACCCAAGGTGGAGACTTAGTCCACTTTGGAAAATTTGAGTGGATGTCGAGAATTAAAATGTGATTATTTTTTCTTTAATGGGATTGTCTTCCGAAACACACTTAAGTAGGACCTATAAGTGCATTAAGGGGCCATTTTATCATAAGAAAGGGTTAAATTATTGATGACAAGCCTAGAAAAGTGTGAGATTTTGTTACAACTCTTTACAACACTTTGAAATATGTCTTGGTAAGAGGTAAAAAGAGGTTATTTAGGTGAATTATGATGGAAAGGTCCTAGAAAAGTGTAAAAGTGTGTTACAATAGTTCACAACACCTTTGTAAGACATCATTAGTTTTTTTTTTTTAAAAGTGTTCAAGGCCTAATATGAATGTGTTCGCTACATTACAACATTAAATCTAAGCAAAATCAGGCCCAAATGAGTGAAAATGGATACATTTTTCTACGTTACAACTGATCCTGCTATTTTCCATCCCTCTTACCTCATCACACATGACATAGCTAGTATAGGTTATCTCCTTCTTTTTGGCATAGTCCTTGGAGAAGACATTCATCCATCCGAGAAATCCATTCCATCTCACCCATCCCTATCCTCCCATCCATCTATCCACTAATCCTTTTCCATCTTCCCATCCTTATCTTCCTATCCATCCATCCTATCATTCTACCATATCCACATGCTTATCTCTTGATCCTCCACCCATGTAATCCCTCTATCATCTCATTCTCCTACCCATCATCCCTTGTCATTGGTATCTAGCTATAGGCTACCCCCATGCAATCCAATACCATCCATCCCAATATCATAATTTCCACCTCTATCACCCATATTTCCTCATTTCCAATCACTTTTCATCACTCATATATCTAGCATATCATCCTCCCAATTCATCTTTCAATGACTTGGATAACTATCCCATCCTTGAGCTTTACCTAATCCCCATCTTATTCATATCAACCATCCTATCTATAAGGTATTTCTTTTCTCATCATATCGAATCCATCATTGTATACAAATCATGGTCATCTCATCATCCCTTATCCATTTTATATCTTCAGTATTTTTATCAAACTACGTCACATTTGTGCTTTGACATAGGCAAGGCAATCATCAATGAGCCCCCAAGAATTTTTCTCCATCCTTTTGAGTCTTCATCATCCTCTTTCCAGTTTATCCACCATCGATCGTTAGTCTTTTTTATCAAAGTATGAGGTATTTGTGCTTTCATAAAGGCAAGGATAATCTTTGATCAACCCCCGAGACCTTAGGTCTGTCCTTAGGGTGTGTCTTAGTTCTATGTCATGGTATGTCCCTATCTAGCTAGTTACTAACAAAAAAATCCACTAGCCCTGTGAGGTCCAATCTATTTTGAGTATTCTACATCATGTCGATCACCTAATCTACCCCCATTCATATTTGGTCTTAGTAGGATGTATGCTTCCCCAAATTAGACCTCATCAATCCTATCCACCTATTAGTCCTATGGCAAAAGATATTTTAATTTTTTTTTGATCTTTTAGTGCTCTTGCAATTTTTTAATCTTTTGAGCTTCCTATTATACCTCCTCGAGGTCGCCATGATCCATCATATTATGGTGTGTTTTGACTGGTAGACATAGGGGTATAACTTTATTTTTGGTGTGATATTATCTTCCTGGTTGTCCCACATAGTACCCACCAAGATTCTTGTGGCCTTGTGTTATGTTGGAGCATCCTTTGTGTTTGTGGTTTTCTAACATTGTCCCTACCAAAGCCCCTGTGACTTTGGGATGTTGGACTAACCTTTTGTTTGTTGTGTCAATCCTATGCATGTGATACAAAGTCACCTTGGTTCCTCATACCCTGTTGCATAGTATCTCATGCTATATCAAATTAATTTCTCATTACATCGCAGCATAAAACATAAGAATTAAATTTCTTGATTTGGTTATAATTCATTTATCTCCCCATCTCCTATCCTCTCATCTATAAAAATTACATAATCCATTCATCCTTCATCACTCTCCCTCATCTATTTATCCTATCTATTTTCATCACTCCACAATCTTTACCCTCATCATATCATCATCTCTTTAAACTTCTTAGGATAACATAGATTTTTTATTCTAAGCATCTTTTTTATCCATCCTCCTCATCATATTATCATCCCTTTAATATTCTTAGGATAACATAGATATGGTATTCTAAGCATCTTTTCATCCATCCTCCTCATCATATCATCATCCCTTCAATCTTCTTAGGATAATATATATTTGTTATTCTAATAATTTTTTCATCCATCATCCTCATCATATCATCATCCCTTCAATAGTCTTAGGATCATATAGATTTTTTATTCTAAGCATCTTTCCCTCCACCATATTCATTCATTTCAACAATCTCACATCTCAATCTAATCCTAATCCATTTAATCTAGCACAAAGCATCTAATAAAATCCTTTGTCTTGTTCCTAGCCTTGCTACATGACTTGATCCAGTCATCATCATCATTGGTATGTATCCTTCCCTATCCTTGTGTTGTTTTGGGATATCTCCTTCCCTCATCAACAACAATTTTCTCCTCATTGTTTTGGGATGTATCCTTCCCTTATTAGCAACACTCTCATCATCATCACTAGGATGTATCCTTCCCTATACTTTTGTGTTTTTTTTGGATGTATGCTTCCCTCATCAACAACACTCCTCTCATCGTCATCATCAGGATGTATCCTTCCCTTTCGTGTTGTTTTGGGATGTATCCTTTCCCCATAAACAACACTCTCATCATCATCGGGATGTATCCTTCCCTATCCTTATTTTGTTTTGGGATATATCATTCCCTTCTCAACAACACTTTGTCTACCATCAATCAATCCTAGCTTGCAGCTTTACTGAGGGAACATCATATTTATCCTTGAACCCATTTGTGCTTGCTTGCTTATCATCTTCTCCTTCTAGTATCTCTTCCTCCTCCCATCTCCTATTTTATCCATCATTTTGTATCATCTTCCCCATCTATCCTTGCATCATCTCATCCATTTTGAGAGCACATCTATGTTCTCTTAAACATGCATTTCCTCTCGGGGGGGCATCCTCAATCCCTAAGCTTCATCTTCACTCTCATCATTTTCTTCCTAGTCACTCCTTTGAATGACTAGGGAATCTTCCCTAATATAACCATCTTCTTCCCAGGGCTATCTTTTAATCTTCTTTGAAATGATGCTACTTCATAACTTCATCTAAAAGATAGGAAAATTTTAGACACCTAAATTTGGCCATGTATGTTTGGTCAAATTTATCTCTTTTCATCTAAATATCCTCTCATCTACATTAATTAAATAATATTGCTATTATTTAATTAATACCCCTAAAGTCCTAAAAATACCTAAGGTATTTCATTAAATAATTAAATAATTTATCATTTATCCTACCTTACCCCTTCTATCCCATAAATTAAATAAATAATTTTTATTTATTTAATACCATCATTTCACATCCTCCATAATCTACACCTAATCATAATTCTAATCCTCACTACCCACCTAATCATTTGCCTAATCCCTTACTTACACAACCTAATCATTGATTACCTATCCTAAGCTACCCCTTGGTCAACTCTTCCTATCCCCCAAGGAATTTTTAATTCCTTTTTGTCTTCCTAAGGTCTTTTTGAGGAATTTTTAATTCATCTCTCATCCTCCAAGGAATATTAAATTCCTTTTCTCTTTCCTAAGGAATACTACATTCCTTTTATCCTATCTATGCACATTAAAAATGATTTTTTAATTCCTTTGGTCAAACTTTGATCTCAACCTTTGATCCTCTTCCAAGGATCAATCATAGCCACTCACTCATCTCTCGTATTGGTAATGACTAAAAAAGACTTAGTCATTTTTGGGACTCTCTCTCATATATTTTTTCAACCACAATCTATCACATTCATCCCAATATTTCATTCTCCATAGCAAAATCATTGCAACCATACCCATCTTGCATCCATTTTGTGACCAAATCAAGCTACAATAAGTCGTTATGCCACCAAAATCAATATAAAGCATACATATCAAGCCATCAAAAAGGGTAATCAAATACATCAAGATCAAACAAGGTAAAATTGATTTAATTTGTATTTTTAAGTTTGATTTTCAACTTTATCCCCATCTTGAGTATTATCTTTGGTTTTTATCTCTTGCTTGAGTTTATTTCCTACATTTTGGAAGGGGTAAAAACACTGCACATAGTACTATTAGGACCATAAACATTTAATGCCTAAAATAGAGTGAGACTAGAAAGGGGAAGGATTGACAACAAAATATAGTGTGAAGAAGATGCTATAACTTCCAAAGTGATTCATAAGGGATTCCATAATAAATCTAAACCACCTAAAGCACCTCTAGCTATAATTGTGTCAAATTTCTATTTTGTCCAATTTTAGAAAATTGAATATCATTTAGCATTTGAAAACTTCATTTCTTGAAGAAGAATTAAGTCATGTTTACTATCGTCTATTTGAAGCTTAATCAAGCATCTTTTTTTCTGGGTGTTTAATCCCCTAGCATTACATTTTAGGACCCTCATGGCACATGAGGAGATAAAATACCCTCCTCGATCTTAGTTTCTTTTTAATAGTGGATTGAATACATATTGCAATCTCTTCCTATGTTCTTGAACTATTTAGTTTTCTTCTCCATTCATTCTTCGGAGTGATATCAACTTCTTCACTTCTCTGGGATTGAGAAAAAGTGAGGAAATAAGCATAATCATCTACCAAATATTTTGGCTTCAGAAAATCTAGTGTTTCCTCTTCACTCTCACTAAGAATCTCATCTACTATATCCTCTATTAATGAATCAGCTGCCTTATGAATTATTCCTCTACTATTTGTAAAAATATTCCTTCATTAGGACTCCTTAATGTGAAGCAATGCCAATTATTTCCTCTAAAGGAATGTCCAATGCTAAAATTTCTTCCCTTGGTAGAGATCCATCTTCCACATGAAAAGAGGAATGATCCACTACTTAGGTTTCTTCATCTACCAAAGATCCATCTTCTACAAAAAGAGAGGAATGATCTACTACTAATTTTTTTTCACTTGCTAGGAATCTCTCTACCTCAAAAAAAGAGAGGTGGCCTACCTCCTTATAGGAGATATTCTAAACAATCCTACTAGTGGGGTTTCCCTAAACAAAGTTCTCTCATTGATAAAGAATGGATGAGGGATCCTTGAAACTAGGTGAAATATTCCTAAGAGAAGGTTGGGGTCTCTATTTTGGAGGAAGGTGAGGAGAGATGAGGACTTTATTATCATATATACTTATTTCCAACTTAAGAGGCTTGTAACATACTCCTAAATCAAAAATAATGTTTATTGACAAGGGAGGATATTCCAAGGATTGAAGTAGTATTTGTATCTTAACTTGTGGATCACTATCATGAAAAAAAGTTGAATCATCAAGTTTAAGAAAAGACCCAATTGTGTCTCCAATTTTCTTTACAAGAGAGAAATCCTAAAACTTGGTAGGAAAGTTCAAAAGAGTGATCCAATAGGGAGAGGGGGATAAGGATGAAGATACAAGATAAAAAAGAGAAGTCCATTGTTGTAAGATAAGAATGTTATAATTGATGATTGAAGGAATATATTTAAGGATATTATCCCAAGCATCTTTGTTTAAAAAAGTAACAAAAAAAATAAATTAGAATTATAAAATATTGGGAGACATCGTATCAGTGACTTTTGGTCCAATTCTAGAGATCAAACAACCTTATGTTTATATTTCAAATTTTTCCAATAGCTGCTTTATCTTTCGAATGTTGAGACTTTCTCATCAAGTGCATACCTAGAAGGTTGATAGCTAGTGAATGCCTTAAGGTTTTATCCACTGACTTATTTTCTTTTAAGAAACCCTTAATGTGTCGATAACCTTTCTCTAGTTCATCCTTACATATCCATTTTTTATGAAACTTTCTTCTACTCTTTTTATCCCCTTCAAAAGGTCTATGTGTAGGATTTTATGGTGACCTCCTCAACACCCTAGGGTAACCTACAGGACAATAATATCATCCATAAGAGATAAATGGTATAAATCTCATGATATGATTATGGATGCAAGATTACAAAATTGAATATGTGATTTATTTATGACATATTTCTTATAAAGGCAAGTTGTGAGATAGGATTAGACAAGATAATTGCATGTGTCTTAATCCTATATGATGAAACAACTACAGGTCAACAACTATTAAATGAATTAGGACACAAGAATTAAATTCCAATAGATAAGATAATATCTAGTGACAATCAATGCTATCTAGAAATATTCCTGCATAGGACCTAAATGGACTTAACATTTTAATAAGACCTAGATAGGTAAAAGAACTATTTACACTAACAAATCCCCTTAAGTACAACATAGGGAGTATGATTATGAAAATGAAACAAATATGGGTCTCAACTATGAGGCCATGTTATGTACCCATGTACATATTTAATGCAATCTCTCAAAAAAGGAGAAAAGGAGAAAACCCAATGGGGAAAAAACTCCTCAAAAGAGAGATGAAGTAAAAAATGCTCTCAGGGCAGTGGGCCTAGCTCAATTGGATAAATAATCTTGTTGTAGGAAAGAGGTCACGAGGTCTAGTCTCTCCACCATCCCCATGGTATCAGAGGGTGTGTCCTTCCAGCATCACCGATCATGCGAATTTTTTTTACCAAGCACACTGTAGTTTATAGGGGGATGGGTACCCAATTGATTCTTGTTGTCTAAAAAAAAAGTAAAAAATTCTCTGAATGATGCATGAGAAGGATAAAACCCCATATGAGGAAAGAGACCCTCCCATAGGATAGATGAAGAGAGACCATTTATCCA
The DNA here is from genome assembly GCA_007115665.2 of Sequoiadendron giganteum. Taxonomy (NCBI): domain Eukaryota; kingdom Viridiplantae; phylum Streptophyta; class Pinopsida; order Cupressales; family Cupressaceae; genus Sequoiadendron; species Sequoiadendron giganteum. Next base: position 229,738,858 of record CM021100.1, on the reverse strand, counting down.
TGCCTCAATGAGATAACCTACTTCAAAATAAAATAATGAAAGAATATTGAAGTAAAACCAAAACCTTAATCAAGGTAAGCAAAGGAAAGATAATTATACTGCTAGACACATAAAGCTCTCGATTGTAGTGAAACCTTGGAATAATTATAAAGAAACAATAATCTCGATGCAAAGGAATACTATAAAGATCTTGATATGGAGCAACCCTAGAATCTAAAACTAAAATGAAGTGAAAAGATCAAAATTGAACTTTCCCAAGTTCAAGTATCTCCAAGTGATCAACCATAATGTGAATAAGCATAAATCTGAATAAAGATACCTATGGTTGAACCTAAAAAAACTGCATGAATGGTATGATAGATCTCATGAATACCTTTTCAATTCCACAAGAATTGTGGAAATGAAATATCGTGGAAAAATTTATGAGCTCAAAATCTAAAAATGAGGATCTAACTTCAAATAATAATAAATGCCTCCAAACAAATAAATGTTGGAAAATAGCCTATACCATTATAGAATTTTTGAAACTAGATTTCCAAAGGCATCTTATTTTTGAAAAATGGCCTCCTAGATTGCAAATTATGATGTTTTGAAAATGTGCCCAATTTAGGTATAAGGTGACAAAATTAGGCCCTTAGGGGGTTGGACAGTGGTCCTGCATGTGACCTACGCTACAAAAATTGGTTTTAATAAAATTCTACCAACATTTCACCACCATTGGAGTGGAAAATGGGAGGTAGTCTAACGATACAGGGTGGAGGGCCTAAGCCATGTCACTGAAGCTTTAAGCCCTTCCTTGGTCTATATTACCACAGGCTGTAAATCATCGTGACCACTCGTGATAAGTCAAGACATGGAAAAAAAATTTCTCGTCAATAAGTGAAGTTTCAATAGTGACCCCAAGTGAATAAGAGATACAAACCAATGACTTCAAACTTGTCTTTTCAAATCCTAAAAAATAAGAATATAGTCTAGGTCACCCCACACTCTAGACTAGTCAATTCAACACCAAATTTACATGCTAATTCCTCTATGTCTACCCTCTACCTTTCTGAATTCTATTTTTTCTCTTTCTTATTTCATTTATTAAAAATCATAACAGTCTGTTGCATTTTCATATTTTATCTAAGAACATCATTGCATGATATAATCAAATCAATCCAATGAATCAACAAACAAAAAAAAATCCCCCAAACAAGTATTAGAACCATCCACCATTCTAAATATTTCTACTAGGCTTGTAGTCAAGTTTATTTGAGATAATTTATAATCCTCAAAAATTAGGACAAGTATGATTTAGGACCTTGATCCATTTTCCTAATCAAAAAAAAGAAAAATAAAAGCTTTATAAAGATAATTACTCAAGTCACAAACTACATTGATGAGTATGTTGGTTCTACAAAAATCCTTATAAATTTAGACCAAGAGATAGGAAGTTCTCATAATTTCCTTATTCTCTTCATGCAATAATGTTGCAAATATTAGATAAAAACATGATTCAACTATTTGTGATTAGGCTTGTTGACACAAGTAAATCTTTAATGCAAAAATTTAAAGCAAAAGCATTTTGTCAATGTCATTGTACACCTGGACACAACATGGAACAATATATGCATCTTAAGCACTAAGTACAATACCTCATTGATTCTAATGAAATCCAGCTAGCTAACATTGATGAAAAAGGATATAAATCAAACTCGATACCTAACCAAAACTTAAAAATCTTCACCAACCCATTACCAATTCATTCATCATTGTTTTACAATTTAGTGATAATGATGAAGGTGGTGCTTTCTCCAACATGATAAATATAATAGAAATTCAACATTGTAAGGATCAAACCCCTTTGTTGCCTAATATTACTTTCATACATATTGATGCATCCGTGGATACATCAAATAGTACTCTCTATATCACCAAACAAATTAATGACAAACACATAAGAGGAGTACTCATTGATCTTTTTTGTTTAGAGAATGTGATCATTGAAGAATTCTTATTTGTGCATGAACTATACAAAGACAACTATGAAAAATCAAAAGCATGGTTAAAAAATTATGATGGTCTTGTTGTCCCTACAATAAGCTCAATCAATCTCAGTAAAATTTGGACTCAAATATTTGGATGTCTTGTTCACCATCATCTCAATGTTAGACCAATTTTAGTTGAAGTTATGATACCTGTTGGGTCTCAAAAACGTAGGTTTGAACCACGAGAGGTTGCCAAGCTCTCACAACGCTTTTGGCCAATGTACAAGTCCAATTGATGCAATTGTACCTTCTTCTCTTTAGGCTTTGCTAAACCTAGGTGGGCGCACCTATATGTATGTTGCAGATTTGAAATATATTTCTTGCTTGAATAATTTACCCACAATGGAAAATGGAAGTGGATAAATAAGATCACTACAACTACTCCTACTGCACAAAATAATTTTTTTGAAAATGTTGTTTTGTATGAAATTTTTTCTCTAGGTTGAGGCAGATCAGTGCCTTCTATCCGCATGGGCAATGTAGTTAGAAATTAAAATGATATGTATTTCCCTCTTTGGCTCAACTCTAGTTGTTAGGCACTTTGAAAATCCTATGACTGGCATAAAACTTTACTAAATTTATGACTTGCATAAATTGTGCTAGAATGTTTCTTAACCTGGTTCTTCTTTAACTATCCAAAATAAATCTTAAAACCACTGTGATTTATTAAAATAATTTAATTCTGACTTGCAAACACCAATTAATTAAATCACACAAAATTGGAATACACTTTGATAAATCAAAGATATACTTGATATGCTGATTTAAATGATTAAAGACCTGAAGTTGGAGAAAACCAAATAAAGAATATAAATTTTATACATCACAACAACTGAACACCAAAAAGAAAATCACCAATTAAAATTCAATATCTCCATTGATTCCACTTCAAGAAAAATTTGTCATTATTTACATTCCCAGTCAGAAAAATATAACTCTCTTCTCACTCTTCCTGTCCCTCTGCTGTGATTTTTTAAAACATTTATATAGTAAATCACAAGGGTTGTGACCCTTCACTTGACTAGTAAAACTATTTTATATTCTAAGATAGAGATTAAAATATGTAATAAAGTTTCCTTATCAGAAAATTAAATATTTTATCATAATCCTGCACTTCATTTTATTTTAATATTTAGCACTTTCCCGCTTTTAATATTTCATCTCCCATAACTTTTATTACATTCACAGCTCTGCTACAAGCTTCACTTTTACCTCTGGCAGTACCGTGGTGTCTAACTCTAACTATTATCTTTGTTGTCTACCACACTACCATGGTCTATGTTTTAACTGTCTGTGGTATCAAGGTAACCAACACTTACTGTCGACTTCACCACCACCCAGACTACCGCGGTCATCCCTCTGACTAGCCGTAGTATCACGGTAACCGATCATTGACTGTCATCTCAATGTCTACCTCTTCCCACTGTGTTACTGCAGTCCCCTCAGTGACCATCTATAGTACCGTGGTGACTAAAATTCACTTCTACGCTAACTGCTTACCGCATTACCACGGTCACCGTGATGACGGCTAGCGGTACCACGGTAGCTATCTTCACCGCTTCGTCCACCATTACTGTGCTACCGCGGTTCCCCTTCTGAATAATGGCAGTACTATTATAGATGTGATGACTGCTGCCGCTGACCACTGTGCCACCGTGGTGTGTATCTTGATTGACCGCGGTGTAGTGGTAAGGTTTTATCATGACCGTGCTTAACCGTCACCACTATACCGCAAGCCACTTTGCAAAAGGTCATGGTAAAGCGGTGAAGGCTATAAAGGTAAACAATGGCGGTATAAGGTATTTTATCATTATGGACGGGGGTCAAATGAATTATTATGAGAAGGTAGGAAAGTAATGAGTTTAAATGAGTAAGACCCCTTAGTTTTTGGATGTGAGAATTTGGGTTCTAACAGTGGCTCCTGTTGGGGATGAGTGATTTTGCAAATCACTGCAAGAATCCAGAAACTACTGGTAGAGAAGACTAAGTAAAGGATATGAGAAATGAAGGCAATGGAAAATGGAGCATGGAGGAAAACCCTACACTACTTTACATGGAAAGAAAAAAATGTTTTCAACAAGGGAACTTATGAGAATGTCCATGTACTGGAAAACCTTGACCCTTCAAAATTTCCTAAACTACTATGCATGGAAAATAATGTTTAAAGAGGTTTTCTAAGAATTGTCCATGCACTGGCAATCCTTAATCCTCTGCGTCTATTATGGTTCAAAAATCAAACCATAAGGATGGACCCAGGCCACCCAAAAGAAAAAATTTCACTTTCCTCTATCATAGATTTTGTTTTGATTAGAGCTCATCAGGTTTCTTTTGAAGCTATCCATTCCAACTGCCCTATTATATGTATTGTCATTGAAAACCTTCAAAAATCCATTGTGTTCAACCTGACTCATGTTCCTTTCACCATTCTGCCATTCATCATATGATAAATCTTTGTCACCCTCAGCATACAAAGTGTATCCACATTCAACAAAACATTTATCGACTTGTCCATTATCATATGTTGCTGAATGATCCAACAACTATACTGGGATTTGAAAATCTGAATTCTTCTCATAGAAATCAAAAGATCCTATTTCATCAACTTCTTCTGAAACAATCAAATTAGAAACACTTTCCAGTTCTTTCCTATCACTAGTTGGCATTGAAACATATTTTTGATCCATACAGTCTTCCTCATACATACTTGAATCAATCAAAGTTGAACACTTATCATCAATAACATGCAAACCAACATCTTTCTCTTGTAGGCAAAACTTTTTCAAGTCACATACCTCTTCTTGGACAGACATGGATCTTTGATCAACTTCAAAGATATCTTCATCAGTCTGAGAAATGCTCATGGAGTCATATGAATCACTACACTCAGTACTCTCACTGTCAAAGCAAATATAGGTTGGAGCCAAAATTTTGGAATCATCTTTAGGTGGATATTTTTGATATTCAAGAGTTAACAAATCTAAAACCTACTCACTATTGAGTGAACATATTTCATCCAAATCTTCTACCACTTCTCCAACTTTTTGATCTTCATAAGAACTGCAATAATCACTCTATTGCAGATCAACATCCATAATTTCATCTTCAAAATCTGAACCGTAGTCAGTTATGCAGGAGAAACTCTCCATATCTTCACTATTGGATGACATGGTACCTTCTTTAGTTGCAGATTTTGAAGCATCATTAGTAGTATCTGCATACCTCGTCCCAAGTATGGAATCAAGAATTTTATTCACCACATCAAGGCACATTGTTTTGATGATTATGACCAATAAACTTATTCAGACTTTGATGCTCTTAGAAATTGTGCAACAAACGTGGGTCTTGTTTGCCTATAATAAGGAGTTAATTGCATACAAATATATGTCATCCTATTGTATAAAGAGTTTGTATCTTCTCCTTCATATTTCCTTATGTTAAGGAAGGCCTCCCAAAGACTTTTGCTTCTTTCTTGAATATAAAGATATTCATCAAAAGTGTTTTGCTGTGAATAGCGTACATTACCTTTATTGCCAAATTTCTCAGTTGCATTATGTGGTGTCCAAGATCTACTTGCATTTGTGTATTCATTCCTACTATATGATGGACCATTCGGTGATGTATCTGGAACACTTTTGACTCCCAATTGCAGCAATTGTTGGTTCACTTGTAGCATCTATTGGTCCAATTGTATCCTTTGTTGTTTCAATTCCTTCAACTCTCTTCTTGATTCCTGCCTCCACACTTCTTCTACCATCTAGACAAGAAAATTGGCAAAGTGTCACTGTTCCATAATATCCATACATTATTTATCAAATTGAAATAGAGTCGTCACCTACTTTTCCCAAAAGTAGGAAAATGAAAAAGATTTTGATACTGCTTTGGTTTGCCCCAGCGGAATCTCCAAAAAAAAAAATGTAAAACTTTGTTGACTCTATAAATGGATAGGCTGAAAAAACTTTCTTGAGTATAGTCCCCAGCAGAGTCACCAAACTGTTGGTTCTCAAAAACATAGGTTTAAACCACGAGAGGTTGCCAAGCTGTCACAATGCTTTTGGCCAATGTACAAGGCCAATTGATGCAATTGTACCTTCTTCTCTTCAGGCTCTGCTAAACCTAGGTGGGTGCACCTACATGTATGTTGCAGATTTAAGATGTATTTCCTGCTCAACCAATCTACTCACAATGGAAAATGGAAGTGAATAGATAAAATCACAACTACTATACCTACTCCTACTACACAAAAGAAAGGTTTTTGAATAAGTTTTTTATATGAAATATGTTCTCTGGGTTGTGGTAGATCAGTGCCTTCTATCCACATGGGCAATGGAGTCAAAAATCAAGAATTATGTGTGATTCCTTCTTTGGCTTAATTCAAGTTGTTAGGCACTTTGAAAAGTGAAGTTCTATGGCTGGAATATGACCTCATTGATTTATGACTTGCATAAATTGTGCTGGAAATTTCTCTATAAGGTTCTTCTTTAATTACCCAAAAGAAATATTAAAACCATTGTGACTTAGTTAAAAGAATTTAATTTTGACTTGCAGACACCAATCAATTAAATCACACAAAATGGGAATACACTTTGATAAATCAAAGATATAATTGATATGCTGATTTAAATGATTAAAGACCTGAAGTTGGAGATAACCAGATAAAGAATATAAATTTTATACATCACAACAACTGAACACCAGAAATAAAATCACCAATTAAAAATAATTCATCCATTGCTCTACTTCAAAAAAGGTCTGTCAATCTTTACATTCCCAGTCTGAAAAAAATCTAACTGCTACTACTTCACTAACTGATTTTCATAAAAATTATATTGTAAATCCCAAGGGTCATGACCCTTCACTTTCCTGTTACAACCGTTCACATTTATTGATAGAAAATAAAATATTTAATTGAGTATAGTTCCCAACGGAGTTGCCAAACTGTTGGGTCTCAAAAACACAGGTTTGAACCACGAGAGGTCGCCAAGACCTCACAACGCTTTTGGCCAACGTACAAGGCCAATTGATGCAATTGTACCTTCTACTCTTTAGGCTCTACTAAACATAGGTGGGTGCACCTATGTGTATGTTGTAAATTTGAAATATATTTCCTGCTTGAATAGTTTACCCACAATGGCAAATGGAAGTGGATAAATAAGATCAGTACAACTACTCCTACTGCACAAAAGAAAGATTTTGAAAATGTTGTTTTATATGAAATTTGTTCTCTAGGTTGAGGTAGATTAGTGACTTCTATTCGCATGGGAAATGGAGTTAGAAATTAAAATGATATGTGTTTCCCACTTTGGCTTAACTCTAGTTGTTAGGTACTTTGAAAATCCTATGACTAGCATAAAACTTTACTAAATTTATGACTTGCATAAATTGTGCTAGAATGTTTCTTAACCTGTGTCTTCTTTAACTATCCTAAATAAATCTTAAAACCGCTGTGACTTATTAAAAGAATTTAATTTTGACTTGTAGACACAAATTAATTAAATCACACAAAATGGGAATACACTTTGATAAATGAAAGATATACTTGATATGCTGATTTAAATGATTAAAAACCTCAAGTTGGAGACAACCAAATAAAGAATATAAATTTTCTATATCACAACAACTAAACACCAGAAATAAAATCACCAATTAAAATTCAGTATCTCCATTGATTCTGCTTCAAGAAAAATTTGTCATTATTTACATTCCTAGTCAGAAAAATCTAACTCTCTTCTCACTCTTCCTGTCCCTCTGCTATGATTTTTTAAAACATTTATACAGTAAACCCCAAGGGTCATGACCCTTCACTTGACTGGTAAAACCGTTTTATATTCTACGACAGAGATTAAAATATTTAATTAAGTTGCCTTATTGGCCAATTAAATATTTTATCATAATCCTGCGCTTCTTTTTATTTTAATATTTAGCACTTTCCTGCTTTTAATATTTCATCGCCTATAGCTTTTATTACGTTCACTGCTCTACCGTAGGCTTCACTTAAACTTCTGGTGGTACCACAGTGTCTAACTCCAACTGTTATCTTTTTTGTCTACCGCACCACTGTGGTCTATGTCTTAACTATCTGTGATATCGTGGTAACCAATACTTACTGTCGAATTCACCGCCACTCGCACTACCGTGGTCATCCCTTTGACTAGCCGTTGTATCACGATACCCACTCATTGACCGCCCTCTCGACTTCTACCTCTTCGCACTGTGTTACTGTGGTCCCCTCAGAGACCATTTATGGTACCACGATGACTGACATTCACTACTACGCTAACTGCCTACTGCGGTCACTGTGATGACGGCCAACGATACCGCGGTCTCCCTTCTAAATGATGGCGGTACCATGGTAACCATGATGACTGCTGCCTCTAACCACCATGCCACCGTGGTGTGTATCTTGACTGACCACAATGTAGCGGTATGCTTTTATCATGATTGTGCTTAACTGTCACCGCTATACCATGAGCCACTCTGCAAAAGGCCGCGGTAAAGCAGTGAAGGCTATAAAGGGTAAACGATGGCAGTATAAGGTATTTTATCATTATGGATGGGGGTGAAATGAATTTTTATGAGAAGGTAGGAAAATAATGAGTTTAAATGAGTAAAACCCCTTAGTTTTTGAATGGATAATTTGGGTTTTAATAATACCCAGGGCTATAGTCAATGAATGTGGTCCCATCCATTATTCACAGGTTTATAAAATTCCATTTTGAAGATGAAATATAAATAGTTTATCATAGTAGCTTTAAACTTATAGCTTCTCAAGGAAAATTTTCATTAGATTATTTTTGGCCTACACCTATTGAACTTGTGAAACCTCATGAAGAACACTTTTTCATATCATATAAAATTTTCAAAATAGTAGATTCATCTCTTAGTAATATCCCACCCGAGGTTTCTCAACCCACTATGGATTCCGTGGATATTTCTACTACCCCAAAGGTAGTAGTGGGACCTGAGTATGAGTCGAGTATCCTCCCTCGACCACTTGGCATGTATTTTGTGGTTCCACCTCTACTATCATATAAAAGACCAAGGGATAATCATGTAATCAACTTTTTCCCCCCAAAAGAAAAAAATTTATATACCAAAGAATACAGTAGTCTCCCAACCCATGGTGGTCCCTTGATTTCCTCCTCTGAAGGAAGAAAAGAGACCTACATTGGGTAGTCCCTCAATTACTCCTTCAAAAGCTAAAACTCATGCAAGAATAGATGGAAGTACAAAGGAACATAAATGCATATGTTGCTCCATAGCTTACCAACTTGTTGAAAATAATCAAACCTTACCTAAAGACTAGCTACCCTTCCAAACCAACTCTGATGAATTAACTCCCTTTCATCCATCCTCGTTATTGCATGAATCCATTTTTTCACCCTCTCCAACCCATGAAATTGAACTTTATATATACCAACCTAAGAAAATAATGAAAAATGAAAAAATGGATGATATTATTTATAGGTCACATATTGTAGTAAATTTGGATGTTGAAGAATAATAAGATAAAATAAAAGAACAAAAAATTCATAATAAATTGCTCTTATATTTTCAAATCAATGAACTTAAATGGGAACATAAATGATGATCATCCTGATGGGAGTGACTCACCATGTGTTGAACCCAAAGTTAGTCCTTCTATGCCACATGTTATAATCTATTTATCATATTTCTCACATTCCATTTATGATGAGAAAGATTACGATGCAAACAATTTTATTTAGATAAGCTTGTATGTGATGGACATTTTATGTGTATTTTATATGTGGTTTCGTGCACGTGATGTGATTGTTGGGATTATGGAGCCTTGTAACATGAGCATGAAGTATGGATGGTTTGTGTTGGTTGTTACTATGTTGTCATTGATATGTTAAAAAACTATATGGGAAATTTACTTGGTTTACCAAAAGTTGTTCTATGCCGGTAATACCTCTTTTGTGATGGATCAGTGTGTTGGTATTTGAGTTCTAAATTCACCGCAAGATTTGATATGACTCTAATCTCTTAGCCATGTTATCGTGACTCATTTAGAAAACTATATCCTAGATCTTGAGTTGTTTTAAGTTGTGAGAAGAAAGTTATCATTGATAGAGTTCAACTTTGTATCTTACTATTGTTCTTTGCTTGGTATGTCGGTGTGGGAGACTCCACATTTTATTAAGGTGAACATTCTTATGCTCCAGTTTTGTTGGTAGTATGATGGGAAATTAATGTGTTCTCAGAACTAGAAGGTTTTTTCTGTGAGGTTTATTTGCTGGTTTGGAGAATTGTGTTCTAGTCTTGGCCAACCGAACGTATGCAATACATTGTGGAGACCAGTTTTTCTTTATGGATGTTAGCCGACTTGGTATAATGTACTACATGGATAAAATGCTTAAATTATATATGGTGTCGACAAAGAGAGTTTTGATTATTTTGTTTTCATCTAATTAGGCCGACCTAATTGATGAATAAAACATACTTGTATATATATAATATGTTTTGAAGAAGCGGAAGAAGGAGAGTGAAGATGGTGTGCTAGTGTGGAAAAAAGGTGAAAGACGACCTGAGCCTAAATGCTTTATGAGTCGAGGATTAATGTAGATTAGTTGAGTGACTGTTGTTTGAGGTGATAATTCATATTTTGAGCTTCATTGGAACTGAACACTTCACATTAAAGGTGTATCCTATCAGTTCAATATCTTGGGAGTGAGGCACTCTCTTTGTATCTTGGCGATTAGCCATCTTTTGTATTCAAGAAGTGAGCCTTTTCAAGAATAGCAAGTCTTGGTAGTGAGCCATATAATATTTTGTATCCAAATATAATATATTATGAGCTAACCCTCACCTCAATTTTTCCCTTTTTGGGTTTTCCATGAAAAAATCCTAGTGTTCATGTGTATGGTTGCAGTGGTTTGTTTCTATGTTCTCTCTTGATGGTTCAATTAGAATTGTGATAATGATTAGATGGAATTTAATGATGTTTTATGGAATACTAATTCACCCCCCATCTTAGTATTTAAGATATTCAAAAATTGGTATCAGAGCTTGGTTCCTTGGAAGAAGCCTAACATCTTGAGGAAGATCCTAGAATTTGAGTATAAGAATTTTTTCCTTCGAAAGTGGTCTCTACTAGATATTCAAAAGAAATAGAAGATATGAAGGACAAGTTGAAGAAAGTGAATGATTATATTGAAAAAATGCAAAGTGTTGAAGCGTGTGATCTATTGGTTGAGGTAGATGAAATTTTCTCTGGTCTGCTACAACAATAGGATGAGAAGAAAAGAACTGAAGAATGTCAGGAAATTGAAATTCAAAGGAAGATGAATGAATGCATAAAGCTTGAGGAAGAAGCAAAAATATTGAGATCTGATCTAGAAAAGGTGAGAACTTTTGAAGACAAATTTAAGATAAGCTTGAAAATGCTTGATGTGTTGATTAATTCTCAAAGAATGGTTGTGGATAAGAGTGGTTTAGGATGTGAAGATAGAAAAATTTCTAAAGTGAAGAAATCTATTGATAAGAAGGCTCAATGCAAATATGGAAAAATCAAACATCTAAAGATTTTTTTTGAAAGAACTCTCATCAAACAAACTAATGCTAAAAAGTATTTATCTTTCAATGGTGTTTTTTATTCCTACAAGAAATTTGGTCATAAGGAAAAGGATTGTAAAAGTAAAATGAATGATTCTTTATCATTCTCTAAAAAATGTCTTAAGTGCAAGAATGTTGGATATAAAGTTATTTTGTGCGAAGATAAGTTGAATAAAAGAAAGAATGGAAAGAAAAATATTTTTTGTAAGTACACCAATCTAGAACATCCTATTAATAGATGTAGAAGAAGAAGAAATAATTATCTGGCGAAGAAGCATGAACAAATCATTGATCCAGAAGAAGAAAGAAAGGAGCTGAAAAAGATTTAGAGGAAGGAAGGAGAATTTAAGCAAGCTGAATCAGAATCATTAGTCTTATCTATGCCGACCTCCAGTGCAGATAATCCCATCAATTTTTGAGTAAAGCTATGGCTAAGGGGGAGCAATTATCAAAAAATATAATAAAACCCCTCATTGAATTATAACTTATCTGAATTACTTAGAGTACATATTTTGACGAATTTAAAGGAAATAAAAAAGAGTAAGAATCATATATTTTGGTATGGAAATTTGGTTTGTCTGTTTACTCTTTTATTTTTCGAGAGAATTACCAGTAATAGGAAGGATAGAATGGTAAAATATAGACCCTATTTCCCATCAAATCAAGAACTTCATGATAAATCATGGTAGCTCGAATGCACAAGAGACTTCCCTTGTTGCATTCTTTAGAACATTTCAAATGAGGATGAGTAGAAGGTTTAGAATTCCAATAAGAGATGTTGAAAGGTACTCTGGAAGCATCAATTTTCGTGTGTCTACATATTTCTATCACATGGAAGTAGTTGAATCAAGGTTGGTTTGGATAGAAAAATTAGATTATGAAGTTTCAAAGGCTAAAGTTAATTATTATGCTAAAATTCTTTTGGAAATCCCTAAGAATCTCAAAGTAGAAGGTACCTTCGATAGCACAACTAGAATAAGAAAGAAAAGGAAGAGTGTTGTTAAGAAAGAAGCTGCAAAGGAAGTGAGTTAAAGAGAGCTCAACATGAGCATGAAAGAATAAATATTCAAAGAGATTTGAAAGAATTGCAAAAGGTTATTCTCAGTGCTTATTTTGATTCATCTATTTCTATTGTGGACAATCTTAGGAGCATGATTGATTCTTTGAAGGTCTACATCTCCGGACTTGAAGTGTATGCTGGAATTAGGTTTGGTCAAGGAAAATCGAAAGATATCAAGGAAAAATGTGTAAATGCACATAGTCGAGTGATGAAGGAATTGGAGAGTGTACAAGGTTATGAAGAAGAGGCATAGGAACTACTTTCTCTTTTCCTAGATTGAGTTGGCAATACTGTCGGCCTCCTACAATGATTTTAATAACTAATCCCTTGCAACCATGATTCAAAGATTAGAGATATGACCTGAATAGCCATCTTAACCATCATGAAGGTACATTTAAATTATCAACCTAGGGACGTGAACTTGAAATGGGTCAGCATAATATGTGGACTAGGAACTTGAAAGTAGTCAGCTTCGTTCTATAACTAAGAAAGACTTAACACTGAAAGTAAATTGGATGAAAGGAAAAAAAAGGAAATGTTGAACATCACTCAATCAAATCTAAATTGATTATGCATAACAAGAAGGAAAATTTGAACATTAAACAGGAAACTACTCTGCCCGCTTCAGCTGCAGGAATAGTCACATAATGGAATTCTAGTGGCTGTAGGAACAGGCAATGCCATAATCTTAACTAAGTACTGAACATAAAATAATACTAATCTAACTAAACTAAAGGAATAGATTACTCACCAAGTGGGTCCCCTTGGATGAGTATCCTCTAAACTAATGCAAACACAGATACTCAGCTCATAATCTTATTTTATTCATCAAAAAATGTGATTACAAAATTATTTTTTATTACCATCTTGTACAATAACTTGGTGATCGACACAATAACTCACTAATTCCTAAGCAAGGAGGATCCAAACCTTATTTATATCAACTAGATAGGGCAATCAACTCCCACTAACTAAGAGGATGGAATTTACAGAAAGCAGAGATGAGATTGGAAGCACAGTTACACATGCAGGGGAATCCATTTGGACATGCATGCCCAAACGTGGACTCAACCACTCTAGTAACACCCACAATTCTCAATGCCATTGAAGATTGGTATAAGGTGGTTACATGTAGCTGACATGGGAATCTTCCACCATTGTTGCCAGTTGACCTTCTTGCGACTCCTCAACCTGACCAGCTCACGGTTGTGTTTCTCAACTTAGCATTTCAATAATGTCTACATGGTAATGTTAGTACACATAATAATTGCATAATTATAACTACCTTAAAGAAAACCCATCAATCACATGCAATATTAATATAGATGGTCCACATAATAGGTAAATATCATTGAAACTAGAAGAAATGAAATTAATCCCAAATGTCTTATGTTTGAGAGAAACTATATAAAAGTGTCAGCATATAATATCAAAGTCTATGGTAAATTTAATAAATAACAAGAGATTCTACCCCATAACTAGGCCAAAAATTATACTCATCACTGCCCCCAACCTAACTTTTTGTTGGTCCTCCAGCAAGGGAGGAGTTATGCTTTTGCTTGGTTAAGGCCCTAAAGTTTGCAACTAATAACTATCTAATATCGGTGTCTACTATGGGTGAATTAGGATTCCAGTAGACTCCTCCCAACTTATCAAGTCTCTTCCATATCTTTTTTTCTTTTGCAATGTCATACCTCTAGAATTTGAAATTTGGTACATGCCATAGGAGGGTACGCAATTGAAAAGTCAGGGGAAGCCATTCTCGCCCCTTGGTTCTCCCAAGTTGGATGTATCTTTTAATTCTCTTTATTGCAGCAACATAGTTGTGGACAGAATGTGGCTCAGCCTATTTTAGCTCATCGTTCAATAGGTTCCATCTTTGGGATAGATATCCCCTCATAGTATCTTCTTTTACTGCATTTTTCACCTCATACTCATTGTAAACTGCCTCAATCCAAGGCATAATCTTGTTACCATAGCTCAACCTGAAGATAAATCTATTCCATTCTATAGAAATGTCTTTGGGGTTCTTTGATTCAACTGTAATGGCCAAGGGAATATTGGATTCCCTATTCTTATAAGCATTGTATTGTTAAACTAGCTAATCTCATTATGTACCCAGGACATAAATGCTCTCAATTGTATGTCTCCAACATAAGGCAGTGGGTTACAGTCTTGGTCTTTTGGGACATCAAAGTTGTGTAAATAAAATTCGCATAATAATTTTTCATTTTAGGGGAAGCAATCCTGTAAGCATTGAAAAATTCAACAGGAGTTTCAATGGAGGGGTTCAAACCTGAGATGATCCTTGAAATTCTAAAGGAGAGATATTTCTCCTTCAAGTGAAAACCATAAACCATTGGAGGGGTTTTGCATTCCAAGATTTGTGGCACCAGAGTTGCAATTCCACTTACCCTTTCCTTCAGAAAGACAATTTTTTCATTCTTCTCTTCGATCATGTCATCCCTCTCTTGGATTTCCTTTTTCAACTATTTCTTCTCCTTTTTGCTTTACTCTTGTCTTCTTTGTATTTCTTTCCAAAAATTTAAAATTGTTGCATGCAGTGAAAAATTAGGAGGGTTATGGATTCCTACTAGGAATTTTGTGGATGGCTCCTTCTGATATAGAACTATTTGCATAGATTCAGGATATCCCAGCAATTCACATTGTAGAGGTATGATTCCTCTTTCGTCCTTTTGTTGTAGGGCCTCTTGTTCTTGTTCTGGTGGTGGCTGCAGGAACTCCTGATCTATTTCTTGACTTTGATGCAAGAACTCCCACTCTTGGTCTTACTACAAGAACTCTTGACTTCCTTCATGTTCTAGAGTCTCAACTTCTTCCGGAATGGCAACAAGATCCTCTAGGGTCATTTTTGCTACCTTATTGAATATATATTCTTCTTGTATACTCTCCTGCTCCATTGGAGTTTTTGTGCTTTCACATGATGTCCAACCAAGCTGAGGATTTTCCTTTGAAGATGCATCAACAACCATCTTCAATTTCTTAAGAGGGATGTTTCATTTTTCTTTGGCTGCAGGATGAACAGTGCCAACCTTCCTTTTCTTAGGGCTTGGCACCTCTCTTTGCACAGATTGTGTTTTTATTTTCCTTGACTTTGCCTCCCTCATTTGTGCCCTTGTTTTTACTACAGTTTTAAGTGGAACATCATCATCATCATGATTTGATGAAGAATTTTATTTTTCATGCTCATTATCAAAGGAAGTAATATCTATAGTCTTTTCTTCAATGGGAGGATCCACACCAACACCAAAGGTTGAAGCACCAAGGGTGCCTTTAACCATGCTTAATTTTTTTCTAGACCTGCGTGTCTGAGGTGAAACCCTAGGTTGTGATGGCTCAGGTCTATACTGCTCATGTTGTATCAAATCATCCAAGGTCATTCTAGGTGTTGCATCATGCAGAGATCTTACAACCAATAATTTAATTAGACAATGGTGGGATACAAAGTTTTCCCTACCTTTTTGGGTTTCTTCTCCCATAATGGAGAGAAGGTTGTACAGGACATTGAGAACATTCATCTTCCTCCCGTGCCTCATATGACTCAGCAATTTGAAGTGCACCAAATGTAGGTTTGATAGTCGACCTTCGTAGTTGATATATTTGATGATGTGTATGGCTGCTTACTTCCATGGCTCGAGTAGAGAGACTCTTTTGGCTCACTGTTTGTCAATTTTGAATGGAGGGTCACCATGTATCATAAATATAGCCCTAGGTGTCCTAGCAACCTTAGAAACAGGTTAAGGTTCGTCGTCAGCTGGCAACCTGGAAACTTCTACAATTTTTTCTTCAGTTGCTATGACCTCCAAGCCTTTCACTATGACTTTTCCATCTGAAAATGTCTGAGAAAAATCCAATGCAATACCCTCATCAAAATCATCCAGCTTCAGAAAATAATCCAACCAACCACAATTCTGAAATTCAGTTAGGTATGGTGCATCCTATAACAAAGCATCATGAGATGACGGCTCATTCCGAATGATTCCACCTTTCATTGTTTATAATCAACTTGTCACTTTGCAAAATTACTTTTTGTAATTCTCAAATTCTTTCTTGCTTGCTTGTTGAATTGTCGACTGAACTACCTTCACTCTATTTTTAGGGATTACCATTTGCGTTTCGAAATTATGAAAGGGCTAATAATGGAAAGAAATTGTAATAAAAGGGAATCATAATGAGATAAAATGGTGGCGCCAGTTTAGTGTCACATAAAACATGCGATCCATCTTTCATTTTAAATTTTGAATCAACTCAGCAAGATTTTCTAACGCAGACAATCATGTACCGACATGTGGCAATATTTTTGCATCTTTCTTACCCCTCCCCCAATCTAAATTTGGACATGTGTCCACACATGCGAGATGGCAATATTGATTTGATGGGGGGTTAAAAAATTATGTGAACATCCATATTATCGTAGTGATTAAATGAAATCCTCTAAAAGATAATTAAGAATGCAATTAATGTGCATGTACCTGATTATGTACAAACATGATTGTAGAGGATTCATTGCAATGATCGGGGAGAAAGTACCGCTTGCATTGTTAATAAATAATTAAGAAATTAATGATGATGAGGTGGAATGGTGCGAGGTGAAATGAAATGATGGAAGAGAGAGAAAGGTGGTATGGATGGGTGAAGAAATAGATTTCTACAAAATTAGAAATCTTTATTATGAAGAGTACGTACCTCATTTAGTTAGAAGGAGGGACACTAGGTCCACTGCCTTTGGCTACAAGAACTCCTTGGATGCAGGAACTATGCTTGGGTGCTGCATGCTGGATAAACTATTGCAGGAACTCCTCTTTGGAAGATGGCCTGTGATATAATTTGAGACGGTGCCCATTCACCATAATTTGAATTTGACAGGGTCAATGGCCGTGAGCTACACAACCCCATTGGGAAATTCGTATGGCCCTAGCCACCTTTTCTACAATTTTCCTGCAGTATCTTTGTACCGTGAATCATCAAGTAATGCCCAGTCACCTGGCTGAAATTTCTTTTCTTTGATAAATCTTTCATGCCATTTGACTCTTTGACTTTGTACAATTTATGTATGGTGCAAGAAAAACGTCCTCATCTCATCTAATTCATTCAGTTGCATAATCTATTCTTTTTGTGCCTCAAAAATTTCCATCCCCAACTCCACAACAGTTTTGAGATTCTTGTGCTCAAATTCGATAGGCATCATGGCTATCTTCTCATATAGTAGCTCAAAAGGGGTGAAGCCTATAGTTGTCTTCCAGGTGGTCTTATAAGCCCAAACTGCTTCTAATAATCTATTTGCCTAGTCCTTTATATGAATATGCACTTTTTTTGGTGAGGATGGCCTCAATCTCTTTATTTTTCACCTCAACTTATCCATTTGCTTGAGGGTGATAAGGAGTGGATTTTTTGTGCCTGATGTTATATTCATTAACTGATGTTGTAACAAGTGTTGATTTAAACTGAGTTCCTTCATTAGTCACTATTTCTCTAGGTACTCCATACCATGTGAAAATTTCTTCATAAAGAAATTATGCAACCTTGTTGTCTCTTGCATGCTTCATGAATTTGACTTCTATCCACTTAGTTACATAATCAATGCACACTAAAATATAGGACTTACCATTGGATGGAGGATCAATGGGTCCCACAAAGTCCAAACCCCACTTGTCAAATGGAGTGACTACTAATTATGGATAGAGTGGCATCTCATCTGAATTTGTTGGTCTGCCCATCCTTTGGCATCTATCACATCTCCTTGTATATATTCCTACATATTTGTGTAATGTAGGCCAATAGTATCCTATGTTCAAGATTTTCATTGTTGTCCTTTTAGCTGCGAAATGTCCTCCACAAGTTTCATCATGGCATGCATACAAAATATCATAGGTCTCATCTTCCCTCACACACCTTCTCATAACGTGATCTGGTCCAATATAAAAAAACATTCAACTATCCATGAAAAAGGGAATGATTTTTCAATCAACACTCTTTTCTCTTTTGGGGAGAAGTGAGGAGGAACTCTCCCTATTACAAGGTAATGAGTTATCTCAGCATACCAGGGCATTTGCACACTAATGAAGAATAGATTGTCATCAGGAAAGGATTCATCTATGGCTTGACTATCTTCTGGTGTGGTCAGCCTTGAAAGAAAATCTGCAACAACGTTGGCCTTTCCTGGTTTATCTACAATAGTTATGTCAAATTCTTGCATCAATAACAACCATTTGGATAATCTTCCCGAGATTAGGGGTTTTTTCATGAGGTATTTAATGGCTACATGATTAGTGTGCACAAAAATATAATAGCGTGTTATATAGTGCTTGACATTATTCAAGGCATAGATTACTGCCAACATTTCTTTTTCTGTTACTATGTAATTAAATTCAGCTCCCTGCAAGTTTTTGTTGACAAAATAAATGGAATTTTCAATAGCTTCTACTTTTTTCCCTAGGACTGCTCCAATGGCATAATTTGAGCCATCAGTATGGATATGGAAATTAATTTCCCAATTTGGTCCCTTAAGTATAGAAGCATGAGTTAGAGCTATCTTTAAATCAGAAAATGTTTTATCACAACTTTTTGTCATTGAAACTTGACATCTTTAGTCAAAAGACTATACAGTGGAGCTGCTATTTTACTAAACTCTTTGATGAAAAGTCTATAGTAGCCTGCATGTCCTAAAAAAATCCTAACATCCTTTTGTTTTGTAGGTATATGCAGATTATTGATTACCTCAATTTTTGTAGGATCAACTTGAATTTCGAGGTGGGAAATGTAGTGGCCAAGAACTACACCTTCCTACATAAACATGAAGCACTTTTCACTTTTAAGGACAGATTTTGGTCTTCACATCTTTGTATAAATTTCTTCAAATTTTCCAATGCTTCATCAAAGCTAGCACCATAGGTAGTAAAATCATCCATATCGATCTCCATGCAGTCAAGGGAATATATCTGAGAATATGTTGATGGTTGCTCTCTGAAAAGTGGCAGGTGCGTTGCATAACCCAAAGGGATGTATTGAATAGGAATATGTCCCCCATGGACATGTAAATGTAGTCTTCTCTTGGTCTTCTGGTGGAATTTCAATCTGGTTGTATCCGCTGAATCCATCAAGAAAAGAGAAGCATTGCTTTCCTGGAAGAGAGTCTAGGACTTGATCTACAAAAGGCAGTGGAAAATGATCCTTCTTAGTGGTAGCATTGAGTTCCCTATATTCAACACAAACTTTCCATTTCCCTCCCTTCTTGGGCACAATCACCAATGGAGACACCCATTGCCTATCTAAAATAGGGTAGATAGATCCTATGTCTAGTAGCTTTTGCAGTCCTGTTTTGATAATTTCTCTCAATGCAGGGTTGATTCTCCATTGTGGCTGACTTATAGGTGTATACTCATCTTTGATATATATTCTATGAGTGCAGAGCTTTGGATCTAATCCCTTCATGTCATGATAATCCTAGGAAAATTCTTTTAGATGGGATTTCAACAATTTTTCCAATGTCAATTGTTGTCCCTCACTCAATTTTCTATTGATGTTTAAATATCGTCTGTCAGACACATGTACTTGTGTAACTAGCCGTATCATAGATTATTCATTAATACAAGGTACCTTAAGTTCAAGTGGCAGAATTATGTGAAACATACCTGTTGCTACAAGAATTTTGTCTGCCGGAAGAGTGGTTGTAGGAGATCTTTCTACAAAGACAGTGGCTACAAAAAGGGTGGTTGTGGGAAGTTTGTCGGCTAGAAGAGTTGCTATAGGAAGATCAGGTAGAACTAACGAAAGTGTTTGTTCGATGTCTGCAGAACCAGACACATGAGTGGGTGATGCTTCCTCTATCTGAAAATGGTTCTAAATGATACTAGATAACACTTCATCTTTATCTTGAAGTTGTAGGAAATGTCTTCTTTCAAGCATCATGAGTTGCACCATAGAGTTGCCTTCTTTGGCCTCTTCACCAATATGTGGTCATACAAAATTTTATTCATTATGGGATGGTTTAGCAGGAGGATAAAGAATAAGATTTTAAGTATTCTTGCCATCAAAAATGGTCATGTCACCTGACCGACATCTAATATAAGCATCTACAGTTGCTAACCATGGTCGACCAAGGATAATTGGATACCCTCCCACTGTGGCTTTATGGGAAAGAACCATAAAGTTAGCATGATACTTCCAAGAGTCTAGAATCACCATAAGGTCTTCTACTATGCCATCAGGCTTAACAGTGGAACTATTAGCAAGCTATAGGATGGGAGGAGTGGATCTCGTGTTTGCAATATTCAGTTGTTGCAGGATGTATTTAGTCATCACATTGATTGTTGCACCTAAACCAATCAAATCATTCTTCATGTTCATCCCATTTATAAAAACTTCAACTATATGGCTACCTGGATCATTGTACTTGGGGATAGTTACTTTTTCAAGAATGATGTAAGCAAGTTACCCCACTACATGAATTGTAGTTGGGTCCTTATTTTTCCTGCCTAGTTTCTTGAGGCATGCTTCCTTACCTACTTTTCCATAGATAGGGACATCTTTTATGACCTAGAACAGGGGTATATGGACACATATATGCTTTAGCTGATCTAAGATATCAAAACTAGTTTCCTCCTTGTCTTCTTTTTCTTGGCAGCTTTTAATCTCTAAGGGAATGGTGGTTCCTATGCTATTTGCATGGCTGGAATTGGTTCAGGATTTTTAGATGCAAAAGGCTGAATATGATCAGTTAGAGATTCTTCTTTCTCTTCCACAGGGAGCTCAGTGATAGTGGGGGTGGAAGGAGCTAACAAGGTGGTTCTTGAACGTAGACGTATGCCACTTAAACTCACATCATATGCAGGAAATTGATTTGGATAAGTAGAATATATAGACTGGTATTGCGGTTCATTATTTGGGTTTAGTGTGGGTTGGGCTGGTAACTGGGTAGTTTTGGGTATATTTTTAATTGGAATAGTAGGAGGAGGCATTATAGCAGGTTGTTGGGGTTGAGAAGATGGCTGCATATATCCGGTTGTCTTGTTTGGCCATTGTTGGCCACCTCTCCATTGAGATGTTTTCTGCTAGTTTCCTAGAGGTGGTTGCCAAGGTCCCTAAAACTGCTACCAATTCCCTTGAGGTTGCTGCCACTAAGGTGAGGAATTTTGATAATTGGACCAAACATTGGGAGGGTTATTCCAAGACTCGGGTGGGTATCCTCCATAGTTGGATAGACAGGGTGGTTACCACTAGTTACCAGATGAATAAGAATTAAAATATGGTCCAATAAAAGATAATGGATTTGGTGGCATACATTATCTTGGAGCCCATGGAATTTTCTATGCAACAAAGTAGACTTGGTCTTCCTTAGTTTGGATTGGTTTGAACTTAGGTGCAATCTCTTTACTGTCAATGTTAGCTATCACCTTGCATCTGCAGTCTCTCTTCTTCTATTTGCAATGAGGAAAATATTATGTCAGCATTCCCTCTACCTCCTCATGTTTCTTCTTAGCCTAAAGTTTATCCATCTGAGTAGCTAGATTGTTGATTATATCCTGCTTGAAATCTACCAATAAATTAGTAATCTCCATCCTTGAGACTCCACTCCTGGATGATTTACTCATAGAGGATTGGTAGGCTCTTCCTTTTTTTGAAGCTTCCCTAGAATAGTTTTGACATATATTCTTTATATCCTCCCAAAGGAATTGAGTGATATCTCCTCCTGCCATCAAGTCCAAGGCATCAGTGCAAATTTCACTAATTTCTCTCAGGAAAAGCAATTTTTGTGAGTCTTGATTAAGTGTATGCTGTGGAGATTTCTACAGACAAAACAAAAACCTTGAAATGAAATCCTCAAGGCTCTCATCTTCCTTTTGGTCCATTTTGAAAATGCCACCTCCTCTCATATCACTACCCCTGCAATACTCCTCTTTCTCAAGAAACTTTGTCTTCATATCTTCCCAAGTTCGCACAGTGTTTCTGCCAAGGCCCATAAACCATCTCAATGTAGTCTCTTTTAAAGTAGTAGGAAATAGCTTAAGTCTATGGGCATCAGTAGTATAGTCATAACTTCTGAAGAGTATATCAAACTTAAACAAGAAGGTATCAGGATCTTCAATAACAATTCCATAGAATTTAGGAAGGACTGAGGCAGGGATATGTTTGAGATTATCTACTTCATTCTATTCAACAATGGGAAAAGGAAAAGATATTTGGTTCTACTTGTTAGGCCTATCTCAATTTGCATCAGCCATGCCTGCTTCATGAAATTCTAAAATACAGGGTTCTTGAACAAGATTTTGATCTTCAAGGGAAACTTTGGAACTGGTCAAGTCAGGGAATATATCAGCAAAGGGTTGTGGCTCTTCTTCTTCTTCATTTTTGGGCAGATTTTGAAGCTCTACTAATTGAAATGGCTCAAGATTATTAAGAAGGAATCTCCCATAAGCATCTCTTCTTCTTCTATGCATGCGGTATCAACTCAGTATCAGCCAACTCACACAAAGAATGGGTGGGAAAGAATAGTGGATCATAACTTCTCACACTAAGAGAAAATTCCAGAATTACTACAACAAAAAAACTATCAAGGAATCCAAAGGACTCCGTAGTTTGACACCATCCTCAACAACGACACCAAAAATGTTAGCCTCCTACAATGATTTTAATAACTAAACCATTATAGCCATGATTCAGAGATCGAACAATCGACCTGAATAGCCATCTTAACCATCATGAAGGTACATTTAAATCGTCAACCCAGGGATGTGAACTTGAAATGGGTCAGCATAGTATGTGCACTGGGAACTTCAAAGTAGTCACCTTCATTCTATAACTAAGACTTAACACTGAAACTAAATTGCATGAAAGGAAAAAAAGTAAATGTTGAACATAACTCAATCAAATATAAACTGATTATGCATAACGGGAAGGAAAATTTGAACACTAAACAAGAAACTACTCTGCCTGCTTTGGCTATAGGAATAGTCACATAATGGAATTCCAGTGGCTACAGGAATAATCAATGCCAAAATCTTAACTAAGTACTGAACAAAAACTAATACTAATCTAACTAAACTTAAGGAACATATTACTCATGAAGTGGTCCCCCTTGGATGAGTATCCTCTAAAATAATGCAAACTCATATAGTCAACTCAAAATCTTGTTTCATTCATCAGAAAATGCGATTACAAAAGTATAGTTGATTATCATCTTGTATAATAACTTGGCGATCGACTCACTAACTCGCTAACTCCTGAGGAAGGAGGATCTAAACCTTATTTATGCCAACTAAATAGGGCAATAACTCCCACTAACTAAGAGGATGCCATTTAGGAAAAGGAGAGAAGAGAGTGGAAGGGCAATTACACATGCAGGGGAATCCGTTCAGACTTGCATGCCCAAACATGGAATCGACCACAACAGTAATGCCCACAATGCCCAATGCCATTAAAGATCAGTACAAGGTGGTTACATGCGGTTGACATGAGAATCTTCTGCCGTCATCCCCAGTTGACCTCCATGCAACTCCTCAACCTGACCAGCTAGCAGTTACATTTATCATCCTAGCATTTCATTCGTGTTTGCATGGCAATATCAGTACACATAATAATTGCATAACTATAACCACCTTAAAGAACATCCATCAATCACATGCAAGATTAATATAGATTGTCCTTATAATAGTTAAATATCATTGAAACTGGTCTTATGTTTGAGAGAAACTATATAAAAATGTCAGTATATAATATCAAAGTCTGTGGTAACTTTAGCAAATAACAAGAGATTCTACGCCCTAACTAGGTCAAAACCTAGACCCATCAAGTACACTAAACATAATAAATGAGATAAGGATGAGTGAATCCCGAATGAGTACTTAGGAAAGTACATATAGGTAAAAAAAAGATAGAGATAATCAAAGGTGATCCTACATTGTGCACCTTTAGGATAAATTATTTTCTCTACAAGATGAAAGGACATAAGTTATCAAGAAGTTTGTGGCACTCAGAGACAGGATTAAACTTAGGCACACTCCTATTTCTAGTGCTCTTGGTTGTATTGGTGAATTATCAGAGATTAACCTTTGTCCCAATACTTTAGCTAATGGTATATATTCCTTAACTAATCTTGAGCTATTACACAAGACTATTATAAGTGAAAAATGTTCATGGGAAGAAGGTAAAAAGTCATGGAAGGTCATTCTGGAGAGTCTCAAAGGTTCTTCTTCAGGTTAATTCAATTATGTTTTCATATATTTTTGGTTACATTTTGATGCATATATATATGCTGGACCCCATCCATTGTCATTTATTTCAAAGAGGGAGAGATTGAGAGATGAAGAGATAGAGGTTAACAATTTTTTTTTTTTTGTGAAGATCAATTTTGATAAGGGGAGCATTCAGTTGCAGTATATTGGAAAATGTTTTTGTCATGCATGTTGCCATCGATGCCAAATGGGCATATTGTTGGGATTATGGAGCCTTAGAACATGAGCATGAAGTATGGAAAGTTTGTGTTGGTTGTTCCTATGTTTTCATTGGCATGGTAATAAATATATGGGAAGTTTACTTGGTTTACCATAAGTTTTTGTCTGCCGATAATACTCTTTTGTGATGGACCAGTGTGTTCGTATTTGAGTTCTAAATTCACCGCAAGATCTGATATGACTCTAATATCTTAACCATGTTATCCTGGCTCATTTAGAAAACTATATCCTGGATCTTGAGATTTTTTTAGTTGTGAGAAAAAAGTTATCTCTGATAGAGTTCAACTCTGTATCTTACTATTGTTCTTTGCTTGGTATATCAGTGTGGGAGACTCCGCATTTTATTAAGGTGAACATTCTTATGCTCCAGTTTTGTTGGTAGTATGATGGGAAATTAATGTGTTCTTAGATCTAGAAGGTGTTTTCTTTGAGGTTTATTTGTTTGTTTGGAGAATTGGGTTCTAGTCTTGGCCGACCAAACGTATGCAATATAGTGTGGAGACTAGTTTTACTTTATGGATGTTAGTCAACTTGGTATAATGCACTACATGGATAGCATGCTTAAATTATATATGGTTTTGAAAAAGAGAGTTTTGATTATTTTGTTTTCATCTAATTAGGCTGACCTAATTGATGAATAAGATATACTATTATATATATATAATATGTTTTGAGGAAGTGGGAGGAGAGTGAAGGTGGTGTGTGAATTTGGAAGAAAGGTGAAAGAGGATCCAAGTCTAAATTATTTATCAATCGAGGATCAGTGTTTTATAGTTGAGTGACTATTGTGTGAGGTAGTACTTCATATTTTGAGCTTCATTGGAACTAAACCCTAAACATTGAAGTTGTATCCTATTAGTTCAATCTCTTGGAAGTGAGCCACTATCTTTGTATCTTGCAAATTAGCCAACGTTTTCATTCAAGAAGTGAGGCTTTTCAAGAACAGTGAGTCTTGGTAGTGAGCCCTATAATATCTTGTATCTAGATATAATATATCATGAGTTAAACCTCCTCGTGGTTTTTGCATGTAAAAATCCTTGTGTTCATGTGTATGGTTGCATTGATTTATTTATGTGTTCTCTATTGATGGTTCAATCAAAATTGTGATAATGATTAGATGGATTTTAATGTGGTTTTATGGAATATTGATTCACCCCCCTTCTAAATATTCTAGATTTTCAATAGTGATCCCCCATGACGTGTTTCTTAACGTACCTTTATATTTTATGTTTTTCTTTGGATGACCCTTATTGTTCAAGTTGGCACAAGAATACAAAGGAAATGAATCTGTCTTGAGATACATATATTTGTATATCCATTATTCTTTATATCATAAATATTATTGTCTTATGTTTTCCTTTTGGTAATGATGCAAGGTGTTGGGGCATTTAGGTGTCTTCCATTTTGAACCAAAGGTTTGTGTTGCAAGTGTTGTCATTGATATCAATAGATTTGAGGTTTTTGATGACGTTGTCTTTATTTTCAATATAATGGTAGTGATTGGTTGGTTGAGAATATTTCAATTAGAATGTTAAGTACGAAGTTGGATGTCATGAGTTTCTATAACATTCATTTCCTGTTACTTATGAATAGGTGTGATTCTATGAATTCTGTAGTGGCTCAAGAAGTTATTTAAATTCTCTGGATAATGCTCCACATTCCCCTACATTATACTATTTGGTCTTATAGTTTGAAGTGTAGATAGAATCAGGTTTGAAGCACGTGTGTTCCAATTTTTAGATCATATAAGTTACTACAAAGGTTTCTTGAGTAAGCAAAGTGAAGAATATGTTGTTACAGTCTTGGAATGTTCTAACAAATGCTCCACATTTCTTTGTATTTGTTGTTGTGGTCTTTCTCTTTGGAATATTTTTTTCTCATGTCCATATGTCGTCTCTCTTCAAGTTTCAGTTTTTGAAGTGTCTCACAAGTTGAGCTATCAAAGTTATATCTCAAGCTTTTGTTGCCTAGGATTGCAAAAGATATTGGCTCTATGTTTGTTTTCTTGTGCCATTATAATGAAGCATAAAGTTTTGAAATAAGGGCATGAAAATAATATTATTTAATATCATTTGATTCTTCTGATGTAATCTATGCATTTCTATCTTGTCTCTCTCGTACTGCTTGTTGTTTGGAGTTAATATTTTGAGGGTTGAGTCTTTGTTAGGTCAACATAGTATTATAAGCTGTTTGCTCCAACATTTTATAGTGTGCACTAGCTTGAGAATGCATGCAAAGTTAAAATAAGTACTTCTTATCTCCTAGTTTGGATCATATTTAATTTCCTGTTTTCATGGATGTTTCAAATCCAACTCAATATGGTCATTGCATGTTTCATGTTCATACATTTCAAGGTGGCCAATAAGGAGAAACCCTTTTGAAGCTTGCAAAAGGTAAGAATGTAAGATCAAGTATGTGGTCAAGATGTACAATTTTTCAATGTTTGATTAATATAATTTTTTGAAAGCAGTGTCCTAGACATAGAGTAGTATGTGAGAATTTGTAGAGATGTTTTCGATGTATGCTGAAGGTATTAAGATGAAACTAGAAGAGTATAAGTGAAGTGTGGAAGGAAATGAGTTGACCAAAGTGTGTAAGTGAGTGTTGGAGGTAGCGAGATAAAGGTCGATGTGAAAGTGTGAATGCTGGAGGAAGTGAGATGAAAGCAGAGGTGTAAAAGTGTTGTATTTTTTATTGATCATCTAGTTCCTCAAAGTGTTGTACTCTGGGGTTGCAACCTCATTCTGTAAGTGAGCAAGGAGTTGTGAACCTCCTTAGGTTAAAGACCTCAAATCCATTTTTAACTATGATTTCATTTTTTTGAGGTTGTATTTCGACAGTAGCCCCAAGCACATTTCTCACCATGGTTTTTCCCTTGTTGGGTTTTCCATGTAAATCTGGTGTTATGGTTTTGTGCTCTTTCTTTGAATGTGTTATTTGATCAAGGAAGTTATAGGTTTTGATTGATAAGTTGAAATTTAATTAATTTGAGGGATATACTAATTCACCCCTCCTCTCAATATATCTATGTGTTCTAAAAATTGGTATTAGAGTGGAGTTCCTTGGTGCAACCTAACATCTAAACTTAGATCTTGGTTTAAAACACATGCCTCAAAAGGATTCCTCTTCTAAGGTACCATAGTTTGATGGAAATAACTATGCCCTCTAAAGTGTGAGGATGGATTCCTATCTCACATCACTTGGTTATGATGTTTGGAGAGCTACAACAGATGATTATGTTGAACCTACTCATCCTTTCACTGATCTAAATGCAAAAGGAGATCATGAGAAAAATGAAAATGAAAATAATTCTATCTTAAGTGGGTTAGACAATTCTAAATTTTCAAGCTAGTGCAATTAAATACTATAAAAGCGATTTGGGATAAGCTCAAGAACCTCCACAAAGGAAATGGAAGTGTGAAGCAAGCAAACCTACAATCTTACTCGATATTTGTTAAGAATCAAAAGATAAAATAAGAGGAGAACATAGCTAGCTATCTGCTATAGGTAGATGAATTTTTGAATGGAATCAAAGGTCTTGGAGAAGACATAATTAACTCTCTAGTGGTGAAGAAAGTTCTCAGAATTCTCCCTTAGAGGTTTGACATAAAATTTTCTACAATTAAAGATTCCAAGGATATGATAGAGCTTACTATGGAAGAGATTTTCGGATCCCTCATAGCCTATGAAATAAGAAATGAATTTCAAAGTACACAAAAAAGTGAAGCCACATTCAAAGTTCTGAAGAAATAAGAAGCTTTTGGATCACCTAGTGATTTTGAGGAAGAAGAACCAAAAGTTTTGAGAAATTTGAAGAAAGGATAAGACAAATATAAAGGTAAATTACCATTCAAATAGTTTAACTGGGGTAGAATTTGTCACTGTGCTTCTAAATGTCCTTTTAAAGAAAATGAAAGTAGTAGAAAGGATTTCAAGAGAAACAATTTCATGAAAAACCTTCTCTCTAGAGAAGAATAATGCTCCTAAGATAAAGGACACCATTGTTAGTGATGATGGAAATGAATCCCTATTTATGGCCACTGTAATCTTCGGAAGTTCAAGAAAATTTATGGATGAAGAAGAAGCCACATTCAAAGTTGTGAAGAAAAAAGAAGCTTTTGGATCACCTAGTGATTTTGAGGAAGAAAAGAAAAAACTGTGAGAAATTTGAAAAAAGGATAAGACAAATATAAAGGTAAATTACCATTCAAATGGTTTAACTATGGTAGAATTGGTCACTAGAGAAAAATACCTCTCCTTTAGCTCAGGATTGGTCACTAACAATGGCCTCCTTTATCTTAGGAGTAGTATTTTTCTCTAGGGAGAAGGTTTTTCATGAAATTGTTGGACAAGTAAAAATGTAAAAAAGGCTTCAATAAATGTACCATAAATAGTAATTGGTACAAAAAAGTAGAGGATAAAAATATTCTAACTGTTAGTGGTGTGTGTTGATGATATAATTTTTGGTGGCAATGATGAAGTGTGTAAGAGGTTTGCTGAAGAAATGTTGAAGGAATTTGAAATGTCTATGTTAGGTGAGTTGTCTTTCTTTCTTGGACTTCAAATTTCATAATTAGATAATGGTATCTTCATCTCTCAAGTAAAGTATGTTAAGGAAATGTTAAATAAGTTTGGTATGGATGACTCTAAACTATTGATTACTCAAACGGTAATTGGTTTCCATTTGAGTAAGAATGATGTGTCATCTAAGGCTTATCAGACTCTGTATAGTTCTATGATTGGGGGCCTATTGTACTTAACTACTTCAAGGCCTAATATTATTCAAGTAGTTTTCTTAGTTGTAAGGTTTCAAGTTGATCCAAAAGAAACTCATGTAAAAGTTGTCAAAAATATTTTAGATATTTGAAGAGCACATCAATCTATAGATTGTGGTATCTAAAGGGTAATGAATTTTCTTTGAGTGCATATACTGATGCTCATTAGGATGGTATTGTTGATGATAGAATAAGTACTAGTGGTGGAGCATTCTTTCTAAGAGAAATATTGATCTCTTGGTTTAGTAAGAAGGACTTAGTGTCCTTATTTGCAACAGATATAGAATATATCACTACAACAACTTATTGCACTCAAGTTTTGTGGATGAAGCAAACTTTAAAGGACATGAAGGTGATGTATAATGATCCCATTCTAATTCTATATGATAATATAAGAACCATCAATATTTCAAAGAATCTAGTGATGCATGTTGGAACCAAGAATATATCTATCAGATATCACTTCTTAAGAGAAAGTTGTGGATCAGAAAGTAAGACTTGAGTTTGAGCTCACAAAGGAACCAATTGTAGAAATCTTCACATAGGCAATTTCAAAGGATACATTTGAGTATCTTAGAAAGAAGCTAGGGGTTTTTTTCGCTCTTTATTCTAACTAGATGCATAGTTGGTGCATCTATCTAGGGCAAGCAATTTAAGACACATTTTTGTCCATGGATTGATGAAGGTTGCCTCTTAGGGGAAAAAACTAGAATAATGTTAAATTTTATACATATAGGGGGAGATTGTATGTTGTGGGCAGCTATGTTGAAAACCATTATCCCTTTATCCATTATTCCAAAAGAGGAGAGATAGAGCAAGGGGGGGACATAGCATTTCATGTTGGTGTTGCCATCAATGCAAAAGAGGGGTATTGTTGCAAGTATTTTGAAGGTGTTATCATTTTCATTAACAATATGGAGGTTGTTGATGATGTTGTTTCTATTGTCATTATAATGTAAATGTGTGGTTGGTTGCAAATGTTGCAATGAAAATGTTAAGTATGAAGTTGGATGTTATGAGTTGTTGCAACAATTGTTTCCTATTTATCATGAATAAGTGCATGATTCTATGAATTTGGTATTCACTATTTGTTGATGTAAATTGTATAAAATAGTCTCTTATAGTCAGTGGCTCAAGGATTTATTCTGAAATGCTCCGAAGAATGCTCCACATTCCTCTACATTGTATTATTTCATCCTACAATTTTAAGGATATAAAAACTCAACTGTGAAGCATGTGTGTTCTAGTTTTTAGATCATAGAAGTTACCACAAAAGCTTCATGAGTAAGAAAAGTGAAAACTATGTTGTTTCAATTTGAAAGGTTCTAATAAATGCTCCACATTTCTCTACAATTGTATTGTGGTATTGTGGTTTGGAGGATGTATTTATCATATCTATATATTTTATCTCTTCTATTTTTAGTTACTAAAGTCTACTGCAAGTTGGGTTGTCAAAGTTATATCTCAGGAGTATGTTGTCTAGGTTTGCAATAGGTATTGGTTTTTTGTCTATTTGCTTGCACCAAGATAATGATACATAAAGTTTTGAAAGAATTCCATGTAAATATTCTTGAATAGCATTTAATAATTGTGATTTAATCCATGTAATGATATCTTGTCTCTTTAGTACCACTTGTGGTCTGGAGTTAATATTTTGAGAGTTGACTATTTTCTAGGCTGATGTAGTATTCTAAGTTGTTTGTGCTATGTTTTTGTGGTGTGAATCAACATGGGAATGTTTATAGAGTTAAAATAGATATTTCTTATCTCCTAGCTTGGACCACATTTAATTTCCCTTTCCCATAGATGTTTTGAAGTTGACTTAATATGGTTGTTGCACATTTCATGTTCATACATTTTAGGGTGGCTAACAAGGAGAAACCTTTTTGAAGCTTGTGAAAGGTATAAATATAAGATCAAGTATGTCATCAAGATGTACAAGTATTTAATGTGTGATTAATGCAATTTCTTGAAAGCATTGCATTGGAGGCACAATAATGTGTGTAAATTTGTAGAGAAGTGTTTGATGTATGTTGTAAGTAGTGAGCCAAATGAAAAATATATAAGTGAAGTGTCAAAGGAAGTGAGCTAACCAATGTTTATGAGTGGGTGTTGGAGGTAGTGAGGAAACGTTTGAAGTGCAAGTGTGAATGTTAGAGGCAGTGAGCCAAAATAAGAGGTGTAAAAGTGTTGAAGGCAAAAGAAGTGTTGTAGTTGTGATTGATCATCTATTTAATTAAAGTGTTATACTTTAAGGCTACAACCTCATTGTGTAAGTGAGTAGGGAGTTGTGAAATTCCTTATGTTAAAGACCTTAAAACTTGTTGTAACTGTGGTTTCATTTTTGTGAGGCTAGATTTGCATAGTGGATCCAAGCAACTTTCTCACCATGGTTTTTCCCTTGTTGGGTTTTCCATGTAAATCTAGTGTTATGGTGTTGTGCTCTTGCTCGACTATATTATTTGATTAAGGAAGTTATAACTGATTGATAAGTAGAAATTGAATTGATTTGAGGGATATATTGTTTCACCCCCCTCTTAGTGTATTTGTGTGTTCTAACTATTTATTTTGTCATATCTATGTGTCTTTCTTCCACCATGTTCATATTTCCATGAGTATATAGGGGAATGATTCATTTTTGAGGATAATCATATTATATATTATCAAAGGTCTATTGAAACTAAATTTTTGGATTCCTTATGTGACATTTTTCGTATTGTTATTTTTCTTTGTTTTGGGGGAAACCCCTTGTCATGAGCTAGTTTTGTTAGGAATACATCATTGGCATAGGGTTTCCAATAAGGCTCTCATGAAATTTTCATGTTGCATATATTTTTCTACTCTACCTTAAAGGATATTGCTCACAAGTAGTGTTAGCATTAACTTGAAGGTGGGTGCATGTGTTTCATTATGTGCTTGACTTTGTTCACGCGCATTAGACTTGGTGATGTATTGGCTTGGTATTTTGATAATTTTGTGTAGTATCTTATCAAAGCTATTGGGACTATGACTCTTGGTATTGTTGACATGAGATCAGACCTAGTGAAAACTAGTCCACACTAGCCCTTGTGTGTTTCTCATTTGCTCCTTTTAGAAAGCTCACCTAGTGAATATCGAAATTTAGTAGCCTGTGGTTCTCAGGTTCATGGTCCACCTAGATAATATCAAAATATGTTAGATTGTGACTCATGGATGCCTTGGGAATGGATCCTAGTAAGATTTTTGTGGAGCCTACTAGTTCATTATTATCATACCCCTTTGCATGTTGGCATTAATTTTGCATTGTGTCTACATTGTGTTTACATTATGTTTATGTTTTTTTTATATTATGATATGTTATGTTATTTGTTACATTTGTATCATGTTTATAGTATTTTTACATCATGTTTACATTGTTTATATGTCTTGGTTTTTACACTAAATGATATGTTATGTGTTGTGTTGTGTTTTCATCATATTTTCTTCATGTTTTTTATGATCTACATTTCACTTCACATGTGTGTTCCTTTTTCCTCATGTTTTCCCCATAGGATCTTTAATTTGAGGGCAAGCACAACTCCTAGATTCAAATGCATTCTATCTCTTCAATATTTGGATAATTGAACCCTAGTTAACCTATCCATACTTTAGTGTGAGTATAAGCATAAGTTCATAATCTCACTAAAGTGGGTGCCTAAATGTAGTGTCAAAAATTGTCTCCCTTGATATTTTCACATTAGGTTTACCTCCCCCTTATGTTCTTGGAACTAATTATGCAGTTAATATCCTATTTTATAAACATCCCAAAAAAATATAACAAGGGAACTAAAATGAGCATTCAATATTTTCCCTTGAAAATTTGATCTCCGAAAAGAATGGGTCTAGTCTAGGGTGCCCCACACACTAGACCACCTCTTTTGGGCCTAAGTTCAAATATGTCAATGTTAGTATTTTACTATTCAAATTTCCAATTTCAATTGTTGGCTATAAGAATTTTATTTTTTTGGAAATTAGAAGAATTTCATATAAATACAAAGTATTTTCACAAATTTAATCATAACACTTTCATTAAGCAAAATTGAGCATCCTAAAAGCAATCAAGAGGAGTGAAGAGAAGAATTATAAGACTTTAGCAATATTTATTTTAGTCAATAATCATATCAAACATCAATAATATTTTCATATAAGTTTGTTCCTATTGTTGCAAGAATACAGATGTTGAAGTAAGTATGAAGGTGTTGTCATTGATGTCAATTGGCTAACTAGTTGCTATTGTCATGTATGAAGGTATTGGTTGTATATGTCGAGGATATTGAGAAAATTATAAAGGAAAATATTGTAGGTGTTTAGTGGTTGCTCTGGGTTTTTCTCTAGGATTTTCTCATATGTTTGTGTAGTTCAAATATGTTGATCATCGTCATTGGAAGTTGTTATATCCATATTTTGGGATTTTGGTTAGTTGTATAGTGCAACTTATGTTTGCAAGTTTTGAATTGTGGTTTTCTATGTATCTGGATGAGGTCCACGAGAAATGTTGTTGCTTTGGATTTCTTCTTGTTCGAGTCTTATGAGTTGTGATTCTGGAGTTAAGCTGATATGATTTTGTTTAGGTTAATTTTGTTATCTATAAGGATTGGATTGTGCTAAGGTTGTGTGTGCTTAATTGGTTATGTTTTTTACATTGGTTTGTCTGACCTTATCTTTAACAGTACTATCAAAGCTTATGGAACCATGTTGAATCATGTGATTGGGTCACCTTCATTCTAATTCCACCCTAGAATGTTTTGGCACCAACCTAATTTGAATTCGTAAATGCAATTGGTGTGTGATTGACTTTGGATATGTTTCAAAGTTGAGGAAGGTATAAATATAGGATGAGATATTTTTGAAGATGAAGTACAAAGAAATAGAGCAAGATAGATGTAAGATACATATGAATCGGTCTATAAGTGATGTGAGTTTGGAACGTTAGTATAAAATCTAATTGGTGAGTTTTCGAATGTAGTGAGTTGAAGGTGTACTCTATCATTCATGCATGTCTACAAGTGTTTGAGCGAATTTTGGTTGAAATATATGTTGCATTAAGATGTTTCTTCTTTGTGTAACAAATCCCTTATATATTCTTTATAATTCTATGGTAGTGATCCCTCTAAGTGGTTAAGCCTTGTTGGATAGTGAGTCTTGATTTAGATAGTAAGTCCTATTTTTGCAGTGAGCCTTCTCTAGTAGTGAGCCTTTGTAATTTGTTTTAGTATTCTCTTTATTTTGAGCTAATCCTCACCGTGTTTTTTCCCTTATTTGGTTTTCCATGTAAATTTGGTGTTATTTTGTTTATGTGATGCTTTTTAGTTTCTACTTTTGTACTTAATGATTAATCATACGAGCAAAGTAAAGGATTTGTGATTAATTTAATTTTTGGTGAAAGTTTTAAAGGTTAAATTTTCTTACAACTGATTCCTTCAATTGTCTTGTTCAATAATTGGTATCAGATATTGGTTCCTTGGAAAGGAGCTTAATCAATTAAGGAAGGTTTGAGATGGTGAGCAAGATCACCTTTGAATTCCCTAGGTTTGATGGAACAAATTATGTAATATAGAAGATACAGATGGAAGGTTACTTGGAGTATTGTGGTTATGATGTTGAAAAATCTTATAAGACTACTTACAATCCTTCAGATAATGGTATGAATATAGTTGATGAAATCAAAGCGCATGAGGCAAACAATAATGTGAATTTTATTTTGAAGAATAGTCTTGCAAATTTCGAGCTGATTAAAGTTCAAAATCTAAAGACTACTAAAGAAGTTTGGGATGCTTTAGAAAAGATGCATGAAGGAGATGAAAGGGTCAAAGAAGCAAAGTTGCAGAATTTGGAGTCATAGTTTGAGATCGTGTATATGTCCAAAGATGAAAATATTAAATCCTATGTGTAGAGAGTGGATGAGCTAGTAGGTAGTATGTGAGGACTTGGTGCTACAGTAGATGAATCCAGGATTATGAAGAAGATTCTTAGATCTCTTTGGGATGCATACAGTGAAAAGGTATCTTCTATCGAAGAACATGTGGACTACAAGACATACTAAAAATAGTTAATTGGGAACTCTAACATCTTATGAGATGAGAATGCCAAATTTCAAAAGTATATCCAAATCAAAGACTGATTTCAAGGCTACAAGAGCTGAAGATATGGATGAAGAAAATTTTGATGATGTAGAAGCTAAATTTGTGTGAAGGATGAAGAAAGGCTCTAAAAAATATGAAGGTAAGTTACCCTTTAAGTTATTTAGTTGTGGAGGAATAGGTCATTATGCTTTGAGATTTCTGGAAAGAGCTAAGAAGAACAAACAAAGATTTAACAAAGAGAACAAAGGAAAGAAGATCAAAAAAGCATATTATGTGAATGAGGATGCTAGTATTTCTTATGAAGAGTCTGATTATGGAGATTTTGATCACAATGAATGCTTGTTCTTGGCTATAAAAGATGAACCTACTTCTACTAAATTTGAAAGATAGGTAAAGGAATGTCCTCTAGAGAAAGAGAAAGATGAAGATACTATAATCTATACCATACATGCTAAAAAAGAAAAGAACCACTAGGTTGTTGACAGTGGTTGTTCACATCACATTTATCGATGATAATATTAAGTTTGTTAAACTTGGAAAATGTGGTGGAGGCTAAGTTATGTTTGGAGATGATATTGGTGCTAAAATTTGGGAGATAGGTTCAATAAGTTTCGATGGCAAGCATAATACTAATGATGTATACTATGTTAAGGGTTTAAGGAACAATCTCTTGAATGTTGGATAGATGTGTAGTAGAGGAGATAATCTTGTATTTGAGGATAAGAGATGTGAAATCAGGAAAGGATCTAGAATAGTTATTGTTGTAGGAAATAAATCTAAAGGAAACACATATCAGCTTAAGGCTGTTGATGGATGTTCCTTTATGACTCAGATTAGTGATAGTTGGTTATGACATTGGAGAATGTGTCATGTGAATTTTGATAACTTGGTGAGGATTAGTTCAGTATAAGTAGTAAGAGATTTACTGAGGATTACAAATCCCATTAATGTTATTTGCAGGAATTATCAGTTTAGAAAGCAAGCAAGAAACAACTTCAAGTCAAATGAACAATCTACTACCAGACTACTAGATTTAATTCATACATATCTCTATGGTCCTACAAGAGTGAGAAGTCTACAAGGTGAAAGGTACATTATGGTTTTGATTGATTATTACTCTAGATATACATGGGTTACTTTTCTTAGAGAGAAATTGGATGCATGAGTCAGTTTCAAAACACTCAAATCTATGGTAGAGAATGTAGTGAATTTGAGAATAAAATGCTTAAGGTTTGACAAAGGTGGTGAATTCACCTCCCATGAGTTTAATATGTTTTTTGAAGTTCATGGAATAAAAATATAGCTATTTTCTCGTAGAACTCCTCAGTGGAATGGAGTTGTTGAAAGAAAGAACAAAATAATTCAAGAAGCAACTAGATCAATGGGTACTAAAGTTGGTCTACTAGAGTTTTCTAGGAGAGAAGATATTCACACTGATGTTTATGTGTTCAATTGAGTTCAAGCAAGAGCTAACAGTACTAAGACCCCCTATGAGCTATGGTGTGGAAGAATTCTTACTGTTAAGTATTTCAAGGTGTTTGGAAGAAAATGCTATATCAAAAGGGATGAAGGAAATTTAGGGAAGTTTCATGCTAGAAGTGATGAAGGTATTTTCCTTGGATACTCTACTAAGAGAAAAGCTTACAAATGTTTCAAGAAGAGATTGAAAAATATTGTGGAAAGCACTAATGTCAAAGCTAATGAAGCAATAAAGAATCTAATTGAATTTGATGGATATGCATCTAATGAGCCTGAATATGTAAGAATTGAATATGTTTTGGAAGAATATGAGAAGTATAATGAAGAAGGAAAAGAATTTCAAGTGGTGTCCCTTAAGACACCTAAATATGTGCAAAAAAATCATTCATAAAATCAAATCATTGGAGAAAAAAGGAAAAGAGCATTGACAAGAAGGTGAGTTGTTGCTGGTGGTGAGATAAATTTGTGTTTAATTTTTGAGGTTGAACCAAAGATTGTTAGTGATTCATGTAAATATGAGCATTGGATGGAAGCTATGAAAGAAAAACTTATGCAAATTGAGAAGAATAAAACTTGGGAATTATTCCCTAGACAGACAAATAAAAACATAATTGAATCAAATTGGGAACTCAAAAATAAGTTGAATGAGAATGGAGAAATGGTTAGAAATAAAGAAAGGCTTTTGTAAGGGTTACTCACAAGTAGAAGGCACATATTTTCAGGAGAATTTTTCTCTGTGGAAAGAATGGAAGCTATTAGATTTTTTTTAGCATTTTGATGCTCATAAAGATTTCAAGGTCGATCATATGGGTGTTAAGTTAGCATTATTGAATGATGAGCTAGAGGAAGATGTCTACATGGAACAACTGGAAGGATTTCAGTTATCTAGACAACTAGATATGGTTTGTAGATTTATGAAGGCTTTATATGGAAGGTTATATAGATATTTGATTTAGTAAGGTTTCAAAAAAGCTACAACAAATAGTAAT
Organism: Sequoiadendron giganteum; assembly: GCA_007115665.2. Classification (NCBI taxonomy): domain Eukaryota; kingdom Viridiplantae; phylum Streptophyta; class Pinopsida; order Cupressales; family Cupressaceae; genus Sequoiadendron; species Sequoiadendron giganteum. Next base: position 229,700,381 of record CM021100.1, on the reverse strand, counting down.
CTATATTTTTAAATTGAAAATTACAAAATATTGATAGTAGTGGTATATGTTGATGACATTATTTTTGGAGGGAATGAAACTATGTGCAAAATTTTTGTTGAAGATATGCAATTTGTTTTTAGATTTCTATGTTTGGTGAGATAAATTTCTATCTCGGGCTGCAAATTAATCAAACAAGGAAAGGGATTTTTATTTCACAGTCAAAGTATGTAAGAGAGATGTTGAATTTTTTTGTGATGGATGGTTCCAAATTAGTATGCACTCCTATGGTGAATAGTTGCAAATTTAGTAAATATGATGATTCACCTAAGGCTAATAAGAGAAAATACAGATCTATGATTGGAGGTTTGTTGTATTTAACTGCTACTAGACTAGATATCATGCATGCAGTTTTTCTTGTGGCTAGATTTCAAGAAGATTCTAACGAAACACATGTTGTAATTATTAAGAGAATATTCAGATATTTGAATGGAACTCTAGATTATGGCTTATCATATCCTAGGGATATTGATTTTACATTGAGTTCTTACACAGATGCAGATTGGGTTGAATGTGTAGATCATAGAAAAAGTTCAAGTGGTGGTGCATTCTTTTTGGGTTAGAAATTAGTGACTTCATTGAGTAAAAGGAAATATTTAGTTTCCTTATCTACTATTCAAGCTAAGTATATTGTTGTTGCATCTTGCTTTACATAGGTTTCATGGATGAAACAAACATTAAAAGACATAAAAATATTGTATGATGATCCTATTTTTATCTTCAGTGATAATACAACTACAATTAACATTTCAAAGAATCCAGTGATGCACTTGAGGAAAAATAATGTATCTATCAAGTATCACTTTTTGAGAGAGAAGGTTGTGGAGAATGAATTAAAGCTTCAATATGTACCTACAAAGGATCAAGTGGCTAACATATTTATGAAAGCCCTATTGAATATTCAAGATACTGAGAGGGGGGAGTAAATCAACATCTTCTCCAATTTATTGAACAAACACCATCAATTAATTTAATGCATAGAACAGAGAATAACAAGAACAAATCATGAAATCACACAACACATAGACACTAGAATTTTATGTTGAAAACCAAATGAGGGAAAAACCACAGTGAGTATTAGCTCACAATATGTAGTTATTTTAATACCAGATACAAAAGAGGCTCACTGCCAAGTACAAAAGCTCATTACTTAGAAGGACTCATTGTTCAAATAGGGAGGCTCACTTCCAAGTACAAAAGCTCACTACTTATAAGGACTCATTGTTCAAATAGGAAGGCTCACTACCTAAAAAAATTATAGAAACAAAATGGCTTACAACAAAAATATGAACTAATAAGGTTGCACCACTAGTGCAGATTCAGTTCCTTTGATGCACAGAGTATTCACATGCCATTAGAGTAATCTTCACCTTTCTTTGCATTCACATTCTACTCGCACACTCTTCCATCTACAAACCATCTTGTATATATATCTGATATTTCCAAATGCATTAATTAGGTCAGCCTAATTGGATGAATCACATATTTACAAAAAGACAATTGTCGGCTTCATTCAAGAATTCTCCAAAATTAGTTCAATCATGGGCACACTGTATTATGTCAGTTGGGACCAAAGATAGGTTGCACATATATTTGCAGTACATGTCAAACTATTAACTGATTATTAGGTCACCCATGGATAGACGTACTAGAAAAATACAACACAATGCAGATGCAAACCCACCATACAATAATATGAGCATATAGGAATGCATGTAAACACGCTTCTAGTAACCATAAACCTTTTCCAAAAACCTTGAATAACGATGATTACTGGAGGGGAAATGCGGACCAAAATACCAAACCAAACATCAGAGGATGTAAATTTTTTTGCATATCGGTTCAGGGTACCAGACCAATCTGATACCATAAATGACATGGTGACATCAATGAAAATATACAGATTGATCTTCTCCATTCTTCCAACAATCCCCCCCTTTTTCATTGATGGCAACATGTGCCAAAAAAAATGAATCAAAAAATCTCCCAATAATTTTCTCCAAATCTTCCTTCTATAGTTTCTCCAAATGTCTCCCTCTTTGACATCAATGGCAAAGGGCGACCAAAAAAAAAAGATGTAAACATGTATACATGGTGACATTGTATCTTCAAAATTTCAAAAATCTAATGCTTCCAAAAAATTCTAGACATTCAAAACTTTTAAATCTTTAAGAAACTTAAAAAAAAAATTCAACCATTCAATCTTTCAAAACTCCCTCTTTGATCATTAATTCAACTTTTTCTTCTCACCTTGTTTAATTTTCTTTTTAATTTTTATTTTCTCTCGTCCTTTTTTTCCACAACAAAAAGAAATCTGAACATTCAAGATTCAAGGAAACTTGACATTCTTCACCTAAAACACCTTCTTGTACCTTTCTTTGATATCTGGAAATACCTTCTTCCAAGAAAATACATAGAATCCATTCTCCTGCACATGCTTTCGAGTAGAGTCAATAATGTGAAAGAAGATGAGCAACTTGTGGACATGCACTGAATTTCACTATCTTTTGTATCATTAATATGCCAGAAAGATGGTCTAACTAGACCTCGATAATCTCCTTAACAAGGCATAAGGTTTTCACCACATCTTCTCTTTGCCTTTGCACAGTAATCAACTCAGCTTCCAATTCACCAACTCTCATTCTTTGTTCCCCTTCTTTGTCTTAAATGATATCAAAGTTTTTTCCAATGTTGTTTACCTCAGATTTGATTGTTTCAGTCTTGTTTTTGAAATTATCAACTACATCAGGCCACCAAAGACACAACTTGTAGATATCTGACATTTGTTTGATGAAATTCTTTGTTTCAATGAAATGTTCAAGTAACCTTTTCTTGGATTTAGTACACCTCTTCTCAACCATGGCTTCTAACGTAAATCCTTTCAGACCTTCAAGTAACATTATTTCCTCAACAACTTCAACTAAATTATCTGGTAAAGAATAAAAAATGCTTGAAATATCAATACCTTTTCTAAGAAGATATTCAACTAGAGCATCATCGATCTTGAGTTTGTATATCGGAGAGGATGCATTCCACAAATCACCAATTTTATTCATCTTACCTTTAACTAACCGGATGTCATCTGGATCAGAAGATTCAGATGTAGGTTGGGATTCTTCTTCATTTTCCTTCTCTTCTAGTATGATGATAATTTCTTTCAAGACAATTTTTTTCTTCTTAGATTCTAGAGATGAATCACCAATAACAACTTCTAATTCCTTTGTTCTTGAGGATGAAACCTCCTAAAATTGACTACATATAATCATATTGGAGCACATATCTTTCTGCAAAGATAAGAAAAAGGTCTTCCAAGCACTTGCATTATCTTCCATGCCTTCCAAATATCTGTAAATTTGTTTTCCAATGGGATTCTTGGATTCCCACTTAACACTTTATTTCCCCGGTAGTGAGTCCAGAAAATAGAATACCAGACATGTAAGTAAACACCTGAAATGAAAAGGGTATCCCTCTACCAATGATATTCGTAGATTTTTAGTAAAATTTTCCAAAATAAAGCCACACAGATCAATAGCTAAAGGGGAGCCATCATGATTTTTGAAATAAATTTTGTAGGAAATTCCATACATAACATACCTAATGGTGGGGTCAACAATAGTATCTATTAATAGAGCTTGAGGGTCTTTTTCATTTCCTGACAGCTCCACTTCTTTTTACTTTATGGTTTTATTTTCGGGGACGTCTCGAATTCTATATAGCCCAGTGACAACCTTGATCGCATCCTTCGTAACTAGGTAGGTTTTGTCCAACACAATCCTACCATCCTTGAATTTACTCAAAATAAACAAGATGAATTCTTTATCAGTAAACCAATGGAATTCTCCCCACAAATCCAAGCCTAGGGTTTTTATATTTTGTAAGTCGTTCGACTCTAACCCTAATTCCATTTTCTTTATCTTTCGATGATCGAATTCTTCCAATTCGACTCCTTTTAGACTTAGTGGAATATTTCCACTCAATACCATGTTAAAATATTTCATTGAAGCACTTAACCTCTTCAAATTCAATAAAATCTTCGTCTTTTACCTTCCTCTGTAGCGGTGAGAAAAAACCTCCAATTAATTGATCTTGATTGATTCCAATGATTTCTCAGAATTGCTCCAAGATTATTCCAAGTCGCTCTTTGAGTTCTTCAAATGCTTAGGTGATCAAGAATAACTTGTAAATTTTTATTTATACACCATTACCTTGCCCTAATTCGCATTAAATGCAATAATCCTAAAAAAGCTGATAAAAAATTTCTTCCACTGCACTGAGAAACCCTAATTCACTTCGCAAAAGAACATGCTTCCACTTTTTCTTCTAGTTTCTTTTGTATAACAACTATCCATTAATTTATTATAGCATATCTTCATTCCAACATCTAGCATGCCTTGATTTTTTGGGGTTCAAGCTATTTTCTGATAAAGCTCCCCCTAAGACCATGCTAGGTCTAATTACTAGAGGGATTATCTACACTGGATGAGGGCATAGACACATTAGTAGTCTCTGATTCTTCTTTCTTCTTCCATATCTTTCTCATTTCTTTCTTAATCTCATCTTTGTTGATCTTTTTCCCATGTTCATCTTCCTTTACCGAAGCAGACTACTTCTCCTTTTTACTTTTGCAAACTATTGAAATATGTCCCAATTTTTTGCACTTGTAGCAGACAACATTCCTCTATTTTTTTTGACTTCCATCAATCCATGTTCTTCACTTATTTTCTTTAGGCCCAAGCTTATTGCAAATATAGCAATAACTATCAAAATATTGATTCATTTGACCTCCATTGAACCTATTCATCATCACTCGCCTAATCATCCTTACCTGAGATCTGCATTCAGTAGCTCTATGCCAAATATTTTTACATGCATAACATTGTCTAGAGAAGGAACCAAAAAAAATATTCATCCTGCTTCTGCATTCAATTTCCTTATGACCAAATTTATTACATGAAAAAGAACACCATTGAATGATGGGTACCTTTGACCATTTGGCTGTCTGATAGGTGTTCTTCTCCCTAGATTTCTTTTCTGCTTCCCTTTATCCCGATTCTTCTGATTATTTACTGGATTTGAGTTCTTCACATTTCCACCAACTCCATTACCTAAGCCACCTTTTTCTTTATAAGGTCTATGTCCAGCTATCAATTCATCAAGCTTGATGGATCTTGTCTTAAAATCATCTTCACAAAGTTTTTCTTTCTCCAACTCTGCTTTTAGATTCATCACTTTTTTTTCAAGCCTCGAGCATACATCAAACTTACTTTGTATCATTGTATTCAAACACTCTTCAACTCTCTTATTTTCATCCAATTTCACCTTTAATCTGGTAATATATTCATTTTCCAATTTTAGTTGCTCACTTACTTCTCTATGTGTTTCTTTGAATTTATTTAATTTCTCTTTCAATTTCCAGATGCATTCATTTGCTTCATCAAGATTTTCCTTCAAATCTTTGTTTTCAATTTTAGCCTTGTCAAGATCATCAAGAGCAGTTCAGAGCTCTTCTTTATCAATTTGTTCAATTTGAAGGATCTTCCTCAAAGGAACCAAAGCTTTGATACCAATTGCTGAATATTCAAGATACTAAGAGGGGGGGTGAATCAATATCTTCTCCAATTCACTGAATAAACACCATCAATTACTTTAATGCATAGAACATAGAAGAACAAGAAAAAAGCATGAAATCACACAACACATAGACACCAAATTTTTACATGGAAAACCCAATGAGGGAAAAACCATGGTGAGTATTAGCTCACAATACATAGTTATTCCAATACTGGATATAAAAGAGGCTCACTACCAAGTACAAAAGCTCACTTCTTACAAGGACTCATTGCCTACAAAAATTATAGAAACAAAATGGCTTACAACAAAAATATGAATTTATATGGTTAAACCACTAGTGTAGATTCAATTCCTTTGATGCACAGAGTATTCGCATGCCAGCAAACTAATCTTCAACTTTCTTCACATTCACATTCACATTCACATTATACTCACACACTTTACATATCTAGCTTCTACACTCTTCCATCTACAAACCATCCTATATATATATCTAATATATCCACACACATCAATTAGGTTGGCCTAATTGGATGTATCATATGTTTACAAAAAGATAATTGTCGACTTCATTCAATACTTCTCCAAAAGTAGTTCAACCATAAGCACACTATATTATGTTGGTTGGGACCAAAGATAGCCCACAAATATTACATAATACATGTTTAATTATTAACTAATTATTAGGTTGGCCATGGATAGACCTAATAACAAAATACAACACAATACTAATGCCAACCCATCATATGATCATATGAGCATACAAGAATGCATACATACATGCTTACAATAACCATAATTTTTTTCCAAAAATCTTGAGTAACGATGATTACAAGAGGGGAAATGCAAAACAAAATATAGGACCAAACAATGAAGGATGTAAACCTATTTTGCATACCAGACCAATTTGAGACCATAAATGACATGGTGACATCAATAACAACATACAGATTGATCTTCTCCTTCTTCCAAAAGGCTCTTCCTAAAGATACTTTTGAGTATCTTTGGGACAAGTTAGGGGTCATTGACCCTCCTTTATTGAACTAAATGCATATGGAGATACATCAGTCTAGTGGATCTATCTTTCTTATGGGCTGATGTTTTGGTGGCTACCTCTCAAGCGGAGTACGTAGTGTCATGTTTTGTCATTGAAAGAGTATTATGTTCTTAATTCCAAAGGGGAAATAAATGTAATATATTTTTCCCTTGTCATTGATGTAAAAGGGGGAGAGAAATATGTGGAGAGAGAAAGATAAGTAGCATGTGAAAAATATTATCTACTAAGGGGGAGAAATATAAAGTAAAATCATGAGGAAATGTGTTTAGATTTTTTGTGTTATCTTTGATGGTTTTTCACATCATGTGTTTCCATCAATGAAAAAGGGGTAGATTGTTGCAAGAATTGAGATGTTGAAGCAACTATGAAGGATTTTTCATTTATGTCAATTGGTAGCTAGTTTTTTTTTTATCATGGATAAAGTTTATTGGTTGTATATGTCGAGGATATTGAGAAAATTGTAAAAGAAAAGATTGTGAGTGTTCAATTGTTGCTCCGGGTTTTTCTCCGGGATTAGCTCTTATGTTTATGTGGTTCAGATATGTTGATCATGGTTGTTGGAAGTTTCTATATCCAGATTTTGGGCTTTTGGTTCATTATATATTGCGAGTTATGTTCACCAATTATGAACTGTGGTTTTCTATGTATCTGGATGAGGTCCAAGATAAATGTAGTTTCTTAGTATTTCTTCTTGTTCGAGTCTTATGACTTGCGGTTATGGAGTTAAGCCGATATGATCATTTTGAAGTTAATTTTGTTATCTAAAAGGATTGGATCATGCTAAGGTTGTATGTGCTTAAATTTTTATGTGGTTTACATTGGTTTAGCTGACCTTATGTTTAACACAAGTATCAAAGCTTATGGAAGAATTTTTAAGTGTTTGATTGGGTCTCTATTAGTCTAATTCCAGCCTAGAATGTTTTGGTGCTAACCTAATTTGAATTTGTAAATGCAATTGGTGTGTGGCCAACTTTGGATATTTTTCAAAGTTGAAGAAGGTATAAATATAGAATGAGATATTTGTGAAGATGAAGTACAAAGAAATAGAGCAAGATAGATGTGAATTAGTGTGTATGTTATGCGAGTTTTATAGATTAGTTCGAAATCTAATTCTTGAGTTTTTGGATGTAGTGAGTTGAAGGTGTACTCTATCATTCATGCATGTCTACAAGTGTTTGAGCGAATTATGTTGACGAAATCAATTTTGCATTGAGGTTGTTATTCTTTCTGTAACAAATCCCTTCTATCTTCTTTATCATTTTGTGGCATTGAGCTCTCCGAGTGGTTAACCTTAATTGGACAATGAGTCCTGATTCAGAAAATGAGTCCTATTTTGGCAGGGAGCCTTTGTAAATGGTTTTGATATTCTCTATATTGTGAGCTAATCCTCACCGTGGTTTTTCCCTTATTGGGTTTTCCATGTAAACCTGGTGTTATTGTGTTTATGTGATGCTTTTTAGTTTCTTCTTTTGCACTTAATGATTAATCATGCTAGCAGAGTAAAGGATCCATGATTGATTTAATTCCTGGTGAAAGTTTTAAAGGTTAAAGTTTGTTACAACCGATTCACCCCACCTCTTAGTTGTCTTATTCAACACATGTTTTAAGATCATTTTTTTGTGAGAACTAGCACTTTTAGGACTTCAATAAATCAATCAAATTATCCTTGAAGGAGATGAGTACATGACTTCAAACCCTCACAAAATGCAAATTTGAGTGGTGATTTTCAGCAATTTTTCAATTCATTACTTGTTATCATTTAGCCTCTACCCAATGGAGGGTGAATTCTCTCTTTATATTTCATCAGAACTATTGTGGAGGTAGAAATACCAAAATGGGTTTTGACTTAGGCAAGCCCATATATGAAACAACCATTCTATCTCTTTCATGTGTGCAAGTCAAAAGATATTTGAAGGAAGAATTGGGACTAATTTATCATTCATACATTTCCAAGACATAGATATTGAAATTTCTCGTCAATAGACAAAGTTCTAATAGTGACCCTAGATGATTAGGAGCTAAAAAATAGTTACTTCAAACTTATGTTTTCATATCCTAAAAATTAGTAATCTATTCTAGGATACCTCACACCTTATACTAGTCAATTCAACACCAAATTTATGTGTTAGGTTCCTCTATGTATACCCTTTATCTTTCTAAATTATTTTTTTATCCTTCTGCATTTCATTTCTTAGAAAAAAATCAACAAATGAATAAAATTCCCCCAAACAAGGATTAGAACCTTCATCCACCATTTTGAATCTTCTTACCAAGATTGTAGTCAAGTAGTTTTGACATAATTTCTAATCCTTAAAAATTGGGACAAGTGTGATTTAAAACCTAGATCCCTTTTCCCAATCAAACAAATTCATTTTTAAAATATATTTATAATCTAAACACTATTAGGATAAGGTGGAATTAACCTTGTAATTGTTGGAAACACAAGGGAAGACAACTAAGAGGGGGGTGAATCAGTTGTCCCAGAAATTAAACTTCTAAAACTTATTCTCAGATATAATAATTAAACATTAATTAAAAACAATCACCACATCAGAAACAAACATAACACCAAGATTTTTATGTGGAAACCCTGTTAGGGGAAAAAACATGGTGGAGATAAATCCATAGGTTTATACTCCATTAAAAGTAAATAAAATGGGGAATGCACATGCATTCCAGCACACTACCTAAAGCTCACTACTTAAATTAAAAAAGGATTACTGCCCAAAGGAAGACACACTATCTTACAATCACATTCAGATTTCATCGATTTGAGAGATTTTGAATTGAGAAAATAGTATATGCTAATGCCTTATTATAGTTTTGGTTAAGCACATGAACACTCTCTTCTATTCACTCTTCTTCACACTTTACTTCTGCTTTCGAAAGATCTAAACTTTATTTGCACATCACATTCACACATCTCACTTCTTGCATTCTTTGCATATCAATCACCTCAAATCAATCAAACATATATATCTGCATCAAAGGATAACATCAACTACATGTCGGCCCAACAAAATATGAAATATGTATAAACTAGAGGCCCAAAATAATAAAGAATTATCAATGTGAATCAAACAACATCAGACACAACATAGTAGGGACCCAAAAAATCATGTCTCAAACATGAATGACCTTAAAAAAGTACCCTTGAAGATCCACAACATGCTACAAACACCTTGTCTGCCATGAACATGAAAAACATGAACACCTAGAAGAAACTAATCAATCTTGAGCACAACGATCAATGTGAACCAACAAAACGGATAGAGAATGGTCTAGAAACATCCACAAGCATCATGAAACACCATAGAAACATTAACCTCAACTTAGATTACGAGAATCACACCATCTTCTTTCAGGAACACCAACTGAAGTAACATAAGAATTGTCAGAACTGCAATACTCATAACTTGATCAAATCTTCATGCGAACCTTTGAATCTTTCAGTGCATAAAATATATATACCTGACAATAAATCCTTTAATCCACAACTACTCACCATCAATATATTGAACTAGCCAACATATTGAACTTCACTTCTTCACCAACAACCTGCAACTTATTTTATTATAATTTTATCAATATCCTCAAAATATACAACATTAAAGACATTAATGCTAATAGAGTTGACATCAATGACAACCACATATCAGAAATATCCAATAATATCCTCCTTTGGGATTGATGGCAACACATGATGTGAAAAACACCATCAACACAACTCTCTCTTAGCTCTTTCTCCCTCTCAGATTTTGACTCTTTCCTCCTTAACTCTTTCACAGTTTTGCACAAGATTCTTCTCCCCCTTTGACATCAATGACAAATTTACACATTATATTTCTCCACACAAGCTCTAAAACAAATATCTGAACATCTGACTACTCCCCCTTGTAGGAGTTGTTAAATCCAACTTCACAGACCCAGAAGATCACCTACATGAAAATAACGTGTCATAGAAAGAAGAGATGGAGACAAAAAACAAAGGGTCCTCTAAAAGCTAAAAAAATGTATTAATCAGAGAGTGAGTAAAATATAATGAGATCAATCCTTAAGAAAGGAGATCATGCAAACCTAAAAGTAACCCTAATAGGTATAAATTTAATAATTAATATAATTATTAAATGTCATAATGTGCAAACTAAATTGAAATATTAAGAGAGGAATAAAGGTAACTTAATTAAAACAATTAAGTTAAAACCTTTAGTCTAACACCCCCCCTTAAGATGAGCAAGAGTGCAGCTACAAACATGTGCAAGAAAGAAAAGGCAACTACAATGCATGAAATTAAACATGGATCCCGACAACTAGGCCTGATTAGGTACCCATTTACAAAATCAATGCAAACTAAATGAAATGGGGTAAAGGAAAAAACCTAGTGGGAACAAAACTCCTCCCCAAAATAGAATGCAAAGAAAGGAATGTAATGAACTCATGAAAGAAGGATAGGAGGTGGATTACATGATACCCCCCATAGAAAACTTCTATCATATAAATACATGTGAAATGGTCTCCATAGGAGAGATAGAAAGAGACAAGAAGGCCCCCCCACAATGAAGAAACTCATGTCGCAATGGTAGATGCCTGATGTAGAATCCAAAAAGAGGTCCTGAAGTGGAAAATGATATTCCTCCCCTTGGGAAGAAATGGATCCAAAGGACGATGTCAAAGAAACCCTATGAAGAGTGATGAACCAATCTGTCTCAAGATGTGTGCCATGATAGGATGCTGAAGAATCTCTCTATCTGAACTAAAACATATGATGCCAAATCCAAACTAATGTGGAGAATCCTGAAATGCAACCTTTAAATGCATGAATAATGGTGGGCGTATAGTGATAACCTGACTATCAAGGTAGAGGAGATGAATCTACTCAAAATAATCCTCCAAATCTGCAATATAGGACTCCACAAACAAGAAAGATATGTCTGCAACATAAGAGTCCAAAGTAGATATGTCTAGAAGATGTATGATGCCCTGCTGCACAGAATCGGGAACAATAAGAGATAGTGATGAAGTCTCAGTTTGAAGAGTAGGAACTGTGAGACAAGCCTCTGATCCATCAGAACATATAAGGTTGTCTAAATAATCAAGCTCCTCTAAAGTATCATGATCAAAGGGTGTATTATCTCTCCAAACAATGGGTAAGAGATAATTTGAAGCAAGATCCTCTAGGAATGTAGAGAGATTGGGGTCTCCATAGATCTCCCAAAGACATGTCCAAAGTGGGTGGGGATAGAAAATGTCTGAAATAGCCCACACAGTGTCATTATCAACACTAGACAAGATAAGTCCTACTATGTGATCTCTAATGATATCCCAAGCTAATTTTCCCTCTGAAGTAACTAGTTCAGGTATGAGATCATACAAATAAGGAAAAATATTAAGCCACCTAGAATGTGTAAGTATGCGCTTTTCCCATGTCTCATAATTATCCCATTCCAAAATTACAACTAAAGGGTGAGTAGAAAAACCCCTGATAACTCTTCAAATGAAAAAAATAAAGACTAATGATCTCAACCATGATAAATCATATTAATATAACCAATCCAACGCAAATAAAACCTATGTAGGTGCCAGAATGTCCAAGTAATTAAGAAAAGTGTAAAAACACACAAAGCCAAATAAAATATACCTAGTAAATTTTCTGATGAAATAGACTGCAAATATGGAAAGAGCACTACAACACCTTTCCAATGCCTATGGAGTTCAAATGTAAAAGATATGCCTTCGAGAGTGCAAAAAATAAGTTATGGCTTTGACATATGAAAAAGGCATCAAAACTACAAAATCCAAAAATCCCATCTACACCATTGTGTAGTTCATCGAACCAATTTTCCGACGCCATCTCGTTTTTGAAAGAACTCCTCCGTTTGCAAAAGTTATGCCCATTTTCATGAAAGTGCTCAAATCAGCCCAATAAAACCTCCATAAGCCCTCAGGGGCTAAAAAATAAAGCCCCTGATCGCTTAGGTAGACCAGGGGGTTGGCGGTCAGGTGCATGTGGCATAGCCTTTGGTCGGTGATATGACCAGGGTTAGGGTCTTGGATCCCAATAGGGGCTTGCGTTGGCTCCCGGTCCACAATAGGACCCTGGACTAGAGATTTAAGCCTGCGGGGGCTGGTCCTAGGCGGAGCGGGGGTGGCTTAGTGGAGGGCACCAATGGTGACTGATGGCCGCTTGGTGGGGAATGGGCAACATGTGACTCTTCAACTGGCCACATTTTTTAAACCGCTTTTTTATTAAAAAAAAAATATTTTCTCGCCTCAGAGTGCGTGCTGGGGAGACCATACGACCTCCTTGGCAATTTTTTTTTGCCTTAGAAACCAACTGCTCTAAAATCAATGATTTGACAAGCATTCCTATGGTTTTGGGCTACTACGAATGCAATGGTGACCTCCACTTGAGCCCAAAATGTCCCAAAAAATTGGCTACCCCCAGATCTTGGAAAAAAATGTCTGTGGAAACCCTTGAACTTGAAACTTATTGAAAGGCCATATCTTAAAAAGATGAACATGTAGCTATACATGTGGAGCTCTGATACCATGTAGGAGTTGTGAAATCCAACTTCATAGACCCTGAAGATTACCTGCATGCAAATAACCTATCACAAAAAGAAGAGATGGAGACATAAAAGAAAGGGTGTTCTCAAAGCTAAAAAATTTTAATTAGAGAGTGAGTAAAATACAATGAGATCAATCCGTAAGAAAGGATATCATGCAAACCTAAAATTAACCCTAATAGGTATACATTTAATAATTAATATAATTATTAAATTTCACAATGTGCAGACTAAAGTGAAATGTTAAGAGAGGAATAAAGGTAACTTAATTAACATAATTAAGTTAGAACCTTTACTCTAACACCCCTAAGTATTAGCCACCACAACATCAATCTGAATCACAAGACATGACTATCAAATACATAGACTGATGCAAGTCATTGCACCTTAGTCCATACAATGATTTCTTCAGTTGGAAAACCATATCTCCTTGATCATTCAATTGAAATCCATCAGGTTGCTCAATATACACCTCTTTATTTAGTTCACCATTTAGAAATGTTGATTGAACATCCATTTGATAAACCTTGAAGTTTTTGTAAGAAACATAAGCAAGAAATAGTCTCAAAGCTTCAATCCTAGCAACAGGAGCAAAATTTTCTTCAAAGTCAATTCCTTCCATTTGAGAATATCCTTTACATACCAGTCTTTCTTTGCTTCTGATAACTTTACCTTGCTCATTCAGTTTGTTTCGAAAGACCCATTTAGTTCTAATTTTATTTTTGTCCTTAGGTCTAGACACAAGAGTCCATGTATCATTCTTCTCAATTTGCAGTAGTTCTTCTTTCATTTCTTCCATCCAATGTTCATCTTTAAATGCTATATTGACACTATTATGCTCTGTCTTTGAAATGAAATAGTACTCTTCTGCAATTCTTCTCCTTGTTTGAACACCTTTATTTTTATCACCTATAATCTGATCTTTTGAATGATTTAGTCTTACATAACTTGGAGTCTTAGGCTCTTGAACTTCAAGCTCTTGTGATATTGCTTTTTTACTTTCACTAGTTCCTTCCTCTTGATTTTCCTGATTCATCAGATTGATTTGAACTTTGTTTCCTTTATCTATACTATCATTCTGATTGTCCTAAAAATATCCACAGGTTCTGGATGGTGTAAATATGTCTTCATTCTAGCATCAAAATTTCCTATATCTTCATCTCTTTTAATATAGCATTTACTCCCAAAAAGTTTGAAGTATCTAACAGTAGGCTTATGACCAAACCATAACTCAAAAGGGGTCTTACCAGTATCACCTTTGAAATATACCCTATTAAGAGTGTAAACGATAGTAATCATAGCTTCTCTTCATTAGATATGAGGAACATTTCCTTCCAACATCATAGTCCTAACAAGTTCTTGAATTTTTTTGTTCTTCCCTTCCACAAGTCCATTTTGTTGAGGGGTTCATGGGGCAAATAATTGTCTCTTTATTCTATGCTCTTTATAGAAATAATTAAAATCATCAGAAGTGAATTCACCGCCTTTATCTGATCTCAAACATTTAATGTTTAGACCTATCTCTATCTCAACCATAGCATTGAAAATCCTAAATTTCTCTAGAGCTTCAAAATTTTCCCTTAAGAAAGTAACCCACATCAATCTAGAATAATCATCAATAAGTAACATGAAATACTTGTCACCTTGTAAACTTTTGATTCCAGAAGGACCACACAAGTCATTATGCACAAGCTCCAATACTTCGTTTGAACAATACTATTTTCTTTTGAATGAGACTCTAGTTTGCTTCCCTAACTCGCATTCCTTGCATATAGTATTAGTAGGTTTTATTGACCTAGGAAGATCTCTTGCTGCCTGGGTAGAACTTATCTTGATAATATTATCAAAGTTTACATGATACAATCTTCTATGCCACAACTAACTTTCATCAACTTGAGAAATCAGACAACTTTTATTAGCAGTACTTAGGTGAAGATATTACCTTTTGTTTTTGTACCAAATGCAATCACATTTCGAGAACTTCCCAATATTTAACACTTTCCATCTTTCAATCACTAACTCATTTGACCCCAATTTTCGATGAAACGTTCTGACAAAAGCTATATAATTAGATGTATCGTCGGGCAATTGTGCGAATTTTCATTTTTGTTAATTTTTATCCCTGATGTTCATCGGAATGTCGACGAACCTTTCTTTCATCAACGTTTCAATGAAGATCTTTTGCCGAAATTGTGATGGACCTGCAACGTTTAATTGTGGTGCGCATAAATTGAAATGAGCTCAACTATTTATTGCGATAGTGTTTTGCTCGACGATTTTCTTGGGGAAAATCAGAAAAAACTCAAGAAGATATCGCCAGGTTGAGGGTAGTCATTGTCTTTTTCCAGAATTCATTTGTGAAGTCAAATTTGTACTTCCAGGTTTGAAAATCATATTTTAAAGCAACATCTCACCAGATTTCATTTTAGTCTTGTGCATTTTTAGAATTTCATTTCTAGATTTTAGACCTGGCTTCACAAATTCTTTATAAGGGAATTGTTTATAACTGATGGAAAATTCTTGATGGATTTGGATAAAGATTATATTTGCAAGGTTTCAATTTTAACCCTAATGATCAATTTGAAATAGATTTGGGAGCCATAGCTAGATAATATCAAAGGCGTTGGTTTTTTTTTACTGTAACCAAGTTAATCTTCTAGACACATAGCATATAAAATCTTAGATAATACTACCTTACAATACCATCAATCTATATTCTAACCCAATACTACTTATCAAATCCTTGTATGAACATAGTCACCTATAACCTCACTCAAGCATTTTAATTAATTCCTTGAATTAAAGCCAAAATGAGAATTACACACACCATAACAGTGAGATGAATAGAATAACCCTTGATCATTTTATTCAAGATAATAATATATTCATACAATGGAGATACATGACCTAGAAATGAGTAATTTTCATTTAGATGCTAGTACTGTCTTGAAAATTAAGTACCTTTGAAACTAAAACCTACAACAGAATGACAACAAACCTAAGAATAGTATTTTCACTATAATATCAGGTTCTTTACAAATTCGCTCTGCAACTTTAGTTAGACTCGACTTAAAGATATCTAACTTGCTAACCCGTATTTCTGGTCCTGAAATCCTTCTTATATGGAAAATGAAGGAGCAACAAGCATCAAGCCAAAAATACACTTGTCACTGGTCACTTGGACCACCTTATGACATTTCAAAAATTGGTTACAACAGTTGAGCCTCTGGAGAATCTTCTTGTTCATCTCGTCCACTGGAGAATAACTGGTGCATTTTCCAAACTTTGAAATCTTGCACCAAAACTGCCACCAAGACAACCAAAATTTGTTATAACCATAACCGCTGAGCTGTTAACTGCCGATTGTAGACTTTGTCCTATTCTTGTTCAGTTAATTACTTTTCTACCCATCCTTGATATTCCTCATCTGTTGGCCAATTAAAATTTACCACCTCATTTACCTTGGCACTGTAAGGTCTATACTTTACTGCTACTTGATTTTCCTCCCTTTCAAAAGATTCAAAAAATGTGCTAGTGAATTAATGATTTTATCCATACTACTCATCAGCATGTCATAATCTGATTCATCACAAATCAATTTGATTTGTGCATTGATGGTTTCATCTACCCTCTTCTACCATTTCTGCAGTGATCTAACATTTCCTTGGGCATCTACAATATCTTGTAAAGATGTGTCAGTACTCCAGTCATCAAAACTCTTTACCAACTCTTTCATCCTCCTGCTGAAATCATCAGGTAAGGCCTGGAAACCTTGCAGTGACTTCACAAAGTCTTGAGTAGGCCTTAATTGTTGAGGCCTATTAGCTGCATTTTGAGATTTTCATTTCTAGATTTTGTTGTTCAAGTTCAATATTCTGATTTTAGGAGTGTAAGAGTTGGAAATCATAGTAAAATCAGAATTTAATAATTTATGGAATTAGCATTTGAAAGTGTTTTTTGGGGTCATTAACTTCAGACTATCTTGTCTTTTGCAGGGGTGGTTGCAAGCTTTATTTTTTTGGTGTAAAATATCATAATTATTATATTTTGTTACCTGTGTATGATTAAAAATTATTGAAGTGTCAGTTTGATATTTTTTGAACATCTAAATATTCAAGCTTGGTAAAGAAAAATCATGTTAGATAATATTATTCCAGAACAAAATGAAGAGACAGTTGCTAGATTGTGGGCTATATTGAAAAGAAAGGGTGATGGGAAATGTTATTGTCCTTGCAATAATTGCAAGGGCTTAAAGACGAGAAGACTTTTAATCACAATAGCTGAGAAACATTGTAGGTAGCATGGTCACGTTGAAGGGGGGCATGATTATCGTCCATTGGTAAGTTGTTCATTATATGTGTTTATATTGTTTTAACATTTGATATATATATATATATAATCACTTGATCATGATCATGGTTTATTTGTGTCTGTCATTATTATAAAGGTGGGGTGCCCTAGGGCACATGATATGAATTATCACGGCCCGAAGAATGTGGTTTTGCAAGTGGAGGAACATGGAGTTGTGAATATGGAAGATGAAGTTAGTGATCCTATGGAAGAAGATGATCATGCGCCAGAAAACATAATTGAAGATGATGGTACAAATACATTGATTCATGACACATGTAGTGGCACATCTGATCATGTTGATCGAGATGAATTTGATGATGTTCATGATTTACCTATACTTGAGAAGGCATACAAGCCCCTTTATGAAGGCTCCCAAACAACTCTTCTATCTAATGTATTGTTGCTAGTGAACTTGAAGGTTATGAATGGTTTATCCAACATAGCAATCTCATGGATGTTAAGGTATGTCATTAATGTCATCTTTTTTCATCTATTTTAATTGTTGTTAGTTCATCACTAGTAAATAAAGGATGAAGTATGTACCATTAATATTCTTTATATTAAGAAATTATTTTTTATTGTAGATTGATTGGTGAATTTTTGTTACCACCATCAAATATTTTACCTTGCTCATACTGAGATTTATCTGGCATTATGAAAGATATTGGAATGGAGTATCAAGAAATAGATGTAAGTCCCAATGATCATATTATATATCATAAACAACATGAATTTGCAACAGAATGCCTGGACTGTCATATCAGTAGATATCGAATAGATCAACTAACAAAAAAGGTGCCTGGCAAGGTTCTTCGTTATATTCCCATTACTCCATGTATGTAACAATTATTTAGGTGTGAAAGCTTAGTGCAATTTATGGAATACCATGCACGTAATAGAAGTGGAGATAAGATTCTTCAAATGCCTGCGGATGGTTCTACATTTAGGGACATGGAGGAAAAATGACCATACTTTAAAGAAGGACCTCGTAATCTCAGGCTTTCATTTGTAGTGGACGGTGTCAATCCATTTGGAGAGCTGAGATCTATTTACTCGGTGTGGCCTATTTTTGTTATCAACAATAATATTCCTCCATGGATGTCAATAAAGAAGGAGCACATAATGTTGGCAATGATTTTTCCAGGTATTTGTTTACATCAATTTTCTTTAACCTAGTAGCATCTCATTTTTCTTATTTGTTGCATAATGACTTATATGTTTTTTCATTTAATAGTCATGTACATGAATTTATATATATTGCAGTAAAATGGTTATAATAATTATGTAATGTTTATGTTCATTCAACTAGGTAAGTACCAAGTTAAAGATATGAATGTATATATTGAGCCTCTTATTGAGAAGTTACTGAAGTTATGGAATGGCGTCACTATGTATGACGTATCTAGACCAATAGGACAAAGACAATTTCAATTCCATGCAATGCTTGTATGGACAATTCATGATGCCCTAGGGCTAACACATTTTTTTGGTATGTTATAACGTTCCACTGCATGACTTTAATGATATTTAATTTTATGAAGTAGATATGATGCATGTTTTTTAAGTAATCTATTCATTATATATAATTATAAAAATTGACATATTTAATCCAATTATATATGATTTGCAGGTCTTCAAACAAAGGGAAAATTTGCATGTCCAATTTGTGGTCCAAAGATGAAATCTCGTCATTCAACAATTTTAGGAAAGCAGGTGTTTGATGAGTATAGGCACTTCCTCCACAGAAATCATAAGTATCGAACTACTGAAAAACATCTTTTCAATGGGAAACAAGAGACTGCATCAAAACCACGAAGAATGACACCTCGCCGATAGAAGTTGGAATATAATAGAATTAATCGTCAAGGTTATACATCGGATCAAATTGTTTATCTATCATTTATGACATGTTTTGAATTTATATTTTTATATTGTGTTGTGTTTACTCATGCTGTAATTGACAATGATTGTCGTTGTTAATTTGTTTAACTTATATGCTTCATGAAGGTCATCGAGGCATTAATGGTCAGCTTCCACAGGAATTGAAAAGTTATCCTAGACAATTTAGTAGGTTGCCCTACTATGAGAAGCTACAAATTGTGCATTTTTTTGATACAATACATATTGGAAAGAATATGATAGAAATGTTATGGAAAATATTGGATGGAAGGCATGACAAAGAAAAAATTATCAAAATTTGTAGTGACATTCAAGAAGCTAGTCATGCAAT
The DNA here is from genome assembly GCA_007115665.2 of Sequoiadendron giganteum. NCBI lineage: Eukaryota > Viridiplantae > Streptophyta > Pinopsida > Cupressales > Cupressaceae > Sequoiadendron > Sequoiadendron giganteum. The sequence goes on along the minus strand of CM021100.1, from coordinate 229,680,565 downwards.
GAAAAATGTCATTCAATTAAATAGCGATGGACACCAAATTAATATAACTGTCCTTCCTTGGTTATTAATGGAGCAGCAAAGCAATGTAATAAAACAAGTCATATGAAAAATTTGATTTCCCACAGGATTTGCTCCGAACTTAAACATCATAAAAAGAAAAGTGAATTTGGGTCAAGGATGAAAATGCATGATTGGAATACCTTCATTAAGGTAATTATTCTAGTATATTATATATATATATGTGTATACTACATGTACTTTTCAGTGTATTATATTTACTACTTTTGGAAAAATATTAATGAAAAGATCATTTTATAATTGTTGCAGTACATTCTAATTCTATCTCTCCCAGACAACTTCGACAACAATGTCAAGAAAGTTATATATGATCTTGGAAAATACATGAGGTAAGTAGCGATATTTGTTCAATTCGTTGTATATTTTTGTTAAATCTCGTTAATATATTTGTGCCTTGAATCACTTGTAGATGGCTGTCATCTAAAGCAATCCATCAAGAAGATATAAATTATTGGAAGAGAAAAATTCCTCGTCTAATGTTTGAAATAAAAAAGTGTCTACCTTCGACATTTTTCAATGCACAAGAACACTACTTCATACACCAAGTTGAGGAGATTGAATTGTGTGGACCTGTACACTCAAGGTCAATGTGGATGGTTGAGAGGCATTTGAAATTTTTGAAGGCTTTGGTTAGACAAAGAGCACATCCCAAGGGTTCTATGGTGGAAGGATACATGGTATACCAGAGCATGGTGTATATTACTGAATATCTTCCTAAGTTTGCAGCAAAGATCCATGTAGATCGCATTTGGGATCCCAACTCCATTAAAAAATTTGAAGGGGAGTACCTGATGGGGAAAGTTCGATTGAGGAAAGTGACAGGTAATTATAAGATGGTCATGGAGATTAATTAGAATACATTTTACATTTGCTTTATATGTATATTGTACTTATTTAATTATTAATCTTTCAATAATCATCAATTATAAATTAAGGTCGTATATCGTGGTAATTAACTAATTATACGTCGTTTGTGAATTTCATTTTTTTCTTATATATTTGGTCGAGAGTGGGATGCACTACATTTGTATGTCACAAACAATCTTGATTGGATGATGGTATGGATTGAATGATGTCAACAATCTGGTCACACATTAACATGGGAAGGTGTGGCTTCATTGGTTAAAGAAGCTCATCGTAATGGAGACTCCAATGTTACACCAAGGGAAATTGATTTAGCATATGGTTTGAGAGATAAACAGGTATGTATAAATATATTAATCAACCATATTATTTAATTATTTTCAATTATATTGATGTATATATATATGTTGAGATTTTTTTTTCTTTGCATACATTCGGCCAAGAATAAATATGTTTATCAATTGACGATATTGCAATAAGTTTTACATGTTTGACATATTGCAGGTGAAATACCACAAGGCTATGTAATGCCATGGTCAGAGATTTTGAATCAAAAATTTGGATGACACGAAGAAAACTTGTGATTCTGGGATAACTGTAGTCTTCCAAGTGACTAATGTTTCATCTAGAAGCGACATGCATCTAGAAGTCTTAGAAAATCAATACAATGGGATTTTGGATGATATACTTGAGTGTGACTTTAAGTCCTTCAAATTAGTTTTGTTTGTTGTCCTATGGTACAGGCTACAATTGAATGAAAATGATCCCGAGAGAACTGTTATTGAACATGATAATGGATTTACCATGGTTAATACAGGGTATTTTGAGCGAGCTGGAAATGAGCCCTATGTTCTTCCAAGCCAATGTGAGCAGGTATTTTACTCAGAGGTTCTAGGTAAAGTGGGTTGGTCATATGTTGTTAGACATGATCCAAGAGGAAGGCCGGTAAAGTATAATGTGGTGGAATAAGAAGATACTGAAGAAATAGAAGATGATGTAGATGATGATCAGGATCAACAGTTAGTTGATAATGTGCTTGACAAAGATGTCGAAGAGGAGGAACTAGATCATGATGATGTAGGAGTTAAGGTTCATGAAGATGATATCCCTGTGGATGATGGCATTATCGAAATTGATATCAATGATGATGATGATGATATGACCAATCCTTACAATGTTAAATCTAGATCAGATGATACAGATAAAGAGTTGGATGAAGAAGAAGAACAATGACATTGAAATGTATGAGTTATGTGATTGTATTATCTATTTGATATTAATTTCTTGATAGAATTATATTCGACTTATGTGGTTACATAATTAATTTATTATGTTTTTAATTTTAATTATATTTGAATTATATTAGAATATGTTCAGTTAACATATGTAAAAAATAAAATGGATAAACCAAAAGATGAAAGCGTGAGACCACTACCTTGTTGGGTGTATGGAGCCTAATGAAGATCTATAAAAGTGTAATCTATGATGGTAATAATTCAAAGTGTTTGGCACACAGATGCAGTTTATAAATTGTATAAATGTGTAGGTAAATGACTGACAAACTCTACTTGAGATAGAATGACAATCCTAGTTATGTGATTCTTCTTATTGATCCAATTAATACTCTTTAGTTACTGTGATTGACTAGAAGGGTTTAATCTTTACTTGAAAGAACCAAATAATCACATCACACAAATAAAGCAAATGTGTATTGGTAAACTGAATATATTTATATGCTTCATATATCAATTAAGACAACAAAAAAGAATCAAAATGGAGACAACCAGATAACTGTATAATTCCACAAATAGCTGATACCAAGATTAAGCAACAAGTTCAGACATCATTATTAACTTCATCAAAATTCATACATGCATCTGAGTCTTTTAAAGAAAAGTTTCATTGCAAACTATCTACTGTATCTTTCTCCTATCCTCCTATATTTGTTTTACATTATGAAATAGATATAAATATATCAAAATTGTGAAAGGGCCCATCCTTTGAGAAATTTCTTTTGCTTAACAATAATAAAAAACTAGAAATTATGCTCTATTAAGCCATAAATAGATGTTTTGACAGATAATCTCGGTAAGCTGGTTGCTTGTGTGTATCAGCATCCTCTAGTGCATTCCTTATGGCTAGCTCCATTTTGAACATCTTCTCATTATGTTCACATGCCTTGTCCATTGTTAAATCATTTCCTGTGGTTGTCTCCAGAATTGTTTGCATCATCGTCTAGCATTCCTTCATCCATCTTGTGGTAATAGACACTGTTTTACTCCTCTTCGGTTAACTACTTGTCCACCCATCTCTGATACTCTTCATCCGTTGGCCAGAAAAATTTCATGACCTCATTCACCTTAGTATTGTAAGGTGTGTACTTCACTACAACTTGATTGTCTTCCCTTTCAAAAAACTCTAAGAATGTGCTGGTGTTAATTATCTTATCCATACTATTTACCAGCAAATCATAGTTTGAATCATCACAAATCAATTTCTTTTGTGCATTGATAACTTGTTTTGCCCCATCCTACCACTGTTGCAATGTCTTAACGTTTCCCTGTGCATCAATAATGTCTGGAAAAAATGTATCATTCCAGTCATCAAAGCTCTTTATCAGCTCCCTAATTCTTCTACTGAAATCATCAGGTAGGGCTTGGAATCCGCTCAATGATTTTACAAAGTTTTGAGTAGGCTTCAATGACTGGGGCCTATTGTCCACATCAAACCTAGAAGCTTTGTACATAATATCCAGATCGTTTGCCCTAGGGATCCATTTCTCAGCCAAAGGCAAAACTATTTCCCAATCCCTATTGATATTTTTTATTCCATCCAAGAATAAAGAATACAAAGAATGTACAGATGGTAATTTACCATCAACCTTTTCATTAAGATGCCTCAAAACTATGTCAACCACCTCACTTTGTTTGGCAATTGCATCATCCTCACTTGCCTTTAAGGCAGCCTACAATTCTGTGATCCTATTCAGCATTTGCTTCTTGGTGGGATCCACAGAATATTCAACTTCTTCTTCAACTGGCTCTAGTGTAGGACTAAGAGCAGGTGCCTGGATGGGGGACCCCAGAGTTGAAACAATTGGATTAGTATGGGGGACCGATCCTGCAATAGAAGGTAATGTTCTGATACCAGGAGCACTGGAGGATTCTCCCACCTGCCCATATTTCAACCTATCTACTTCAGATTGTAGCTCAACATTCCTTTGCTACATCCTACTATATTATGCAATTATCATATTGTATTTCTCCATCAGACTCTTCTTTTCAACCTCTTCTCTCTCAGCTATCTTTTGGGCCAATTTGGCCACATTCATTGTCAGGCTTGTAGCTTCTGTTGTTGAAGTTTCAAAAGCTCTCTTGATGATTAGCCCTCCCCTTAGGTGTGGGCTAATATCAATTACATTTGGCTTTCTGCCCTGGGGTGCCAATTCCCATATGGCTAGAGTTTCATACTCCTCACTGAAGGTAGAGTCCTGCAGAGCTGCCTTAACGTCTTCTTCACTATTTTGTATAGGGTGCTTGGACTGTAAGATAGCATTGAATGCAACCACATCAGCTATGTCCCATTCAGGAAAAAGTAAGACACCAGCCTGAGTCACAAGTCTTCTTCCCTCCTCAGGAGGGATGCCTTTGAATTCTTCCATTAATTTGGCCTTGACCTCATCATCATTCTCCTGCTCAGACCTATCAGGTCTCGATTCTCTCCTACTCTTGCATTTGTTCTGGTACTCTTCTAGTTTCATCCTCCAAACTAGTTGCAAGAATACAAGAGTCTTTACAAATGCATCATCGTCCAAGAATTCCTTGTAGGCCTCCATCCTAGCATCTTGTACACATTGCCCCTTTACATCCATGTCAAAAAGCACCAATTTTGTTGATCTAGGAGGGGAAGGGATACCAACTTGCATGTCTTGATTAGTCAAAATTATCTCATCCATCAGAGTTTCCTACATTTCCTCAACTCTCTGCCTCTTAGGGCTTGGCTCTCATGGTAACACTACAGGATCAACTCTTGCTGGTGAATCTAGATCCACAATCCTTATCCCTCCAAGTGCTTTGATCCTTGGACCCACCTGTGATGATGCTTGCATGACTTGTTTTCCCTTCTTATCCCCTTCATCCTCAACACTGCTTGCATTCCTCTTTCTCTTGTATAGAGGCCTATCAACTAGTGGCTGATAAGCTGGCCTTGTTTCTTTAGGCCTCACATCCGGTCTTTCTATACCAAAATCTAATTCCAAATTGACCCTCTTGGTCGTGAAGGTGCCCATGATACTTTTGAAATTAGCCATTAAGAAGTATATTCTCTTGTGAAATGGAGTGAACTCCATTAATGGATCATATTTTGGATCCATTTTATGTATTATAGCCAGCAACTTTTCATATGCAATCCATTTTTCTTTATTCAACTCCTACCTATTCAAATCAAACTCATTTCTGATTAGGTCCTCAGGAAAGTTGAATTCATGTGCAAATTTTCCACCTTTAATTTATTGTCTGAACAATGGAAAGAATCCCTCAGGGTCATGTTGTCTCCTAGGACCTTTCCTCAAATTGAAGTCATCAAAAAACCTTCTGAAGTGGACCCATCCTCCCTTGGAACAAACAAAATTAGAAACAATAGTGTAGTCAGGGAACAAAGTCCCTTTTCCTTTCTTTGTTAGGTTGTCCTCATGAATACAACCTAGTTGCCACATTACTTCGGCAAACCCCATCCTTGATGGTACATTAAAGGGGAGGATATGAGGGGTTCCTTGGAAACCATACACCCTCAAGACAGTGCTTATAGGGTACAAGATGATATCACCCCAATTGTGACACACTTTTAAATTAGGCTTCCTCACCTTCGGTTGGAAGAATTCATGCAAATATTTAGGGACTCTTGGCACATTTACCACCAACCGAGCCCTGAGTCTAGAGGCAAAGCAGTTATCAAACTGCACAAAGCTGTCACCTCCCCTATTGTAAGACAAATCTGCACTCCACACCTGTACTATTAACCTTTCTCCATTCACCTCCTGCCTCAACTCCATGTTTTCTGAGAAGAAAACAGCATTCTTGTATAGTAACATATGCATCAACAAGGAGTACCAGAAAAAGGAGTGCCAGTATCTCCCACATGCAATTTCATCAAACCCTCATGCATCTTCTCTAACAAGAATGATGCAAAGTCATATACCATAGAGAAGTTGGGATGTTGAATCTGGGCTCCCATAAACATGTACGCAACTGGCATCACAGTATTAGGGCTGAACCCTAAAATCTGGCACAATGAATAAAATGTTGCTAGGAAGTGACTGGCAAAACAGCTCAGCCTGAAAGGCATCTTGTCATTTGGGTTGATAATAATTGTTAAACTGCCTGCCTTGGCCAGGTGAAGAGGAAGCAACTTCAATCTGAAAAGAGGTTTTAACCTTTTTTACTCCTCCTTCATCTTCTCAAAATCTATTTTTACTAAGAAAGGGCTATACTTAGTCAAATCAAAAATCTGTCGAATCTCATATGCATTTAGGCTTAGTAGAATTCCACCATCATTATCCCTTATGACCCTTGTCATAGGATCATACCGTGCTGCCACTGCTTTGAGCAAGTCAACATTAGGGAACACATCTGGCACTGTTAGTTTGCCCATGTCATATCTTCAAGCATTAGAGAAGGGGTGAGGTAAGTTTCATTGTCCATACCACAGTCTAAACATTTCAAGACCAGTCATAGGAATCTTGGCATCCGCAATGTTATAATTTTTGCACAGTAGACCTTCACCTAGGGTCTTTCCATTCATTAAAACCAAACCACTCTTCCTGTTATTTGTTGACAATGGGAGTTGATCCAGGAATTCATCCTCAAATAATCAACATGGCCAGAATGCTGCTTCGATGGTGCCATCTTAAACAACTAGGGCTTCTTTTAAAAAATCAAATCCTCGAAGAAACTAGGGGTACCCAGAACACAAAAATACAACACAACTGTGCAATTCCAATAATTCAAATGAACCAATAACCCTACGACAATAATTAACAAAACCCCTTGACCAATAGAATAGAACCCTTTGCAAAGACATAGCAATTTAGAAAATAACTCATGGGATTTCATGCCTTGCAGAGAACCAACCTTCATAGTGATCACTCGAAAAAAATTATCTCTGGCTCTGAACTGCTTGGAAAATACTTGAATGCTTTTGTGATGAAGATAGAAAAAGAGCAAATACTTTGTGTTGATTGAATTGAGGTAGTAGATGTCCCGTCCACCATTAAAGCTCATCTGCATGCCGCCCCAACGGCTCCAATCGCATTTGATGCGAATTTAAACTTCAGCCGTCGATCTTTTATTTTTGTCAAATCATCGAATGACCATCTTCAAAAGGGCTATTGAAATCTAAATGTCAGCATCAAGGGCCCACCACAGAAGCAATGCCAAAGGAATACACGTGGTGCATGCTAGTGATATCGCGATCACTAAACATCCTGCATCTTTGGATCACGCGATGACGGGCAACCATTGATTCCTACAATCGGCAATCGTGTTCACTCACAGTAGTCAGCAACACCAAACATAACCGTCGAGCAAATTTTTACCAAGATTATAACATCACTGTCGATCTTGAGCACGTGCATCTCACAACTGTTTTAGTAACCCACATTATAATGTATTTAAGTCCGACACAAATATTAAATGCTTTATTAATCCCTTTTCTGCATTGGTATCTTGGGACATGTGGCACTCGCCCATGATATCGCAATCACCAAACAATCAGTGATGATGTCATCACGAGATTGTGGGGAGCAGTCAGGATCAATCGTAGGAAGATCGAAGGTCATTAAAAACATAGCAGTCAGTAGCACCAAACATAACCGTCAAGCAACTTTTTACCAAGATTATAACATCACCGTCGATCTCGAGCACGTGCATCTCGCAGCTATTTTAGTAACCCACTTTATAACGTATTTAAATCTGACACAAATATTAAACGCTTTATTAATCCTTTTTCAGCATCGACAACTTGGGACATGAGGTGCTCTCTTGTGATATCGCAATTGCCAAACAACTAGCGGTGATGTCATCGTGAGATCGTGGGGAGCGGTCAAGATCAATCATAGGAAGATCGACGGTCATTAAAAACACGGCAGTCAACAGCACCAAACATAACCGTCAAGCAAATTTTTACCAAGATTATAACATCACCATCGATATCGAGGATGTGCATCTTGTAGCTATTTTAGTAACCCACTTTATAACGTATTTAAGTCCGACACAAATATTAAATGCTTTATTAATCCCTTTTCGGCATCGGTAGCTTGGGACACGTGGCGCTCACCCGTGATATCGCAATCACCAAACAATTAGCGGTGATGTCATTGGGAGATCGCGGGGAGTGGTCAGGATCAATTGTAGGAAGATTGACAATCATTAAAAACACCCCCTACAAAATAAAACAACTATTAAAAAGTCAAGCGAAATAACCTTTTTGCGTGTGTAGATTGTGTGGATGTCGAATGAAGTGATTTCAATCTTGACCGTTGCTCGCAAACCTCGCAAGGTTTCTACTAATGTCACAAATATGGTGTGAGGTGTGCGAGATTTTGCCATCTATCACATTTGATGGTGGGGACCAGTTTTTCTTGCTGATCGATTATGAAGGTTGATGCCGACAGCTATTTTCATACCAACGCATCATGGTCATTTCTCGCTGACCTCGTGCAATTAAAACTACAGTTTCAATAATGCTTCGAGGTGTGTGATTTGGTGATGTGTGGACTCTAATGCTATGTGTTGATAACAAAGGTGGGGCCCATTTTTGTGCTGATGTGGTGCTCGGTAGGTGAATATCCTATTCGTTTGGTGACTGGAGGGAGAACATGGCATTTTCAAGCTATTTTGACTAAATATGAGTCGTTCTCCTGGCCAACGTTGCTATTGACCAATGAGTCATCTTTAAAAAGAAATTGGTATTGTACGATAGCCGTTTTATCTCGCGTGAGTGAATAGTATTGGCCGAGTTTGACTTTGCCTGCATAATTAAATGCTAAAATTTGCGAATTACTATTTTAGTTCTGTATCTCTACATTGAGGAAGAATTTCTTGGTATCGAGTGAAGCAAGTTGTTGTGACGATTTCTCAATTTTGCTGCCCTGGATGTTCTGCGATTGAAACTGTAAGTAGCATGTACACCATTTCTTGTAAATTCAGAATATTTTATGGTTGCTTGCTGGGAAATTTGTGATTGTTTCCTCTCTCTCTTCTTGAAGAATTGATTGAATAGATTCGCTTTTAGAGCTTGTCTAGATAATTGCTAGGGTTTTTTGAATATTGAAGAATTTTCTATTAAGGCTAAAGGAGAAAATTGTAATTATTTGCTATCTGAAAATAAGAAAACCCTAGTTCGAATTATTATATGTAAAGTATAAATGGCACCCAAGGCTCGAAGTTCTGGTTCTGAAACCACTACCAGGTCTTTATCCCAAGATATTATTGATTTATTACAACCCTTTACTAGCAAGAAGTAGAAGGGAAAGGTTTTGTTCTATGGGCCTCGAATCTTAGAAGGATTGATAGACAAGCAATTTGCAATTCAAAATGTCGAGTTACCATACATCGGGTGGCAGTTGTTCTCCAATTGGTTTGGGAACAGGAATTTGTCAGTTCCTTTGTGTAACCCCTAGAGGTTAGACCTGGGTAAATTAGTGGTTCATAATGTTTATATGGATGTAGATCTTTTAAAGGACATTGCTGCTAGATATGACCCTATGGTCTAAATTTTCATAACACATGCTAGTGTGCAGATGATTTAGATAACCAAAGAAGAAATTGCAGAGATTTTCAAATTGCACGAATGGAGTCAAGATATGGTTCCTGTCGACTTGGAGGTTTTTAGATAAGAATATAGAAATACTAGGGGTTTGTTCAGAACATCCTTCTTAATACCTCATTTGGCAGTCTCAAGAAGAGGAAAAAATTAGAAGGTAGTAATTGGTAGGAATGAGCCCGAACCTTTTCCTGTGGTCTATTTCGCCAGTTATTTCAAGAACACTGTTTGTGCTTTATGTCAAGTTCTAGGAGTCAGCTTAAAGAAAACCTTGCCTACCGATATAATGTATATGGCAGTAAATCTCCAGCACCCAAGTTTTAATGTAATATATGATTTTGCCACTTATTTGGCAGAGAAGATGCACACATGTCTGGTAGCCCTAAAGGAAGGGAAGAATTGGGTTGGATTCAGATGGTATTCCTTGTTAATCCACATGTTTCTATATAGGGGTCAAGTTGTGTTTGAAAAAGATATGAAATTAAAGAAGAAGGAAGGAAACATTGAAATGCCTATCCAATATTGAACTAGAATTCTTGACATGCATGATCATGAGTTTGATTATGTAACTTTCCATAATATCTTTGGATCTAAACTAAGGGAGGCTCTGGTTTATGAACCCCAAAGGATCCCAAAAGAAATTCATGACTTCTTGAGGCCGATGGAGAGAAGGCCTAAATTGAACATAAACCACAATTGGGGAGACATTTTCCCCTATCGTAATACCACAGTTTTCAGGGTTTTTGGCACTAATGTCAATCCAAAGGTTCTACCGAGGGAGGTGCCCCTTAGACTTGTATTTTTGGAAACCATGAGGTAGTTGGGGGGTGCTCATGAAGTACACTTGCCAAATAAATAGAAGAAATGTTATTTCTTCCCTAAATATACAACATTTGCCAATGTTGTTATGGAAAATGGACGATGGAAGGAGTTGCATCAATTAATTGGGCCTTATAGGCTAAGGACTATGCGCCCCAAGAATCATGATCCTAAGGGTTTTATCTCTCAAATGAAGGCAAAACATCGGACAAGATCTTTTGTCCACAACTTCTACTTTCCTGAGGACATCATCAGGAATATTTTTGATTTGGAATTACAAGATGATAGAAAGGCACTATACATTGCCTACTCTAAAATGGTAAAAATTAGGTAGGAGAAAATACCTGGTTTCAATCCCATACTTAATGCTAAAGATGAGTTTAGTAGGGCAATGTATGCTATTGATAATTTTGAGAGCTTGGTTGGGGTTTTGAAAGATGAAAGGGTTGTGGAAGAAAGGGGAAAATCACAAACCATCGAGGAGTAACCTGAGGTAAAGGAAGAGGAGAGGCCTACTTATTAGCCCCAAAAGAAGATAAGGGTTTTTTCTAGTAGAAAGGGAAGTAGGGCTGAAGATGTTGCTAAAAATATTGCACAATCTTCTTCAAAGCAGCCAGTACCAAATGTTGTTGATTTGGATTCTCCTCCAAGTTTTTCTGAACAGGCTTGCCCACCATCACCAAAGAGGCAAAGGGTTGAAAGGGAAAAGATTGTTGATTGTGATGGTGATGAGGATGATGACATTATTGTCACTCCGAATGAAATGCATCCTGAGATGCCATTGGACCCAGTTGACATTGCAACAGGTTCAGGTACAGTTTCTTTGAGGTTAGGAAATGATGAAATCAAAGGAATAACAAGCAATGATGACTTGAGAATAGAAGCCTGCAGAGAGTTCATGATGGATGACTCTTTTATTCAAACCGGTGCTTTTAAATATTTCGTGTGGAGAGCACATACTGCATTATATGCTGAGAAGGTGGCACATGAGAGAAGTCTGTATCCAGAGCTCCCAGAGAAGGTAATTCAAGCTAAGGTCAGGGAAAAAATGAGAGAAATATTCAAAGCAATAACACCAGAGCAGGGCCGGGAATTGGTACAAAAAAGTGGACTATTGCTACTCCTAGAATGGGATATCACTGATGCTGTTGTGTTTGACACAATAAGAAGGGTTAATAAGCCACTTCTTGCTACTGAAGAGGAGGCTACATTGGCACTCAAGGGATCGGCCTTTAGTGAGGAATGGGATGCATTGACAATCTGGTCCCTATCTACTGGCTCTAAAAATCCAATTGTTGCAGAACCTTCTGACTTCAGTGGTCACTTGGTTGTGAGGAGAGTTGCTAACACCCCAGCATTGGAAGCTGCTAATATGGTCGTGAATGTTGCCAAATTCACTAGAGCAACTATTGAAGATTTGACCAAGGAGCGAGATACTTTGAGAGGCCAATATAATGACATTATTATTGAATATAATAAGAGTCAACAAAAGGTAGTAGAGTTAGAAACTAAATTGGCTTTATTGAGGCAACAAATGGATACCATGAGATCTCAAAAGCAAGCCAGTTCTAGCCACACTGTTCTTGACCCACCAGTAGAGCAGTCTCAACCTCCTGCACAAGCACAATCTTTGGCTATTGTTCCATATAATATGGGACAAGTGCTTATCGCTATTGAGAGGGCTACTAGCCCTGGAGGGGGAATTTCTAGGGAGAAACTGATTCATCCGGTTGAAGAATATAAGAGATGGTAAAGCAAATCTGGGATACAGCAGGGAGAAACAATGCAGTGATAGTGGACACTGTTTTGAAACATTTAAACATAACGGTCTACAGTAAGCTAAACAATGTTCATGCAAATTATATCCTAATGTTGCAAGCACTAAAAATATTTCCAAGGGATAAAGAATTGGCCATCTCATTGCTAAACAAATGGAGCCCTAGAATGGAGAAGTTGAGATTCATGGCAGTAGGGGCAAAATAGCATGGTGATAAATATCCTACTATTATTGCAAGATATCAATTGGTCAAGGGAATTGTTGAGCAGAAGTTTCAGGGATTTTCCGCCCCAATGGAATCTAAGATTAAATTGCTAAAATATGTGTATGATGGAAAGGACCTGAGCCCATTCCCTCATAGTTTACATAGTCAGGATGAAGTCAAACCCCTACAAGTTTGGAAGGAGCAAATGAACAATATAATGATGTCTCAAACACATGAGATATGCAAAAAATCTGACATCAACATGCTAGAGAATACATTGGAAAATTTGTATTTTGTTATAAGTTTCTTAGAAAGCTTTGATAAAGAGGCCACATCGATAATGGTAAAGTATGCTCCCTATCGAAACAAGGTTGATCAGGTTGTGGCTTTCTATGGCCTTCCGAGGAGGAGTTTGAAATATGGAAAAATTTGTTCACTGATGAACTGGAATTATGAGTGTTATAGTCGAGAATTGAAACTTGGTTATGTATAATACAGGTCTGGCCTTAGATATTATATTCTAAAATTGCATTCTCCTTTTCACTCCAAGTATAGGATGCTAAGGTGGAGTTAATACTATAACGGCTAAGCATTCCTTCGATGTATGGGGAGCGGCCTTTAGAGCGATGTTTTCTTTCCTCCTTATCAACTAATGATGATCTTTGTCTTATGCTCTCCTCTGGCATAATAGAATTGTAACTGAATCAAGAGTTAGCGGTCCAATTACAAATGGATATGTGTACTCTCCAACCTGAAGCTTGTTGGCTCCCTTGTTTTATAAAAGGGAATTCTGGGCTGAGAGAGTGGTTGGTTGAAATATCCAAGATATGAGAAATAAGAGTCTAGTAATATAGAGAGTATGAATTGTAAGTCCAGGTTTTAAAAAATTTTGATTCAGATCGGAGAACTTTGTTAATCATGGGGTTTTTCAGCATGTTTGTATCAAACTCATAAATATTTTGAGTTTATTTTGTCTCCTATTGTGTTATGTTACATGGATTATTAATTAAATATTGATCAAAGATGATTTTCATTGATTTTAATTTGTTCTTTACTGTGAATTATGTTTAACTACAGCTTTGGATCAAAGGATCGGTTAAATGCTTCAGTTAACCAGTAAATTCATGCAATATAACAAATAGGATTCATAAAGGAGTAATAAACTCAGGTATGGATATATGGGTTGTAATGCAATTCATAATAGATCATAAGTGTTCAAAATGAAATTTACCCTGTAGTTCAGTTTTCTCTTTTGACTCCTTGCATTAGGATATGGCACTAGAATTCTGATTATGTTTTATTGTCATATATTTTTTTTTATGGCATCAGGATATTTTACTCAAACATTTCCTATCAATTTACTTTATGTGAATTTTGCGATTCTTTGTTAAATGGACATGAGTCTTTTTTAAGGAATAGCCAATTTCTTGAAGGATTTGATCCTTTAACATTAATTGGGGATCTATCTATTGCTTACCTATGTGCAAATTACATGAACTGTTTAAATGTTGTATGTTAAGAGCACATGTTAGGGAATACCCTCCTGGATTTTACAAAGTCCGAAGTGTAGGAGAATTAGCCTTATTGCTATTCTCGTAAAGTTGGCCATACTATTCCTAGTCTTTTATTATTGAATGTGGGGAGTTCATAGGAGCTTCTAGGAAACACATGTGGGTTGTAGTAAAAAAATGCCAATAGGTTCAATTGACAACATGATCTATTGAGTAATTACAAAGAATTCATAATTTGAAGTTCTAGATTTTGACAAGTAGGAAGCATTTTCACATTGTGTCAAATTTTGATATTGTTATCAGGATTCAATTATGTAGTTTTTACAAGTCAAACTCATTGACCCATGTTTCATAAGTAGTGTTTCACAAGAACCCATCTTTCATGATAATGAATGGTCCACTTAGCACTCATTGCATCTAAATGATTCTCAAAGCGATGAAGCACTAGGCCTTCCTAGGAGGTCACCCATCCCAATATTACATGATCCATGATTTTATTAATAATTGATCATTTTGGATTTTGACAAACTTGACACACAAATGACAATTTGACAATGAACTTAATGTATCACAATTAAGTTTCAAATTGAGTAATACAATAGAAACTAAAACAAATTGAGAGATTGTTATGAGGGTAGTGATGCAACTTTTCTAATTAGAGTGTATTCCATGAGATTACAATTCTTTGAGATATTTTGTCAAATAGTTCACAAGATTTGTCTATCCTCCCACATTTTACATAGATTTGAAAATGAAGTGTACAACCACAACATTTGAGAAAATTCATCTTCATATTATGCTTTGATGGATGTCTATACCTTGTTCCAAATCTCCCATATTAAGGAAATCGAAAAGGATTTTGGTAAAGGTTGTGAAATTTGTCTAAGCATCTACCAATTGCATTTGATTGAAAGTTTCTAAAACCTTTAAAAAAAATCCATTATGTATATTCTACAATCATTATAGTCCACAATTTCACATTTATTTGGTTTTGCATCTACCAGTTGTATTTGTTTGAATTTTCCTACCGAATTTTAAATGTAGATCCATTTTGTGTATACCTTAATTACAATCTGTTGGTGTTTTTTCCCACATAGGATTTGCAATTCTATAAGAGGTAGCCAACCTCCATTATAAAGAACTGCAAAGGCTAGTGGCCAACTAACAAGAGTCAATCAAAGACTGATATCCCCTACACTTTTGGCTCTGTGAAACCAAGGTGGGTAAACCCAAGTGTGTTCATAAGAATGTTTCATGATTGGTAAGAACACTTCTTCTTACAGATGCATTCCCCACTAACACTAACAAACATTCATTACCCTGGTTGTGGCAAAACCAAAGAATAATAAGTACAAATATCCCAAAGCAAGGAGACTAAAAATTATCATAAGATCTATATCCCAAAAGAGATAGCAGTTGATATTTGTTAAAATATTTGGGTATTGAGTCACCGTGCTTAGAGTCACAGTCCTATACTTGAAAGGAATTTACCAATACTATCCAGTGCCTCATCCATTGGGTGGGAGTCATATAAAATGTAATTAAGATGAAATTGAACTTATCACCATAGTGCTTTGCTACCATGAGATTTGTCAGTATATTAAAACATTACTCCTTAGTGAATCCTTAGCATATAACCATAAACATGCAATTTATGTTCAAGCATTTGATTAACTCATTAAGTCAAAGCAAGAGAAAAAATTACACCTTCAACTACACCATTGAAACTAAATGAACAAACCCTTGATAAATCCATTCATAATCCATGGTCCATACACAGGAGAGCAAAATGTCATAATTTTTTTAGATTTCTTTTGATATCAGTAATTACAAAAGCATAGTATACTTATTTCATACTATTCCCAACCCAGCATGATTTCCTATATAATACCTTCAAAATCCTACATTACCACTAATTGTACCTATTCTAAGCCTTCGGACCCAAAAAAAAAACAACCCTTAACAATGAGCCATCAAATCTCCTTTATAGGACAAGAGAGCAACAAAGCAATAGGCTACATTGTTCATTCCAAAATTGAATTTCATTTAGAATGAAATTGAAATTGACATTCCTCATCATTAGAAAAAACCATAATCAGTTCAAGGAATCAAAAAAGTTATACCATTGTAACCAACTGGAGCTAAAGACAAAAGAGTGTGGTAGGCACGCGTATGTCCACATCAACACACCACCCAAAAGTAACACACCCAACAACTGCAACTACTTGCAAGACACATGGCCTCGGTAGAGGCGACCGCTCCTGGTCCTCGCTTCAGGAAGAAGCAAGACCAGCTTCCTTTTATCCACTTTAACACATGATCTGGTAGCATGGCATGGTGCCATCGCAATTATTGGGGCAACTTCGAGGGACTCCTCATTAACCCCCAACAACTCGATCATGGACGCCAAGTAATGTTGGTAGTGCGAGTCAGTTTCGGACCCATCACCGTCATAACCAGAAGAAAGCACCAGTGGGGACTTGGAGCTCCCTATCCCTTTAAAATTAGCATCATGGACAACCTTGGTCTTGCTAAGGATAGGTTGTACCCCGTTAGGCTACAAATTTCTCACCCCGAGTCTGGTCCTTCTGCGCACAGCCAAATGGTCATTGCAAAGAACACCTCACAAAATACAGGAGAGACTCGACCACCTGCAAACAAGACAACTCAAAATGTGATGATAATACCAGATAATACAATGAGCATTTATAGAGTTAATTGGTGCGAGAATATTAATTGTTCGAATGCTAATTGTTCGAATGCAGCACGAGCATTCGAGCATTTTAGTGGCTGATGCAGCCACCACAAATTATTCCTGGCTTGCAAAGGCATGGCGTACAAGCCATCATTGCATTTATCAGGAGAAAAATGTTCTCATGTAGGAAATTTAGGCAAGGATCCACTGAAAAAATCCATGCCATTAATGAGGACAACTTGCAGAGAGCAAGAACTCCCAACACGGATGAACAAGAACCCAAGAAAAATCGAACCGTTAATGCGGATCGAACATGGCAAGTCGGATGACTCAGATTGAGTCAATAATTTTTTGAAAATCCACATCAACGCCTTGAGAGAACCGTGCCCAATCACAACCCAAGAAAACAAGAGGTTGCAACTAGACAGTGGGTCCCACCTAGCCCTATCACTTCAAGAACCATGCCACGTGTCGCCTCTTCGCAAACCTCGCACTACCCTCAGGGGCCTTTAATCTGATCATGCGAGATCCACGAGGAAGGATTATTATTGATCTCCCTCAAATAATTTTATCCTTCGTCCACATGATTTTTTTATCCTTCGTTGAAGAAACTATTACAATATATTTCTTATTTATGTACTTATTTTCCATACATGTTTATAAAAGTTTGAAATTATAAATAATATTAATTTTGGCAAGACATTAAAAGACTGTTGATTGTAAAAAATATGCATCCTAATGTGAAAATGCAAACAATGGAAGCAATGACTATAACACATAAATTTTTATGTAGTATCCAATTCAAAGAATCATGTTACCCTCTACCTTGAATTTTTTAGTATAAAAAGCTAAGGAAATGCTATAAATAAGATAATAAGTTGACTACTAGCATATACCAATTTTTATAGAGATGTAGATTTTTGGATGTTGTGGTTGTGTTGCTCATGATATGTGGTTGTCATTGATGTCAACACTATTAGCATTAATGTCTTAAAGGTTGTATATGTCGAGGATATTGAGAAAATTAGAATAAATATGTTGCAAATAGTCTATGAAGTTGTGAAGATCAGAGTGGTGAAAATTTTTGTACATTGGTATTCTGAAGTCATGTATTAAAGGGTTTGCTGCTGAGCCTATCTAGTATATCCTCTGGAAGTTTCAGAGGAGTGCATCAAGATTGGAGCGAGTTATGAGTTTTTGTGTTCCTACAGTTATTTTGTTGCTATAGTTGGTGTTTTTGAAAGAAGAGAATGTAATTCTGGTGAATTGAATTGTTGTGTATGCTCTTGAGATGTTCATTGATGTTTCTTGATCTCATACTCTATTATTGGGGTATGTCCACGTTGATTAGTGTGCTCGTAATCAAACATTTTTCCTTTCATGTTTTTGGTTGACATGATGGTGGTAACGTGTTGTAGATCCTTGTGGATTAATTTTTGAATGCTTGGCATGTTCGATGATGTTGCTTTAGGTCTTCATTATGTTGTGATCGATTTAGGTTGGTGCGCATTGAGATTTGTTCATGAATTGGGCCGAGATTTTGTATTCATCTATTATTTATTTTTGGTTGACAGAGTTGTTAATGTAGATTCATGAAGTGGATATATAAGAGCGATTGTTTTATTCATTTAGAGATAATGTATGTGAAGTGTATGTGAGATATGTGTGAATAAAGATTAGATCATTTGAATGTAGAGCAGAGTGTAAAGAATTTTACACAAAGTATGAAGAAGTATTTATGTGCCTAACTGAAACTGTCATTAGGCTTTTGAAGAATCCAATTTCTCAATTCAACCTCATTAGATGGATTTAATTTGATTACCTTATGTAAGGCAGTGAGCATTCCCTTTGAGCAGTGAGCTCTAGGCAGTGTTCCTAAATGCATGTGCATTCCTTATTCATTTCTTTTATACTTTTAATAGGGTAAAAATTGTGGATTAACCTCCACCGTGGTTTTTCTCCTAACAGGGTTTGTACACAAAAATCTTGGTGTTATGTGTGTTTCTGATGTGTTGTTGATTCATGCTTTCACTATTAATTATCTGATCTGAGATTAAAGGTTAATAAGGTTAAATAAGTTTCAATTTTGTAACAAATGATTCACCCCCCCTCTCAGTTGTCTACCCTTGTTTTCCAACATAGATATCTTCCATTTCAAAACACACAAAAAAATATTCAGTAGATAATCAACCATCTTTCATTTGTATAGTTAGGGCTTATTTATCCCTATAGGAAACAAGTAGACTATATAAAGAAAACTGACAAAGCCACAACTACCCCTGTTTTGTAGTTTGGTGTGCATTCCTTCCTCTCCCTAATCTTCTCTGATTATTTTGAAGAGACCAAGTGTTGTAACTAAACTATGGTTCATTGTATGTGCATGTAATTTTGATCTTCATATAAAAAATTAAAAAAATATTAATCTACTCTTGTCAAAACACAAACAACACTCATATTTAGTATAAGAGTCAACCAATCATAAGGAAAACATAATATGAAAATAGGGTTAGGGTTAGATTTATAGTTTTGGTTATGGTTGGGATTAGATATGATAATAGGGTTAGGGTTTAAGATTACAATTAGGGATTATAGTATTAGGGTTATTGTTATGATTAAGGGTTGTTTTTATATTTGGCTTAGAGTTGGGGTTAGGATTAGGGCCAGGGATACGGCTAGGGTTAGGTTTACAGATAGGTTTAGGGTTATTAGAGTGAATGCAACTAATTAATAAAAGAAAAAATATTTAGGGTTAGGTAATTAGGGTTAGGGTTGGGGTTAGAGTTTTGGTTGTGGTTAGGGTTATAAAGATAGGATAAAGGTGAGGGTTAGGGTCAAGGTTAAGGTTTCGAGAAAAAGGATTAGGTTATGATTAGGGTTAGGGCTAGGTTTAAGATTTGGATTATAGTTTAGGGTGTACCATTTGTCTTTAGTTTAGGGTTACAATTAGGGTTAAGGTTAGGGTGTGAGTTAAGGTTAGTGTTAAGGTTAGATTAGAATTAGGATCATGGTTTAGGGTTTAGGGTTAGAGTTATGTTTATGATTAGGGTTGTGATTATGGTTAAGATTATGGTTTTGAGAAATAGTACTAGGGTTAAAGTTATGGTCAGGGTTACATTAATGAGAAAATGATGGTTTAGTTTCCAAGTAAAGGGTTAGGATTAGGTTTATTGTCACGGCTAGGGTTAAGGTCGGGGTATGAGTCAATCTTATGATTAGGGTTAGGGTTATGGTTAGATTAGGGATATGATGTTAGGTTTCAAGAAAAGGTCTAAATTTAAGATTAAGCCATAGTTGGCTATAATGAACATGAGAAAAAATGGATCTAATTTCCTTTTGTGGGAAAATAATCAACTATGACTTAAAATTAAATTTAGAGATTACCCTAAACTCTAACCATAACCATAAACCTAATCCCAAACCTAACCCTAAAGAAAACACATAACCTAACCCAACCCTAATTGTAGTGTTTGAGGCTAGGCTCAAACACTATATAACCTAACCTTATATAACCTAACACATAACCTAGCACTAGAAAATAATTATTCTCCCAAACAATCTCCTCTACTTCTATTCACGCCTACTAGAGTTGCAACATTCAACATTGGTGCTTCAACCATTCATTGAAAGCGAAGAATTCCAATAAGATATTTCAATGAACTAGAAGGGACAAGACTACTTACAACTTTCTAAGAAGAAATATCACATGTCAGATACATATTGATAGATGAAATGAGTTTCTTTGCGGAGAGGTTGCTTGAAAACATAGATTCTAGGCTTCGACGAGCATTCCCAAAAAATAGTAACCAAAGTTTTGGATATGAGTTCTAGATCAAAATTGCTAACTTTGATAACTTTGCATTACAATATTTTTTATTCAATTCTATTATAGTTCCTTCTATACAAATTCATACTTATCAATTTAATTAAATATTTTATATTCAGGCATATCTACATGATTCTAATCATGAAGCCGAGTTACCCGGGGTAGCATGGGCATAGCAGCATGGAGCATAAAGAAGTGCCAAGTCATGCCAATTCATGGCGAGTTAAGGTAGGTTTCAAGGGTAAGGAAACTCTACAAGGTGAGTTTGACTCATCAAGATGTTAGCTAGGCTAGGAAGAGTTTGCAAATCAAGGGTCGAAGGTCCCTATGCATGGGTTATTACTGGTGATGAGAAGTCAGAAATGGGGGAGTCAGCCCAAAGTATGGTGTCATCCTATTGATGTCTAGTATTTGGACTAATAACTTATATAGGGAGGTATGGTTGTTCAAGGAAAGGAGCACCATAGGGATGCAACCGGGTTGCACCGAGAGTCCATAGCCAAACACTAAATGGAAAGGGTGTTCCAGTACTCTTCCTTCCAAGAGAGAAAATAAGTAGCTCCCACCTCGAGTCCCATAGTGACTCAGGTGTTCATCATAGTCTTAAGAGTGAGGAAGTCTCATTTATCCCTAGCTATGAAGTGAGGGGTTTTGTGGTGAACCCAATGTACCAAACCCTACGAATGCAGTAATAGGGCCAACATGGGTTAGTTCCCATACATGATGTCATCGAGGGAGCTAGATGTTGGAATGATCTTTTAATGACCGTCGATCAACCATCAGTTGATCCTAACCATTCCCTGCAATCCTGACATCAATGAATGAACAAAATTGCTGATGGTGGCCACTTCATTTTAGCTTGTAAGGTAGTTTAAAAGGAATATACTTATCTTCGATGTCATTAATGAAGCCTTGAAATAGTCTATTAGATTCCAAATTTAATTCTTAAAGGTTGATCTACTTCAGATTCCAAGTGAAAATCTAAGTTAACCTAGGCATCACTATCCATATTTGTAAACTATTGTGTTACACATGGATAAATTATTTCTAAGATATCTTAAGAAAATACAATAGATTTAGCAATAAATAGTGAGGTGTCTTATTAAACTATGCCAAATCCTCGCTTTATCACAATAATTACAAAGGATAAATTGACTTGGTTATTTTTTATATATAAATTGGGAAACCAAGGTCCCAACCCTATTACATAGCAAGCTCGAAGGATATGGAAAGAAAAACCAAAAAATAAGTAACTATAAATAATTAACAAAAGAACAAAGAAAAATAGCACATAAATAACTAAAAAACAACAAGAAAAAACTACAAGTTGCAGCATGTCTTTTGGGGAGTCACATATCCCCAATCTTCAAAAAGGAAAGAAAAAATATCATCCTTAGGGTATTTCTTTCTATCCTTCTTTAAAACAAGACTATCAAGATTACCCTTCAAACTTCTTTTCTAGAACTCCCACACAACATTCTAGAGTAGAAGCATAGAAGTAACCTATGGATCACCTTATTACTAAAATTAAGCACATTATTGACTCTTTCCTCCAAAGTTTCTAGAATTTTCTCCAAATAATTAATAGAATTGGTGTTATGGCCACAATGAGAACATAAATGCACAAGATCAATATTATTTTCCACCTAAATTCCTTTACCCTTGACATCATCCATGGCCACCATATCAGTTCTAGGGACTAAATTCAATCATCCCCTATGTTAGAAGACTTAGTGTCATAAAGAACATTCATTTCTGAAAAAGGTTCACACCAAAATCATTGGAAAGAGAAATATCTTCCTCTTACATGAAGTCTTGACAATGATTGAACTCTTTGTTCCCACTATTGATGCAGTCATTGTCCTTGTGATCAACAAAGCCTTTGTTGTTAATTAGAAACAACTAATTCTATATTGGGTGTAGTGCTAGGGGTAGTAGAAATAATGGCCACCAACCTATTAGATCTTCTTACACGGTTCCCCTTAAAAGGTTTTCCTATAGCAATCTTATTATTAACAGTAGCAACAATAAGAACCTTAGTTGTTGTTTCCCACAAGTGAGGACTAAAATTTAGGGCTTTTACTCTTAGTCTTGGAGATGTCAACATCACTAGGAATTTCCACATGGATATGAGAGGCAACTTTCAATAGAGAACCAATGGCAAAAAGATTAGGGCAACCTAAGTCATCATAATCAGCCACAACTTTACCAAGCTCGAGATTTCCCTCCACCACTTTACTAGGCACATCATCAAATGTAATTTTTTTCTTGACAAGGAATGAGGAATGTTTGATAGGTTTTCTCTTACCCTTAGGAGGAGAGGGATCATGCAAATCACTAAGACTCCCACCTTTAGCTTTGATAAGAATAGGGGTAGGGAATAGATTAGACTTTGAAATAAGAAAGCTAATAGAATTCTAAGAGAACGTAGCAAGGTGGACTTATGGAGTCTAAAAATTAACCCCTTGTGTAGAGGCATCACAAATTTATCCATTAAGACCTCCTTACCTAAACAGTTAAGAGAACTTAGGACAAAATAAGGAAAACAAGCAATCTTATTATGTTTAAGATGGTCATGCGAGAAATGGTAATGAAAAACACATTTAAAACTACCTTCAACACTAAAGTACTTAATTGGCACTCTACTAAACTCATCATTCAAAACCATTCTATAATTTGATGAGTTCTCCCCTTTTCAAAATTTGGTTGATGGTTTCCATGTCCATCATTTTACCCTATTAATGACCTTCCTACCTAAGAGATTTCAAACTAGTAGCAACTTTGATGGTTGCCTTTGAAACAAGAAATCTAACACCACCCATGATAACCTTTTTATCCTTTTATGAAGCAAAAAATTATTTTGAAAGGACTTGACCAGAGCAACATAGGGACTCAAAGTAGGGAGCAATTCTACCTCTTAAAAAAATGTCATAGTATGGCATTATTTCTCACCTCCTTAGGGGATGTGAGTTTAGTGTGGCATCATATACCCCCTGTAGTATCTAAACCCTTGCAAAAAATATTAAACTAAGAAATATACATTTGGAACTTAGTAGGAAGAAAACACAAGCATTCACCTAAGAGAATAGGCTTCGCAAAAATTTGAGGCTTATTCACTATCATGCAAAACTAACCTGTTCATACGATCATACCATGGAGAAACCTCCCAACCATAAGTGACTTGATTGAAGTGACTATATCATTATTTTTAAGTAAATGCATATTTATGGAAGCTTGGGCATAATAATTAGAAGTACCAGAATTACCGATTCTAACATTATCCAAGCAACCTGCAAGGGGTTCATAACAAGACTATTTAATGACATCAATTTGGTTGAAGGAAATAGCATCCATTTGAAAACTTCCTCAAACATAATCACAAGGGATAACAATACCCCTCTTGAGCCAAAGCAATATGATACATAGACACCAACAATTATCACTAGGGTAAAACTCAATACCCTTCCCCAAGCACCCATTAAATGATAATTTCATTATTTTCATTAATAAGGTTATTGATAATACTTTGAGAAGTAAAGCAACTTAGTATAGATTGATATGGCCCAATGACATTAAAAATATCATCTATGCAATCATATAATAATTCATTAATAGAAAAAGGAAAAGATAAAAGCCAACAACTAATTAAGCAAGGATCATATAGAGATGTCATATTAGGAAACCTCTAACAAATTCTATGGTGCAACGAGCCATAGTATTATTAAACTCACGTCAACAACAAAGTGTTAGAAATGGGAAATCTTCCTTTGACGACATACCCTTTAGGTTCCAATTCATAAGCTCATATGCATGTTTTTCCACTTGTTTAATCCATTTCCAAATGAGCAATTTTCCAAGCGTGAAGAATGAAAGAATAAACCCAAAAACATGTATGATAGTAGAGGGAGTAGTTTATTTTGCATTGACTCTTCATAATTACAATTCAAAGTATCATGTATTCCTTCTCCCATAAAATTTTTCATGGGAGGAAGGGGAGAATATTTCTAGTATTAGACACATCTAGCCTATCACCATTTTTCTTAGAAGAAAAGAGTAAATGCCAATGCCAAATCCAACACCATTTCTCATAGTGACCCTTTGTTGGACAAGGAAACACCGGCAATGTCAATATTCACTACTCTAATCAATGGCTTCTATCCTTCTTTTTTTCCAAATATAGCTTGTAGGCCACCTCTATGACCACCCATCTCACTATCAACGTTGCCATCACTAGCCCAACTATTCAATGGTCATTTTTCTAATGACTCTTTTCTCACTTTCTTGGAGGAAAAACGTGACATTATTTAGGATATTCGATGCCTAGATATTTTCTGGAAAGCTTTAAGGTCAAATATATAGTGGCATAAAACTCAATGTTATAGGAAATCATTCTTAGCCAAGCCCAATTGGTTCAATTCCTATGGATAGAAGGGGATTGATCATAAGGAAGTGTTCAGATTCCTAAGCATCTCTTTTACCTTTTAGGTATCTCCTATCTCTTTAAGGAAACATATCATTTCTAGAGCTGAGAAAATTTATCATATTAAATTATGAAGCCCCTTTCTTTGGCAAGGAGATTCCATGTGTGTTCAAAAATTCTTGTTGCACAGGTTTCCATTACTCATGTTGCTAACAACCTTGCAAATCCTCATATTTGAAGATTTAAAAAATCCAAAGGAATATTTTATGGCCTCCCTTTAACCAAGGAAAATGGTTTCACAAAGTATCCTAGGAGTTTTATTATTTCCCTCATGACTATAATATGCTTGGCTTACTTTATATTCACTACTCTAAATGGCGCCATAATAGGCTTTATTTTCTTTATATTCACTACTCTCAATGGTGCCATAATTTTAAATTTAATTAACATACTCTAAAACCTAACTAAACCAGGTTGTAGCTCATCAAATTGGACAACTGAAAGGTCAATACCAGCACTAAGGAAGAGTTTGGAGGAGTGAAAACAAGGTCAATACCAGTGCTGACAAAGAGTTTGGAGCTAGAACAAGGTCAATACCAGCACTGAGGATGAGGTTGAGGGCACTCAAGGAAAATCAACAACCAAGGGACAATGAATACTATAAGTTTGGAACCCCCATTCTCTTTAACCTGCAATTTTCATGCCTAGTTTCCAAAGATCTTCTCGTACATTGGCCCCCCCATTCTCATAAAATGGTATAAGATAAGATAGAAAAAATAAAATAGCTTAGTCTTTCACATTTTTATAGTGATTACTAGAGGTACATAGAGCAATTCTTCATAATAGAAGAATTTGATCATACTTTTCCAATGATGGCATTATGAGAAAACCTTAGGTTAAATGAATAATTCCTAGCTAAGTTCTTGAAATCATGTCGAACCGTATAAGAGAAGACCGTTGCTATGTGTACTTGGATAACATGGGGAAATGCTCTTTGGGCTCTTTCATCAATCTATGTATTGTTAAATTTTAACACCTAAAAGTGAGAATGAAGAATCTTTCCTAGGATGGTGGCCAATTATGCTTCTCAACACCTAGATTACAAAATCCTTGTCAATATCATTGCCATCACAATTAAACCTATTGCTTGAGTTATAGTCATAGAGGTAAACAAATTGGCTTTCTTGATAGTAGATACATTCTAGACAATTCAATCCTTGCATCGGAGATTGTTGAATGGGCCCAACAAACTACTCATGATGCCCTTAATATTAAGTTAAAAGTTTGACAAGGCATATGATTACATCAAATTTCCTTTAATTTATGAAAGCCAAGGTAAAATGTACCCAACCTTAGGTTCCTCCCAAACAATGTAACAAGCCATGACAAGGGCAAAACATAAATGGAATTCAAAGAACAAGATTTGAAACTCCATCAAATCCACCATAATGCACACCAATCCACCGAGTTATAGTTCCAAGATAGTGGGTGGATTGGTGGATGTCATTTCTATTTAGCCCTCAAACCCTTACATAGGCACAACAGGGCAGTCCCTGTATTTGATTGTTTAATCCCACAAAACAGTGATTGAGAACTTCAAAACAAATGAAAATGAAAGGGAACACATATATTTATCTACACCAATGATCTCAGAGCATTTCAAGCTTGTATTGATCCATACAACACAAAAGAACTTCAGAAAAATTGTAAAAACAAAGAAAATTGCTTGAAGAATGTGGTATCTGATATGAAATTTTGGTATCAACTCCTCCAACAATTGCAATGGGATGGGAATACAATAGGTTTAGAAGTGGGATAAAAAAATGCATCGTTTGAAGCATCAAACCAATATGCAAAGATGAAAGAAAGTGCTAACCCCTTAAACTGAAAAAGTTTCTTTTAACTTTAAGTTTGTTGGGCAGCCAATTCTTTTAAGTTATCAAATCCTACCATCATACATAATCTAAATGTTGTTGTTTCAAATGACTATGAGCACTAACTTTCACTATTTGAAGATTTTGAAACCTTGTCATAGAGAATTAAAACATTGATTAACTTATGATGACTTTACCAAGCCTAGTACACACTCCCTCCCCGTTCACCACTTAGACATATGGAAATTAAATGTAAATTTGCTACTATTTTTAGTCATGTAGGTGTCCAATAAACCACTTAGTGATGTTTCCCTTCAACTTTATTTACTTGAATGAAGAGAAAAATTCCTTTGATTACAATTAGAGAATACATTTGAGGCTTTGGTTGTGTAACTGGTGGACCATAGTCTTATTTAACACTTGTTACAAAGTTTGGGAGTTAAAACGTTAAGTAGATTTGATTTGTCATGGACACATTTGGACAGTAGTAACAATAACTTGCAATTTATCAAGACTTGATTACCTTATAACCTGTTAAATTATAGCGATGAAATGATAGATTAATCATAATGTCACCTTTGGATCACATCACCATGAAAGAACTTCATCCAACATCCTTATGAGTGTAGGTACCACCAAATAGGTATTTTTCAGATTTGTCTTCCTCGAGCGAGGGAAATTCAAGAAGAGAAGAGGAAAGTGAGACATGTAGTAGGTCTAAAATAGGGAGACCAACTGGAGGTCAAAAGATTAGAAGAAAATTCTGTAAACGCATGGAATTTTTTCTTGCTGAAGGGGGGTCATGTTCTTATGATGATGAGAGCATAGGTGACATTGAGGTTCCCTTGAGGTACAAACATCTATGGAAACAATGGGTACCCAAGGAACTTCCTCCAATAAACACTGATCTTTGTGTCAACGAGAGGATATATCTCATAACACCATCATCATTACATGGTTTGGGCCTATTTTGCATGGATAGCATAAAGGTCTGTTATGAAAAAGTTACTGAGTTGATGGAGTATGTTGGACCCTATTACAGTTACAAAGACTAGATGCAACTGGTTCGATATACACGAAGTATGCGTAGGTATGCACTATCAACAAATTATATACAACTAAAAGATAAGGATCAAAATAAAGGAGTGGCTAGGTACATTGACGGGAGGCCAAAAGCATCAGGGAATATTGCTGTGTTTATAAATAGTACAAGACCTGGGTCAACAAATAAGCAACCCAATTGTATATTCGAGGCGTGAGAGGGAAATCATGTATTTGTATGTGCAATAAAATCAATAACTGCAAGGGAAGAGTTGCTAATCGATTACAATTTGAATCACTTAGATACAAAGACAATTACTCTGGGGGTGGTATGTACTATATACCATTTTACCCAACCTCCAATTAATGAATGCAATATACTATTTTATTACTATGTTTTTTTTTGTAACTCTAATGGTTTCATTTCAGTAATGTTTTTTATATTTAATTTTTGTCATAGCGGTACATTGATCATACAACGAAGGCTCTGGCCCAGAGCGCAAATCATGATCCATCTTCAGGCACTTCTATCCGACAGGTTTACCTCATTATAATTGTATAAATTAGATACAACCAAAATGTTTTATTATTTTGTTTTTTTAATGAGTTTATTGGGTTAATTTCAATAATGTTTTTAATATTCTTGTTGCAGTCAGCTGATCGGGGAAAGGCACCAGCAGTACAGGAGAACATCCATATGGAGGTGGAGTCACTATTATGCAATGATGACATCTCATTTTCCACAAACCCTACGGATATGATGAGGAAGGCCCAAAAAAAATGCAATCAATAAATCCTTAAGTTGGTATTCGTAGTGATTCAAATAGATGAGATAAGAGAAAGGGTTAAACTATTATCTGAGAGAGCACAAAACTTGCAAGTAAGTTGTCATGAAATATTTAATTATAACATAAGTTCATTCATGGTTTTATATTTTGTACTCTTTTATGTCATGAACTAAAATATGTGTTGTTTTTACAGGATTATTTGCATCATCATCATGCTGCTGGCCATGATCAAGGTACTGCAAGTGTTTCTCGGGAAGTAGGGGATGGTACAAGTGTGAATCCTGATCTTCTTGCGCATACATCAATTTATCCGACCCCATCATCTGTGCCAATATTGTCGACTGAAATGTTGGCAACACATACCATGCAGGCATTCGATAGTCCACCGTCTGGCAGCGAACACATGCCACCATATGTGTCAGTACCTGTGGATACAGAGCCCACTAGTACTGGTGATGTTTTAGCAGCATTTCCTGGATCTTTCCATATTACCAGTATGAGAACATTGCTGGTCACATTTGTGGTGACCAAGGATTTCCTTCCCATAAAGATAGAGAAGGTCCCAGGTACTTTGAAATGTTTTAATTATTATTATATATAATCCAATTGAAATTTACTTATTGATCACTCTTTATAGACTAATGATCCCATGATAATTTTGTAGGAAATTGTTTTTTTTATAAACATCTAAGTGATATTACATTGGAGCTCTTTGGGCCCACCATATGTACACGGTGGAATGCCCAAAATCAAGATTTAAAGGATGAGCTCATTAACCATTTAGTTGTGTTGTTCAGTGATAAAACATTCAATCGAACCAAGGTCCTTAAGAAAGCTGGTACCTAGCTAAAGTATGTGAGGTACCAATATAGGTCACATTTAGAGAAGAACATAAATTACGAGCGTCCCCCCATGATTCTGGAAAGGGAGTGGAAGGACTTGGTGTCGGATGGAAAGGAGAAGGCTAAAAAGAAGAAAGGAAAGACACCACCGGGCCAAGCAAGGTATGTGATACTATCAACCATTTAATTATATACTAATTACTCTTTCTTTTTACATAATCTAAAGTATTTCAATTTTTTCATAGGCTGCTCGACACATCGAAGGCAACAAAGGCAAGACTAGAAAAACACGGGCAGCACAAACTTGGCTCTGGTGGTTATATGAAAACAACCACATGATTTGTAAGTATCAATAAATGAAATATTGCATCCAAATAATAAATTGCAAACAATTTTGGTTTTATCACACCATGGAAGCAAAATTCATGATCGCATGCAAAAATGCAGGGCTTTGATTTCAACAGAGTGCCCACAGAAGAGGACCTAAAGATTGCCTTCCACCAAGGCTACGGAGCCCTGATTGAGCAGCTAAGAGTCCCGACTGGGAAAACAAAATCTTCCACTACATCCAACACGTAGGTAAATAAACTCAATAAAGTTTATTTCAAATTGAATACTAGTGCAATATGTTCAATAATAATTTCTACCATAATAATGTGCCTATTTGTTTTACATAGATAAGCAATGATAATACTGCACATGACACTGGAATGCAGCCTAGTGAGGGTGGAGTGCAACCTGCCAATGAAGGCCATGGTTTGCATCCCAGTACTGGATGTATTCATGTGCTATACAAAATATAGTATGGATTAATACAATTAAAAATATTTAATTGCATTTGGTGTATTAATCAATGTAACCTTTCGTGTTTCAACTTTAGAGCATGTAGAGCGTGATCAAGATGTTGAGCATGATCAAGCTAGACAAGATTAGGAACATGATGTGGCTCCATCAGGTAAAGAGGACCACCCTAATGTTCTTTTAAACATATTTAATTGCAATTGGTGTATTAATTAATGTAATCTTTCATGTTTCAACTCCAGATCAGGATTTAGAGGGTGTTCAGCATGTTCAGCATGAGGCTGTAAGACAATATCAAGAACATGATGTGGCCAATTCAGGTAAAGAGCACCACTCTGATGTTCTTTTAATTAATGAAATACGTGTAACAATAATAATAAAACATATCAAATTAACATTTCTTTGTTGTTGCAATAGACCCCCCCTTGCAGCCGCCTCCACATTGTGAGTACACGACTAGGCATATATTAAGATCACAAGTAGAGCTCAAAACAACTAAAGGGGGGACAGATGATTTTGAAAATGATACTCCACTTCATCTTTATTTAGCTGCAAAAAAGAAACAAAAAAAGAAGTGATTGTAATCATATTATGACAAGTTGACAACCATATTTTTGATAATATGTAAAAACTGAAAAAAATGATTGTTATATGTTAATGAATGAATGTGAATATGTTAATGAATAAATGTTATATGTTAATGAATGAATGTTATATTTTATTAATGGATGAGTGAATGAATGTTATATGTTATTAATGGATGAATGCATGATTAATGTTATATGATCAGGTATGGGGAATTGAGAGTGATGTGAGGGGGGGGAGGGAGTTGCCAAATGAGCTTCCACCTTGATGTGGTTGGCCCTGTTAAGTAGAGAATATTAAACTATTCTCAAAACAAAGAGAAGCTCAATAAGGTAAGAAATGCATCATTTGAAGCATCAAATCAATATGCAAAGATGAAAGAAAGTGCTAACTTTTCACTATGAACATTGTGTTGTGTGTGGATTTGGATCATAATGTAATGTTTTTTATTTTTATTTTAGTGGTCTAACAGGTTAGTGGAAAATTTGACAGCTCTGAAGGGTTTAGAGGCTCAATTGAGATAGATACATGGATATTTGGATCTTTTTGTTGATGGGAGGCTTCCACTTAACCATGAAATTTTGTACCATCTATAGGTATGCTAAAATATCTCTACTTACATTCATTCAACTTACTGTAATATAATATCTGATCACAAAAATCTCTTGTTCATTATACTTACATGGATTTTCATGCCCTGTTCCAAAGCACATGTTTTAAAATAGGAAAGAAGGATGTTGGCAAGGGTTAAGGAATTTGGCTTTACACCTGCCAATTGCATAGTTTACTTCATTCATCCAACATATGTAATAAAATTAAAATATGTAAGTTTCAAATATGGCATTACATATCTTTCTATGAATTTTTGAAAGAAAATATCAGAATGGAGAAGTATTAACAAATTAATCTGCATAATTTCGAAAAGATTAGGGAATTTTTTTGCAGACTTATCTTGAATATATTTAAGACAAAAGTAACTTATATAGATTGAAGTAGAATATCGGTAGTCTAAAATCACCAGTCAACACATCTTAGTAGTATCTCAATTGAAGAGAACTAGGTCCACTATCCATTAGCCAGTAAAACAAATAAAATCAATTCATAAGATTATTCTATTCTAATAGGGTTGACTGGTTGCTTCTTTCTTTCTGATTGTCAGGAAGTCATCAATATAAACTTGGTTTTCCTGCCTTCTCTTGCCTCGTGGCCAGAGAGTTTCTGCAGAAGGCATCAAAGTAACCTTCAAGATTGATAATGGCAATGAGTACAAGGTTAGGATAACTTAATGCTAATTGGGTATGATTTTATTTGTTCAAGACCAATTTAGATTCATTTTCTGCTCACACTACTTTTATTTACATTTATGTTTTTCTAATATCCATTTTCCTTTACATTCATATTCTTCTATACATATTGTGTTTACAATAATGTTTTCCTTAATTTAATCTAGGGGAGAGGACCCAGTACTTGAGCAACTTTCAATGTCATGTTGTTAGGATTTACTATGAAACTAATCCAAAGTTTTTCATTGTTGTTCGAAGCCATATTGCAGTGCTTTCTCTAGGAAGCCCACGTGATCCCCATCAGATATCTTCTTTTTGTAGTCTCTAAATTTCATAGAATAAATCAACAACCAGTTTGTTTAAATGTGGCTCCTTGTTTACACATTAATATCTCTTTTGGCAGTAATGGATCAAATTGGATTCATGGGGTCTTAAAGAGAAGGCTCTCAAACATGGAGAGATCAAGAGTGGGACCAGGTAAAACCATTCATAATCATGCTCATATTGTTTTATTGATTGTCTAAGAGCTAAGTATCCAGGATAACATTATGTATTTTTCTATTGAATTTCCAGAGAGAATAATTTTGGGTTTGCAATCCTATTTTTTAATACACTAGCTAAGTATCCAAGACACACTGTAGGTACTCTTTCTCACCAAACTACTCATTTTCCACAAATTTAGATTCTAGTGTGTAGTTTAATATTCACTAGTTTGATTTTTTCTTTTTTAGCAAAATTAGAATCCAGTTCATAGGTTGTGCTTGTTGTCCATGAGAGTCCCCTTGATCTCATGACTCATCATAGGTATTATATTTTTCTCCAATTGTTGATAAACATCAAATGTGGCCATCATTATATCATCCATAGCCTCCATATTCTACAATTATTCATTTCTCATTTCTCATTTCTCATACTTAGTAACCGAATAATGCAGACCTAGAGCTTGAACTATAGATATTATATGCAAAAATTGATAAATCCCTATCTCTATAAGCCTAATTAAACACAACAACTGACATGTTGTTTGATATTTTAAATAGTCATATGATTGTCCTTTTTCTACCTTGTGAACACTTACTCAATGCATACAATAATTTATTGAAATGCAAAGCTGAATGGCCTCTTAACTCTTGACACTAGTGTCATTGCATTTGTCCAAATAGGGTTAATCATATTGTGATCTAAATTTTCATAATGAAGTCTTCCAATCTAAGCATTGATGACAATCCATCTTGTCTTTCACTACCCCTATTAAATGCTCATTGTCTTGGCACATCAACTTTCTCTCTTTGATTGTCCTGACCTTATGTCCTGTCATTATCCCTATGGATGCACTTTGGAGCCTACTACATGACTTTTATATATCACCTAGAGTCACCTCAATATGACTACATTTCAATGAATAGTTTTTTTTTTTTAAAACAAAACTGCATTGTTCCGCCGAAATTGCGACGAACCGCAAAAACGCTCGACGACCTTGTTGTGTACCCGATGAACTTTTGTCATAATGACTTTCCTATTTCGTCGCGAGTGTGATGAACTTTCACCATAATGACTTGCCTATTGTGTCGTGCGTTCAATGCTCTTATGTCACAAGTACTCTGGGCACTGTTCATCGCTAGATCGATGACTATATGTCGCTGCTCTGACCCTTTAGTGACAATATACCACATGTGCTCCGGGCATTGTTCGTCGCTAGATCGACGACTATATGTCACTGCTCCGACCCTTTAGGGATTGTATGCCGCACGTGCTCCAGGTACTGTTCATCGGAAGACCGGCGATACAGTCATCTCCATCCCAGCAAATGTATGTCGATGCTTTGATGTTTTAGCGATGGTATACCGCCCGTGCTCCAGACATTTTTCATCTTTAGACGGATGAAAATGCCTTTGTGGTTCCGATGAATGTATGAAGTTGTTCCGACGCTTCAGTGAAGGTGTTCTGCCCATGGTCCAACCATTGCTCGTCACGCGATCGACGGAATGGGCGTCGTTGTTCTGACGAGCTTGCGTCGGGAGGGAAACATTTTATTTTCCATCGGGGTATAGACAAAAATTGAGTGATGGCGCTGATTTGTGCGATTCGTCGGTCGACCGACAATAGATCATCGAAATTCCGATGAACTGCCATTAGAAATTGGGGTCAAATCCATTAGTGAATTGAAGATTATGCCCCTTTTCAACCATTTTTCCAACACTTAAAATATTATGCTTCAAACCTTCCACATATAGAACATCATCAGTATTATGGTTACTATCAAAATAAATGGATCCTCTACCATAGATTACACTAGATTTGTCATTAGAAAATATTACAACACCACCATCATACTTTCCCAAGCTCACAAATTTACTTTTCTCACCTGTCATGTGATGAGAGCATCCACTGTCAATCACCAATTCATCTTTTTCTTCAACTCTGGTGGCTAGAGATTTCTCTACAATTATGCAGCTAGCAGAATAAGTAGGTACAAGATCATCTTCCTTAATAGAGATAAATACAAACTCATCCTCTCTTACATTCCCTTTCTTAGATTCGTCATCTGTCACACCTTCATTAGCAACAAAATAACACTTTCTCTAGAATCTAGGCTTGTTAGATCTTGGCTTAGGAACTCTTTTAGGACACGTTGAGGCAAAATGACCTATCTTATTGCAAGAAAAAAATTTAAGAGGGAGTTTCCATTTATACTTACCTTATCCTTTGGCTACTCTCTTGACAAGAAGTGCTTCAAGATCTTCTAGCTTTCTTTCTTCTTCTTCAATCTCTCTCATTTCCTGCTCATATTTGGACATTTTTCTAGAAGAAATTTCTCCCGAATCATATCTCTACCTATCTTTCCTGGATATAGAAGCTTTGAATGCATATTTTTCCTTAGGAAGAGATTCACCAAAGTCACTTAACTCAAAAGTAGCTAGTTTACCAAATTAACATGTCTCTAGTTACACTTGTCACAGTTTGGATCTCCTCAATAGTAGAAACTTTGTGTTTGTATGTAGCAAGAAAGGATCTAAGAACCTTAGCAACAATCTCTGATTCTTCCAAAGTTCCACCAACACATCTCATACTACACACAAGTTCATTCACTCACTGCATAAAAGAAGTAATGTTCTCATCTTCACCCATTCTCAATGTTTAATATTTCCCTTTCAGGCTCTATAGCTTAGTAATCTTCACATGTGTATCAACTTCATACAAAGTTTCCAAATTTTTCCAGATCTGATCAGTAGTCTGCAACTCCATTACATTTTTCATTTTAGAATTAGTTAGAGAACTCAACAATGCTTCCTTAGCCCTAATATTGTACTCAGCTTCTTTGATCTCATTAGGAGTAGAAGAACCATTCTATGGAATAATATACCTATTCTTTGTAATTTTCCAGTAAGGTTCACCAATGCATCTTAGATGACACTCCATTCGAGTCTTCCACAAAGAATTTTTTTTCCATCAAATCTCGGGCTATCCCTCTTATATGTAGCCATCCCGAATCACCTCAAGCTATTTAACTTCTTTTGAGGAACCTACCCTAATACCAATTATTGGAAACATAAGGGCAGACAATTGAGAGGGGGGAGATGAATCAGTTGTCCCATAAATTAAACTTATAAAACTTATTCTCAGATCTAATAATTAAACATGAAAGAAAAAACCATCACCACATCATAAACACACATAACACCAATATTTTTATGTGGAAACCTTGTTAGGGGAAAAACCACGTTGGAGATTAATCCACAAATTGTTACTTTGATAAAAGTATAAAAAATAGGGAATGCACATGCATTCAAGCACACTACCTAGAGCTTACTGCTCAAATACAAAAAGGCTTACTCCCCAAAGGAAGACACACTATCTTATAATCACATGTGGATTACATCCATCTGAGAGATTTTGAACTGAGAAAATAGCATTTGCTAATGCTTGATTACAGTTCTAGTTAAGCACATGAACACTCTCTTATTCTCACTCTTCTACACACTTTACTTTTGCTTTCAAAATATTTAAACATTATTCACACATAGCACTTCTTGCATTCTTCACATATCAATCACCTCAAAGCAATCAAACATATATATCTTCATCAAAGGATAACATCAACTTCATGTCGACCCAACAAACTATGAAATGTGTACAAACTGTCGGCCCAAAATAATAAACAATTATCAACGTGAATCAAACAGGGTCAGGCACAACATAGTAGGGACCCAAAAAAATGTCTCGAACATGAAACACCTTAAGCAATTAGCCTCAAAGATCCACAACATGCTACAATCACCCTATCGGTCATGAACATGAAAAACATGAACAGCCAGAAGAAAATCAACAATTATGAGCACAATGATCAATACAAACCAACAACACGGATAGAGCACGATCTAGAAACATCCACAAGCATCATGAAACACCATAGAAATATTCGCATCAACTCAAATTACCAGAATCACATCATCTTCTTTAAGGAACACCAACTGAAGTAATAGAAGAACTATCAGAACACTGATACTCATACCTTAATCAAATCTTCATGTGGACATCTAAATCTTTCGGTGGATAAACTAGATATAGCTAACAACAAACCCTTTAATCCACAACTACTCACCATCAATATAATGAACTAGCCAACATACTAAACTTCACTGCTTCACCGACAACCGACAACTTATTTTATTACAATTTTCTCAATATCCTCAACATATACAACCTTAAAGACATTAATTCTAATACTGTTGAAATCAATGACAACCACATATCAACAATATCCAATAGTAACACCGTATCATTTTTATCTCTTCACATTCCATGGAATATGTTCTAGGGGACATAAGAAAAAAATATTAAAGAGGGTATTTAATTTTAATGGAGGTTACACATAAAATTTGGATAAGGAATAATTTCTAGGCATCCAAAATGGAATATGAAGGGTCATGGATGGGGTGCCCAAGATTCGAGAAGAAAAGGTAAATATTGGTGTTCCATCGAGACGTGGAAAGGTCATTGGAGCATCCAAAAATAAAGGAGATGGATAGGCTATGGGTTAGGTTCCCATGTGGGATTATTGTATTTCTAATTAATATTTTATTATATATTTTCATTTTTTATAAGGAAAATAAGGTTTTGAAGGGGCCTTGAAACCTTGTACATCAAAAGGAAGTTGCTAAAGAGAAATAAACATAAGCACCATCAGCCTAAAAAAGCCAAAAATGCTGCCAAAAGATAACACTAGACAAACTGACAACAAAACCAACAACAAAACATCAGCACAAAAGGCTAATCAAACACAAACTAAAGCATTTTATCAAGAACATTAGTTGAATCTAGATTACTAGAGATAAACCTATCATGCATCTCTACCACTTCCTCAAGTTCCTGGAATGAAATGACTGCCCTCTTCTTTTTCTTTCTCCTAGTATGTAGTTGTTGGATTGATTTCAGATTAGTAGTGATTTGTGTCATTGTGTAATGCCAATTGAAGATAAATAATATATACTTTCCCTATTTTCTCGAGTGGATTTTTTTCCCGAAAGGATTTCTCCATGTAAATCTGGTGTCACATTTTGTTTGTTGATTTCTCTATTGTGATGTATGTTTCAATCACATGTTTATTTTGTATTTGGTAATATGATTTTAAGATCTGAATCACTTGCATAAGTTCATATTGAAGGTTTCCTTCACCTTGTTTTTCAATATTTGGTATCAGAGCTAATGGTTCTTTTGAGAAGGGGATTCCTTTCTCTTAAGTGTGGGAAGGTTATTTGACTACAATGGGAAATTTTGTTTTGTGGCATATTGCATATTTATGAAGAGGATTGTTTTCCATGGATATTACCTCTTTATAGGATAGTGGTAAATTCAATGGAATAGGCTATGAGATGTTGAAACTAAAGATGGAGGATCTCCTTTAAGAGAGAGATCACTGGTTGCCAATTTCATAAGAGACCAAACTAGATGTGATGTTTGAAGAAGATTTTAAAAAGTTAGACAAGAACATGAGGAACCATATGGTTTTGTCTCACCTATTCAATCCTCTTGAATGTCACCACAAAAGACACCTCGTATAATTTTTGGCAGACGATAGCTAATATTTATCAAAATAAGAGTTTTTTTAACAAGTTATATCTCAAAAGACAATTATATTCATTAAAAATGAAATATGGTGATTCTATTGCAGACCATTTAAATTCTTTTAATCTAATTATAAGTCAGCTTACATCAGTAGATGTTAAATTGGAAGATGAAGATAAATCTATCTCTTTTCTTTGTTCTTTGCCCAAATCTTAGGAAAATCTAATTGTTGTCATAAGTAGTGATAATCTAGAGCCAAAGATGGAAAACATGAATTTCATACTTCTATCAGCTGAGATGGGGAGAAATTCTATGAATGTTGGTTCCCAAAATGGCCTGTATGTGTTAAGAAGGTCTAAAGAGAGAGGGCCTAAAGGGGATAAAAAGAGGGATAAGTGTAAAGGATATTTTAAGACCCCAAAAAGAGCAGAGTAAAGTGTTCGAATTGTGGAAAAAGAGGGCATGTAAAGAAGGAGTGTAAGAACAATCAAAATAATGTTCATTTATCTATGGAAAAATCCTCTGATGATGATTTCAATGCTTTTTTTATTTAAGTTGATACTGTTAGTGATGATGGTTGGCTTAATGATTCATGTTCCTCCTACCACATCACTCCTCACAAGGAGTAGTTTACATGTTATAAAGCATATTATGGGGGAGATGTTTTCCTTGGTAATAACAACACTAAGAAGATTGTTGGTAAGGGAAAGGTAAAGTTGTATTTAGTGATGGGCAGATTAAATTCCTTGATATTTTTTTCATAGTCCAAGACTTGCAAGAAATTTTCTTTCAATATCCAAGTTGAATGATTCTAGAATGCATGTGACATTTGAAAATTATGGTTGCAAGTTGGTAAGAGGGAGTTTGGTGAAAGCTAAAGGATACGTGAAACTCTTCCAATGTAACTAGCACTAAAAATTACATGTATGTTGTGGCACTATAGATTGGGTCACATTGGTGAAAAAGGTCTTAAAACCATTTTTAATAAAAAAATTGTTGACGGTATTTCTAAATATTTTGTTGGAAAAAATTATTTTTATGAGCATTGTGTGCTAGGTAAATAGAATAGATCTTCATTTCCTAATTGAACTAATAATTCAAGGATTTTATTAGATATCATTCATCTATATGTATGTTGACAAGTGGATGTTGACTCTTTGGGTAAATCTCAATATTATGTCTCTTTCATTGATGATGTCTCAAGATATACATGGTTTAATTTTATTCATTCTAGATTTGAAGTTTTCACTAAATTTAAGGAATTTAAGGTATTAGTTGAGAAACAACCAGATTATAAGATAAAAGTGTTGAGTTCTTACAATGGGGGTCAATATTATTTTATAGAATTTGATGAGTTCTATAAGCATGCAGGTATTGTTCAACACTAGGCTACTCATTATACTCCCAAAAAAATGGGGTAGTAGAAAGAATGAACCCAACCTTGATGGAAAGAGCTAGGAGCATGTTGAGTGGTGTTGAGATTGATAGATGCTTTTGGAAAGAAGTAATTGGCACTACTTTTTATTTGATTAATAGACATCCTTGTTTAGACCTTGTTGATAAAACTCCTTATGAAGCGTGGATATGTAGAAAGCCTTCTATTTCATACTAGGGTCTTTGGTTGTGATGATTTTCTTCATGTGTCTCAAGAGAAGTGATCTAAATTGGATCCAAAATCTCATTAAAGCATCTTTATTGGTTATGGTGATAATGTAAAAGGTTATAATCTTTGGAATCTTCTAACTTGTTTA
This sequence comes from Sequoiadendron giganteum, assembly GCA_007115665.2. NCBI lineage: Eukaryota > Viridiplantae > Streptophyta > Pinopsida > Cupressales > Cupressaceae > Sequoiadendron > Sequoiadendron giganteum. Next base: position 229,640,522 of record CM021100.1, on the reverse strand, counting down.
ATGATGTTCTCTACAGATGTGATTTTCAGGGAGCTTAGATCTTACTCAAGAGAATAACAACCAAAGGAGAAGGTTAAGAAAAATATAGTGCACTTTAAGACAAATATTGAGAAGTAGTAAGATTCACATGTGGAAGAACAACTAGATGGATCTAAGGATGGAGAAGAAGAAGAGGGTTCAAATAGTTTAGAGGGTGTGCAGGATGAGCACACAAAATAAGAAGAATGGGTAGAGCCCATTACTTCTACCTTGAGAAGGTCCACAAGGTAACAAAAACTATTTGACATGTATAGCTCATCAATTTTTTATTGTGTATTTTATTTTTTGAGTACTAATGATCAACCTAGATCCTATCAAAAGGCTCAATCTTCATACAAAAGTGATTCTTGGTTGCAAGCCATGCAGGAGGAAGTGATGGCTTTAGATAGTTGTGACACTTGGGATCTTGTTAGTTTTCCGAATAGAAGGAATTCCATTGGATGCAAGTGGGTAATTAAAAACAAATTTAGACTAGATGGTTGGTTAGAGTGGTATAAGGCCATATTAGTGGCCAAGGGCTACATCTAGTGAGAGGCAGATGATTTTGGTGAAATTTTCTCTCCTATTGCTAAATTGACTTACATTAGATTCCTATATCTATTGTTTGTACTTTTGATTCTAAGATAGAGAAAATGGATGTTAAAACTCCTTTCTTGCATTGGGATCTTGAGGAGGAAATTTATATATGATATCCTAATAGTTTTGTTATGAAAGGAAAAGAACAATTGGATTGTAGGTTGAAGAGATCTTTGTATGGTTTGAAAAAGACACCTAGGATGCATTTCTAGAAGTTTAATTCTTTTGCATTGATGTTTGGTTTTCTTAGGAGCAAGAAGTATCATTGTGTGTACATTAATTTTATTGATGATCATATTCTACTTATTGTTTTATATTTTGATGATATGTTTTTTATTGGTGACAATGATACATACAATTAAGTGATGTCACTTAATGACTTTAGTTGGGGGAAAAAGTACATTTTCCAAGGTTTTTCATTTTAATTTTTGCCACAAAAAACACCATATACCTTTCTACCTTTCTGCAAAGATTTTGTCATCATCCCAATTTTGAGCCATAACCTAAGCCCAGTTTATGTTATACCAGATACAGTATAAGCAATTGCAAGTTGGTAGTTGAATTTCAAGAATTTAGGTATAGAAGACAAGAAGGATTGGTAAGGTTAAATTTGTGAGCTAAATTTTTAGAATTTGAATAGAAAAGAGAAACTTACCGGGATGAGGTATTATTCATAGAAAATTTTATTTACACCAGCAAATACTAGAAGATAGGTTAGTCCTTCCTATTTTCAGAAATACGGGATGGTTGTATTATTGCCTAAGGTTGACAGAGTATGATGAAGCTATGACAAAACTATTTGCAAAGGCACTAGAGCATGATGAAGCTATTGTTCTAGGGCTAAAGGTAGATGCTTTGAAGGTTGCAATTATAGAAGTATTTGTTCTTCCCAGAGGAGCTAAATTTTATATTAGGGAAAATATAGTAGCCGTTAGGGAAGAATTCAAAGAGCCTAGAGAGAATTTTTGTTGAACATGACAACTGAGAGGGGAGGGTTGAATCATTTGTCACAAATTTAATCTTTAATTCATTCACCAAAACTAACTCTTAACAGTGCTTATGTGATTAATCATCAAATGCTAATGAAAAAAATCAAATTCATCACACAAAAAAAATAACACCATATTTACGTGGAAAATCCAATAAGGGAAAACCCACGGTGAGGATTAACTCACAATATAGAGAATATCAAAACTGATTACAAGAGGCTCACTGCTTGAGAAATAAGGCTCACTGGCAAAACAAGGAATCATTGTCCAATAGGGCTAACAACCCAAAGGGCTCATTTCCATAGAGATACAAAGAAGATAAAAGAGATATATTATATAGAGATGAAAATCTCAATGAAATAGAGAAATCCACCACAATCACTCATAGACATGCATGAATGATAGAGTACACCTTCTGCTCACTGCATCCAAAAACTCAACATTACATTTATCTACCACACTTGCATCATACACGCATATTGATTCTCATTTATTTCTATTCTCCTTTCACTCTTGTCTCTTTTCCTTTGTCGTCCCTCATCCTTCCTTATTGACTCATCATGTATTTATACCATCTTCAACTTTGAAACATATCCAAAGTCGGCCATCCAATATTCAAATTCAAATTAGGTCAGCACCAAACATCCTAGGGTGGAATTAGAATCAGGGTGACCCAAACACACGCTTCATAGGAACCCAAATAGATCCAACATGCTTCATTAACACTAAGGGTAGTGTTCAACATAGGGGTAGCTAAACCAGTGTAAAAAACATAGAACCATTAAGCATGACTCTTCCAAAGGCTAAAATTATCTTCAAAAAAATCAAGGCAACTCAATTCTAAAATTACAAGTCATAAGAATTTATGAAAAATAAATCTGTACCATCAACATTTCTCCTAGAACTCAACTAGAAACATAGAAAACAACAGTTTGCAACTCATGAACATAAATTTCACTGTACAATGAATAAATGGCTAAAAATTTGGATATAACATCTTCTAACAACCATGATCAACATATCTTAACTGCACAAACATAGGAGCAAAACCTAGAGCGACCACTAAACATATGCAATCTTCCTTCAATACAATTTTCTCAATATCCTTGACACATATAGTCAACAACAACCACCTAATAACCAATTGACCAGTTAACATCAATGACAACACCTTCATTCTTTCCATTCTTGCAACAATTTTGAGTCATCATCCCAAGGTACTAGAAGATTATCGCTACCATGGGTATGGGCTTCTCATGCCTATTATATTATCAAATATCTTACATATTATGGTAGACAATCTCTTCTTTATACTGTAAATTTCAAACTTTTGAATCACCTTTCTCATGAAATAAAGGTTAATGTACCAAATTTTATTTATACCCTACTGAAGAGAGTGCGATCTGAATACAAATAGAAAAGAAACACTACATCCCTATCACACTATTTTTAGTTATCCTACTTGTGAAAAGAATTCTAAGGGTTCAATACTTGCATGTCTATTGGGAAAGCTTTTTAATTTGTAACCATATTACAAATATACTTGAAGAACCAGTTGTTCCAAAGAATTTTGAATCACCTACTACATCATGAGGTAAATTTTGTCTAGTTCACATGCTACTTCACCTACTTGTGGTATGGAGAACTAGAGGAGTAGAGTCTCTAAAGGTCACCACCCATAACCTCTGAGAAGCCTACAATAGGGAATGTCTAGGAAACCCCAACTTCTTCTAAGACACCAAAAACAAGAAATAGGAAAGGTTGACCTTTCCCTACCTCCAAAAAAGTGCAGGAGAAGAAGGCCACCCAGCCAAGGAATTCACACCAACTGAAAAGGAAGGGTTTCATGAAGGGTAGTGTCAAGAAACTAGAGGAAAATAGTAATGTGATAGTCGAAGATTAAGACTTGTAAGACAATGTTTTTGAGGATGTACATAAACCTATTAAAATAAAATGGTATGTTTTAACCTCCTCTAAATTTGACGTAGAGATCATTTTTGTTGCTAATAAAACTAGAAGAAGAACCCCACAAAGCCATAACAGTGAGGGTTGTGCATATATAAGACTGGTGATGATGAGAATTTTGAAGAAAGAACTATAAAGAAGGAGTTATAGGAAGCATTAGAGAGAATTAAATAGTTAGAGTAACTGCTGAAAACATATGAACAAAGAGACAAGGAAAGGGATTTGAAGATTAAAGAATTAGAGTAACTTTGTAGCTATGGGCAAGGGTCTAAATTATAATTGCTTGCACAACTTTCCATAGAAAAGGTAGGGAACACAAAAATCATAGCTACAAACCAAGGACCCCCTATTATAAAGACTCCAACTTATCATACCACTATGTCTCTAGGCTACCATTTGTGGGAGGTAACTCAAAAATTCTCTTGATAGAAAGAAAAATGGGAGAAAGACAAGGAAAGAATGGTTTCAGAGCATACTAGAGTACTTGAGCATAAAAAATTGAACTGAAAAAACTATCAATTAAGGTTGAGGAAATAGCTGATAAGGTTGCTCTAATTGTTAAGTAAAGACCTCCTACTAGAGTATATACTTTATTTTTACTAGAAAACTTTCTAAGCTTTTAATTTAGTCAAGGGTAAGTGCATGGATCTGTGACACAATTTTGGTGCCAAATTGAAAAAAAAACTTGTAACACGCCATATTGTGCTCACCAAATTTTTCAGAGTGCCAAATTTGGCTCTCTCCAAATGGCTTTACCATTTGGTGAGCGCTAAATTTGGTGCTTGTCAAATGGCTTGAATTTTGTAATGAAAGTCATTCATGAATTTTGCAATGCATTTTTCTGAACTCTTTCATGTTCTCTTTCTCTGCCAGGGAAACTATATACATGAAATAATAATTTAAGTTGACATTTACATATGGACATTTAATTTCTTATACTTTAAGTTATATTTCATGTATATAGTTTTACGATGTTTGAGAGTGGTTTTGGATCTCTAGGAGTTATAATGGAAATTCTAGTTTTTGGAAGATTTTAAAAATTTCAGACAACCAAATTTCAGTAATCAACATGTCAAATTTCAGTGATTAGGAGGTCAAATTTTAGTAGTCAGCAAGTTGTATCATATTTCTCTCTACTCTCTATCTCTCCACTTCCCCTCTCTCTCCCTTCCTCCATATCTCCCCTATCTCTCTCACACACACCCCTCTATCTCCTCGCTACATTTTTCTCCCTCCCTCCCCTCTCTACTTATCTCTATCTCTTCTCCCTCTCTACTACATCTCCTTCCCTCTCTACTTATCTATATCTCCCCTCTCTCTCTCTTTACCTACCTCTCCTTGCATCAGTTTGTATCTCACCTATGTCTCCCTCCCTACCTCTTTCACTCTCTACTCTCTATCTCTCCTCTTCCTCCCTCTACCTACATCTCTCTCTCACTCTTTATCCCTCTCTCCCCCCTCTTTTTCTATAACTCTATCCTCTCTATCTCATAATTATCTCTCCTTCCCTCTCAATCTCTCCTCTCTATCTCACCACTCTCTCTATCTCTCTCTCTCTCAAACCTCTATCTCCCTCCCTCCCTCCCCTTCTTTTTGTCTCTCCTCTCAATCTCTCTAACTATTGTCCAACCTTCCCTCCCCCCTATTTCTCTCTCAAACCTCTATCTCCCTCCCTCCCTCCCCTTCTTTTTGTCTCTCCTCTCAATCTCTCTAACTATTGTCCAACCTTCCCTCCCCCCTATTTCTCTCTCAATTCCTCCTTTTATATATCTCACCATACTCTCTCTCTCTCACTCTATCTCACACACACACCTATATCCCCCCCACCTCTCCCTCCCTCCCTCCCCTCTATACTCTCTATCTCTCCTCTCTCTTTCCCTCTCTATACCTACCTCTTCCTCCATTTCTCTCTCTCCATCACTCTCTATCTCACCTATGTCTCCCTCCCTACCTCTTACCCTCTCCACTCTCTATCTCTCCTCTCCCTTCCTCTACCTACCTCTCTCTCTCCATCCCTCTCTTTCACTCTCACTCTCTCCTTCTCTCTATCTCACCATTATCTCTATCCCTACCTCTCACTCCCTCCTCTCTAAATCACCATTCTCTCTTTATCTCACCTATCCCTTTTTACCTATCCCTCCCTCCAACCTCCCTCTCTCTCTTTATCTCTCTTTCTCATTCTCTCCTTACCTTTCTACTCTCTATCTCACCACTCTCTCCATCTCATGATCCCTCCTTCCCTCTCTCCCTCCTATCCCTCCCTATCTCCTTCACTCTCTACCTACCTATCCCTCCACTACTTACCACTCTATCTACCTCTCTCTCCCTCCCCCTTTCTCTCTTTCTCTCTTTCTCTCCTTCCCTCTCTACTCTCTATCTCTCTCCCCTTCCCTCTCTACTCTCTTTCTCTCTCCCCCAGTTCCTCTCTCCCCTCATTTTCTATCATCTCAATCTCTCTCCCTCTCACACACACTCACCTCTATCTCCTCCTTTCCTCTCCCTCCATCCTTCCACTCTCTACTTCTCCATATCTATCATCTCTATCTAAAAATCCTTCCCTCTCTATTTATCTTTATCTCCCTTCTCCCTCTCTTTACCCACCTCTCCCTCCATCACTCTATATCTCAACTCTCTCTCTCTCTCTCTCTCACACACACACACAGACACTCACCTCTATCTCCTCCCTACTCGTCCCTACCTCCCCTTTGTACTTCTCTCTATCTCTCCTCTCTCTAAATCTCCTTCTCTCTCTACCTATATTTATCTCCCCTCTCCATCATCACTCTGTATCACACCTATGTCTCCCTCCCTACCTCTCCTTCCCTATCCACGTCTCTCTCTCTCTTCCTCCTTCCCACCTGGTGGAACCCTTAAAATTTTCCTGGTTCCATTGAATTATCATTGCCTTAGGGTTTTAGTTTTGTGAAATTCTTCATGTCCACTCCCTCCTTCAGCCAATGAGCTTCTATTTTTAAGTTGACTGGCCGTGTCAATTCCCATTCCTTCCATTAACCTTTCATGGCTTTAAGTCTCATGGTTTTACCGGCCCTCTTTTTATCCCACCTGTCATTGATAGGAAGTCCTTTTAAAACAACCTTTGGCACATGTGCTATAAGCTTTTTCCAAGTCGGGTTTTGCGCTCTCTCATCACCCATCGCTCATTTATTTTCAAATTCTTGTGTTGAAACTACGATGAGTGATGCCTTGGTCCCTTTGCATTGGATTCTTGTGTGCCTTCACATGTTCATTTTTGTTTTTGAGGCGGTAACACCCGATGAGTGATGTCGTCAACATTTTGACCCATCACTACCCTCTTAACTATTGGTAGTTGTTTCATGTAGGATAAAGTTGAACCCACCACTGCCGATGTGAAAATCATTTCCTATCCTTGGGATGTGGTGCTTTACCAGTTTACCTTAGCCATATGTGGGTTATCAAGCGATGAGTGATAAAAGTATGATCAACGGCCAAAATCTCTATATTATAGATTGACGACTTCTATCTCATCGCTAGCCCCCCAACTATCATTGGTTGAGGTTCTAAAGTGGAATCTAACATAGTGATGCTTGATGCCATGCCTATGAAGGTGACACGTATTTTTTTACTCAACCATTGCTTAGTATGTATCATATCACTGAAAGCACACTCTAAGATGGTGGGTACACACAAACAGCTAGATTAAATTTTCTAACCCATAGATCAACAGTGTGTATTCAAACAAGAATGATTAACTGATAGAGTAGGTATTTTCACTCACGCGAGATTCCTTGTGCCATTGATGGTGCTTGTACTGAACCAAATAAGTGAAAGACGATTCAATTTCTATTTCTACCTTTCTTATGAAGAGCTAAAAGAAGCAAAGACAAGGTAACGACCTAGGTGAAGGATAATTACAGAGCTCATTTTTTAGTAAGTCCTATTAAGCGCTGAAAATCTGATTCCCTTGTTGAATGTTCTCTATATTTTGTATGCATGTTGCTATGTACTGGGTTTAGACTAGAGTTTTTTGTACTATGAAAATTGGGAAATATCCTAGGGTAGGGTAACATTGACACGTTAAGTAGTGCTTTACAATTTCCATCACAAGTTTTATACTACAAATTTGGCACTTGCCTAGAAATGTAATTGGGGAGGAAACCCTAGTCTAAGGAAGGAATGATTCAACTAGGTGAACCATCCACTTCCAATCCCACATCGAAGAGAAAGAGACAACAGGCCTCTCATGAAATAGCAAAGGAGTATGAAGGCCCTAACAAGAAGAAGGGACATACAAAGAATTATGTTTGTTTTATGGATAAATTTCAGCCTCCAAACATCAAGGCCAGCAACAGAAAAGCCACGGGGGATGGGGTATTAACCTCTAATTTTAAAGACCTAGTGGCGGAAATTTGCGACATTGTGCTAAGGTCGGGTTGGGAATTGTTAGTAAATGAATTTACAAGCAGGGATGCTCCTGACCCTAGCCAAAATGTTTGGGGGTATGAACTTGGAGAACTGGTTGTCTCGAACATCTTTTTGGAGGTGGATTTAATGTTCTAGCTCGTCGACAGATATGACATTGTCAATAGGGTCACATATGTTCCAACTTGCCATTGAGAAAATTAGCATGGAGAGCTTGCATAAGCATTACATTTCCCATAGGTTTGGGTATAGGAGAAGTAAATTACCCAAGTACAGATTAGAGAAGGACTCCACTTTTGCACTCAAAGAAGTTGAGCCCTTGGACTGTGAAGAATTTGTTGATTATTTCAAGTACACATACTATATGATGTGTCAAGTGCTCAAGATTAAGTGTTGTGGAAAGATAGCATCGACTATGTTGGTCATGATCATGGATATACAGTATAGGTATCAACATAGGTGGTTTGATTATGCTCCCCGCATTGCTGAGCAGTTGCACAATGATTTGATAAAGTGAAAAGAAATAAGAGCCCCTTGAACCTTCAGGCAATATTCTATGCCGATGCACATGTATCAAGCAAGGGAGTTTTTCAGTAGGTATCTACAATTGAGGTGATTTGATGGCAATAACCATATATTACTTGTGTATATGTGGACTTATATTTTGGATTTGCATTGCTCCGCCTCAGATTACACTTAGTTTTGTATTACAATAAAGCATACTATTGTTGGAAGATGAATTACTCTAAGGGGAGGGTGAATCAAAGTAATGTAAAAATTTTCAAACTTTTAGCCTCATGATCAAATTAAACAAGGACCTTGTGACAACTTTAAAAAAACTTCTTAACTTGCAAAGCAAACTTTAACACATCAAAGAATGTTTAGCAGAATGATAGATTGGTAAAATACTTACATAACAATTTCAAAGCATGAAATTTTTTGTTCATGTGAACTTGATTGAACAATTCCTTTTAATGCTTTATTTCCACAAGACTTCCTGTACATTTTGAACACTTTTATAACAAAATGAAATTTTTAGTCAAGTATCAAAGCATTGCATAAATTGTATTAACAAATGACAGAATGAAAAACATTGACACTTAAGCACATGGGCTGAAACACAAATGCACAGATAACACATTATTTTCTTGAGTGGAAAAACCCTCATGGGGTATAAAAAACCACTTGTAAAATGTTCCTTTTATTCACTCAAAGAGAACCAACTCTGTAACAATGTGGAGCACCAACTCCCTGTTTTACAAAGGTCACAAATGATAAACTATTAAGACCTTAAAAGTACATTGATTTGCAATCATAAAACATTAATAGCACACCAGTAATATGATATTCAATGTAAACCTAGTTTCTTGTCACTATAAAGATAACTTCTGATATTTCACAAAATCATTTTCTCTTCTTCTCTATATATCTCCCAAAATAAAATCGTGGAATCATCTTTTTAAAGCTACTATGAATGAGCAGTTTCAAAAATAGTAAGCCATCTCGAGTTAGAGTTACCCGAACTCTCAACTCACTTATTCAATTTGAGCAAACAACATAATCCCAAGTAACAAATTTACAATGAAACTGCCAAAAAATACATGAGGGTTTGCATAATACCCAATAATAGAAAACTCTCATTAACCCAACTTTCAAATAATAGAACAAACACAGTTTCATACTTTGTTTTTGTTTCAAAAAAAAATAATATAGATATCATTAATCATCTATTTTAGCACGAAGTTCTAAAGGAAAGACTGAAAGAATGTGAAGGGTTTGCTTTTACCTATTCATGGTGGGAGACATTGAAACAAATACCATTTAATACTATTGAAGACAATCGAAATTGTCCAGTTGAAAGGTAAACCAACATCCACAGTCAACACACTATCTCCTTCCACTGTCGAGCTCAGAAATCTACCTTCTTTCACTGTCGAGCTCATAAATCTGCTAACTCATTTGCATGGTGGTGGCTAGGGTTACACATGTTTTCACATTGGAATAATAATAGTTGTGCCCTAAACTTCCTTCCAAAGATTTCAAAGACTTCAACCAAAAAGATAAAAATTTCAACTCCGATAGAAAACCTAATGATTAAGAACATTTTGAAGTTTGAAACAAATCAAAGACACAATAATTAATAAATCATTATTATTTTTTTGAAACTGATGACAAGTCTTAAGCCATGTATGCCAAAAAAATATTTCCACATCATAACCAACCACTCACTACCAATGCCAAGTCACTAATAAGTGAAGTGAAGTCACATGAATACCAAGTCCCATGCAGCCAGAAATAAACATCAACAATATTGATCCTTAATATCATTTCCAAGACTTTTAAAAAGTCTAGTCCATTGAAATCACATGCTTAGTACACTCGATACTCTTTAGGAGTATAAATCAAACAAATTCTTTTTACAAAATATGTCGACCAAGGAAAGTATGGTGTAAATGCTTTTCCAAATATTAATGCCAATGGAAGTCAACATTAAAGCAATATAATTATAACCAAAACAAAAACCGATGCAATGTGATCAAACACACATGCATTGTGCTCAAATAAAAAATACCATGCAAGTTGCCCGATGCCATATATGATCAATCAAAACAAATTGAAGCCTTATTAAAGTCACTGCCGTATGACTTTTAATGAAGTCATCTTCCTTTAATAATATGAAATGCAACGAGACCGATCTATATGCCAAGTTCATAATATAAACCATTGACACAATGATATTGTCAAATCTAAATTCCATGAGTTATGCAATAAAAATGTGTATAGTCAAACACATTCACATGAGAAATGATTATTTTTTCAAACTGAACCTGCAAATGATCAATCAGAATATGATCAAATAACCAGTGGCATGCAACCTCAAATGGAGCCTTCAAATGATCATAAATAACCTGTAAAATTCCTTATCAACATTGTTAGTCCACCATAACCATAAACACTTAAATAATATCATGTAGAGTAGATCAAACAATAGAACCATCATGGATATGCTGAAAGAAAATGCATGCCCTGAAATAATGAACATATGCCAAACATTAGTACCAACATGTAAAAACTGAAACTTGAAAGTGCATGCCATGAACCATGTGAATTGCCATATGAACCAACTGTAATCATCATGAATCAAAACAAGTTGAGAATGCACAAGTTGATAATGCATCCTATCAAAACCCACCAAGCATATCATCACATTCATATCATACTACATGTCATAACACCAACCAATGAAACTGCATATCAACCAATCTAAGCATATAACTAGTGATGTCATAAACCCCATAAAATAGTTTTGGCATCAAGGAAAAACTAACATATAATCAACTGAAAGCCAACAAAATCCCCCTTTGTCCTTGATGGTAAAAAACATATCATCTCTCCCCCTTTTTTCCTCAATGACAAAGACTGAAAAAAGAGAATGTGAGAGATGCCATGAATATAAACAATGAAGAAGCCAACCAATTATCCAATACAATAACTAGCTGCAAGTAGAGCAACAAATAAAACATAAGAGAGTTGTGAATAAAAAACTATAGACCTAAGCTCCCCCTTTGCTCGGCAATTTATTATGAACTTCATTAAAGCAATCTCATGAACAACCTCCATTAAAGACTGTCAGCAAGAGTACATTGTAGCAAAAAGTTCCACACCCAACCAAACAACCCTTGATCCACTGGCACAATATCAACATAAACCACTGTCATATATACTACTCCTATTGAGAACAAGGTAGCACTGATAGCATTGACTGAGAAAAACTGTAAATTATCCTTGTTGTATAAAATACTACTACACTTGCTCCTTCTTCATTAGGGAATGATCAAAAAATGATATCATTATCATTGTATGATTGCAGCAATATCATGTACCACTATTCAAGAAAACATGATATATTTCAAGCAACCGTATTCCATAAAAGTTTCAAAACATTGTCACGGCACCATGGATAATATTATCACCAATAGCCTGTAAAGGTTTTGATTTACTATCCAAGATAACTACTTCTTCATTCTTACAAACTCATACTCATACCTCTAATTATGTGTATGAATTTTGAATGTATGAAGAGACTTACTAATGTCCATATTGGCTTCTGACAATTTCACTACCCCTTATATACCAAAAACATTTTTACTCACTATCACTTTGATTTAGAATGAAAAAAAATGATATTATATGATGTTAATTCATTGATCACAAAATAGATCACTCCACACCATCCAAGAATGTGAATAAGTACTGTTCATAAAAACATGTTGTCAAAGATACAATCAACAAGAATATACTGTCATTTCTAGCATGCTTATCACATGAAAATCTATCAACAAATAACATGCTCAAAACCAAACAAACCATAGAAATACAAGAAATCACTGCCTGTGTTATTGAGCTTACTACCTCTACAAGTCATTGTCACAATAATTGCTCTTTCACAAATCCACTGTCACAACAGGCTAAGTAAACAAGAGATAATTGTCATAATTGAAACACTGCATACTATTCCACAAATCCTAACCACTTTTCTCATGATCATCGATGACAATATAATCAACATTGAATTGTCATAATAGTGGGCCTATTTTAGTGACTATCTTGAACTGTCCTTTGTTCTAAAGTAACAGATCATCACAATGGACCTGTGATCAATTTCATGAAGGATCACTTAAATTTTATTTTTTTATTAGTGCATGACACCATGTTAATTCCATCTACATTTAAACACCATATTGTGACTGTAAAAAAACAATGTCACTGCCTCCCATCAAGAAAGATATATAACAATCATTACTATGCATGATACAAGAAGAACCCGTTTACTAGCTTTAGCTGAGTTGGAAACATAGAATCACAACATCATGAAACCAATACAATAAACTAGTGTTCAATTATGTGTTGTTATTGTACAATAATACTAAAACATACATATGTGCAATATGTAAGATTCTTCATTGTGCACACATCTATTTGACAACCACCAAACCTGACATGGCGCTTTCATTGATGTTATCCTATCTTGAGTAAAAATCTCCTTAAACAATTTGACTTGCCAATTTGAATCATTAAACAACTATTGTACCAATCAGTATGCAATCCAATCCATGATGCAATACCAAAAATGCATATAACACCATCCAGTGGAATATCAAATAGAATATCACTGAGCATGCCAAAGATGAACACTAATAAGAACCAGAGACAACCAAGATCTGAACCATAACATTATGATGGTTATCATCAACTCATTGTCACTATTATTCCCAATACAAACAAGAACTCAGCATAGAGCACAAGCAAAAAATTATTATACGTTTGTGGCTTAACACTATGACTTACACCCTGACATGAGAAACATGATAAATATGTCATGAGAGAACAAAATGCAACTCCTTCTTGATTGATATCAAAGGGGTTTGATATATAATGCACTAATAAACTCCCACTATTTCCATGTTGCCTTTTAAATGCTTAGAAATGATTCTTGTGCAACATGCACAAGATTTAGTCCTTTCTCTTCCTTTCCTTGCTTTCTTCTCCAGACATCCAAAGATTTTTTCTTTGGCTTAAGTATATTTTCAAACTCTTTGTTGTTTCCACATGATTTATTCCACTGACCCCTGCAAAACTTTACTTTATGTCCAAAACCATTACATCTATAATATACAACCAAATATTTATAGCATGTTCTATAACCCTTTAAAGATAATTTATCATAGTTTCTTGCAATATGACCTGATTGACTACATTTGAAGCATGTGGCAATACCATAGTTCCTTTGACAATAATTTTTCTTTACTTTAATCCAACATTCAAATGCTCTGTTACCATATTCAAAACAAGAATAATAATATCCTAAAAAAGAACAATTATGCCTCATCAATTTACCTTTCCTAACAAAAGAAGATCATGTATATCTCTTTATTATATTATTTCTTCCTTTGTTGATATTCTTGTGTTGTTTCCTACCTGGAGTTTCAAGATCACTAGCATGAAAATTTAAATCTACCTTTGTTCTAGGATTTTTCCTGATCTTAGAGCATTGTCCTTCTTCTAAGCCTAGACCACCTTTGTCACTTGGAGCTTTCTGTGCACCGATCATCTTATCCAAAGACATAGAGCTATTCTCATTAAGTTTCTCACCACTTAGTTGTTTTGATGCTTTATCTATGTTCCTTAATGAAACCACTTCCCATTCAAGACTTTCTATACTCTATTCTTTTACCTTTAATTGGATTTTAATTTCTTCCTCAATCTTTCTAGCTTCTTCAACTTGTATCTTTGCTTCCACAAGATCTGAGCATATCTTTTCCCTGATATTCTTTTCGTGTTGAAATTGTCTTGTTAAAATATGGTTTTCTTTTCTAAGATGTGTAATTTTATCTAAGGCACACAGGACTTCACCTTCCAAATCAATCTCACTTTCTGGTTCATCATATTCCTTTTCAGAGTCAACTTCACCTATAAATTGATCTACTTCTACACTAGTTTGTTGATTATTTAAATGTTCATTAATGATCTCTTTGGACTACTTTTCAAAACTATGAAGGTTTACACCTTCACTCTCAGATGTTTCACAACTTATTTAAGTATCCAAGGATATCTCCTCTTGCAACTCACCATTCTAGTTCATTTCAATAAACTTGTCCCAAACTTCCTTAGAACTACTATAAGGAATAACTTTTGTAATGACTTTATTTGGCAAGCTATTAAAAATAGAATTTATAGCTCTAGCATTGAATTCAAGAGCTTTCTTCTCCTCAGGTGTGGAAGGAGATTTTGTAGATGTAGTGCAACCCTTTTCAACTTCTTCCCACACATTAAGCCCTAAAGAATACATGTTTTCATCCTATATTTCCACATAATAAAGTTTGTACCTTTGAACTGAGTTGTTCCAGATCTAGGGTAATCTACCATTTCAGAGTTACTGTTTATGATCTCTTCCTCATTACTCCTCATATTAGATTCAGGCAGAACATGATGATTATCATTTTGCTATGAACTTATTTTTCCCTTATCCTTCTACTTTTTTCCATATCAAACTCAACACTTCAATACCAAAAATCCTTAAGACAATTAGACTTTATTACACAAGCATTTGGCTCTAGACACAGAAGTACCGACTTGAACTTGGGATGTGTTTGAAAAACTTCCATTAACTAGAACCTATCCTAGGTGGATTAGACCTATGAAAGGAGCCTATGCTGTGATACCAACTGTTGGAAGATGAATTACTTTGAGAGGGTGGTGAATCAGAGTAATGTAAAATTTTTCAAACTTTTAACTTCATGAGCAAATTAAACAATGACCTTGAGACAACTTTAAGAAACTTCTTAAGTTTCAAATTGAACTTTAACACATCAAAGAACTTTTAGCAGAATGATAGATTGATAAAAGACTTACATAAAAATTTAAAAGCATGATAATGACTATTCATCTAAAATTGATTGAACAATTCCTTTAAATGCTTTATTTCCACAAGACTTCATGTATATTTTGAAAACTTTTATAATAGAATGAAATGTTTAGTCAAGTATCAGAGCATTGCATAAATTGTATTGACAAATGACAAAATGAAAAAAATTAACACTTAAGCACATGGACTGAAACACAAATGCATAGATAACACATTATTTTCTTGAGTTGAAAAACCCTAATGGGGTATAAAAAACCACTCATAAAATGTTACTTTTATTCATTCAAAGAGCACCAACTCTGGAACAATGTGGAGAACCAACTCCAAGTACAAACTAAAGCACCCACTTCAAGTTAGAAGCACCAACTCCCTGTTTTACAAATGTCACAAATGATAAACTATTAAGACCTTAAAACTGCATTGATTTGCAGTCATAAAACCTTAACAGTGCACTAGTAATATGATATTCAATGTAAACCTAGTTTCTTGTCACTATAAAGATAACTTCTAATATTTCACAAAATCATTTTCTCTTCTTCTCTATATATCTCCCAAAATAAAAGCTTGGAATCATCTATTTAAACCCACTGTGAATGAGAAATTTAAAAAATGCTAAGCCATCTCAGGTTAGAGTTACCCGAACTCTCAACTCACTTATTCAATTTGAGCAATCAACATAATCCCAAGTAACAAATTTACAATGAAACTTTGAGAAACTACATGAGGGTTTGCATAATACCCAATAATAGAAAACTCTCATTAACGCAACTTTCAAATAATAGAACAAAAATAGTTTCATACTTTATTTTTGTTTCAAAAACAAATAATATAGATATCGTTAATCAACTATTTTAGCACAAAATTCTCAAGGAAAAATTGAAAGAATGTGAAGGGTTTTCTTTTACCAATTCACAATGGAAGACAATGAAAAAATTACCATATAACACTGTTGAAGAGCATCAAAACTCTCTAGCTGAAAGATAAACCAACTTCCACAAACAACACACTATCTCCTTCCACTGTCGAGCTCAGAAATCTGCTAACTCATTTGCATGGCAGTGGCTAGGGTTATGCATGTTTTCATATTAGAACAATAATAGTTATGCCCTAAACTTTCTTTCAAAGCTTTCAAAGACTTCAACTAAAAAGAAAGACATTTCAAATTCGATAGAAAACCTAATGATTAAGAACATTTTGAAGTCCAAAACAAATCAAAGACACAATAATTAATAAATCATTATTATGTTTTTGAAACTGATAACAAGTCTTCAGCCACATATGCCGACAAAATCATTCCACATCATAACCAACCACTCACTATCAATGCCAAGTCACTAATAAGTGAAGTGAATTCACATGAATAACAAGTCCCATGCAGCCTAAAATAAACATCAGCAATATTGATCCTTAATATAATTTCCAAGACTTTTAAAATGTCTAGTCCATTGAAATCACATGCTTAGTACACTCAATACTCTTTAGGAGTATAAATCAGAAAAATTCTTTTTACAAAAGATGTCGACCAAGGAAAGTATGGTCTAAATTCCTTTCCAAATATTCATGCCAATGGAAATCAACATTAAACCAATATCCTTATAACCAAAACAAAAAATGATGCAACATGATCAACCACACATGCATTGTGCTCAAATAAAAAATACCATGCAAGTTTCCCGATGCCATATATGATCAATCAAAACAAATTGAAGCCTTATTAAAGTCACTGCCATATGAATTTTAATGAAGTCATCTTCCTTTAATAATATAAAATGCAATGAGACCAATCCATATGCCAAGTTCACAATATAAACCATTGACACAATGATATTGTTAAATCAAAATTCCATGAGTTATGCAATAGAAATGTGCATATACAAACACATTCACTTGAGAAATGATTGTTTTGTCAAACTAAACCTACAAATGATCAATCAAAATATAATCAAATAACCAGTGACATGCAACCTCAAATAGAGCCTTCAAATGATCCTAAATAACCTATACAATTCCTTATCAACACTGTCAGTCCACCATAACCATACACACTAAAAAAATATCATGTAGATTAGATCAAAAACCACAACCCTCATGGATATCCTAAAAGAAAATGCATGCCCTGAAATAATGAACATATGTCAAACATTAGTACCAACATGTAAAAACTGAAACTTGAAAGTGCATGCAATGAACCATGTGAATCACCATATGAACCAACTGTAATCATCATGAATCAAAACAAGTTGAGAATGCATCTTGTTAACACCCACCGAGCATATCATCACATTCATATCATACTACATATCATAACACCAACCAATGAAACTGCATATCATCCAATCTAAGAATAGAACCAGTGATGCCATGAACCCCATCAAACAATTTTGGTATCAAGGACAAACTAACATATAAACAACTAAAATTCAACAACTATATTGGTGCAAATAGGGGTGGCGCTGGTGGAAAGAATCTCTAAGACAATTAGAGCTTTGTTGAGGCCAAAGGAATTTGGAGATGATCCCAATTATGAATGTAATTGGGGAGACTAGTATTTGTATGGAAAATGCACTGTCATTAGGTCCTATGGAAATGTTGTGGCCCCACATTTACTTCCTTTGTATCTATCTGATAGGTTGGAATTTATGGAGATCATGTGGAAAATGGACAATAGTGATGCTGAGAACTTTAGGGCTTCCAAGAAGGCCTCAATCATTGCCACTACCTTTTCATTTAATCATTTTGTTGTCACTGCCAAAGAAGCCTATGAGTTTTTTGGTATAATGGATAACAATTTTAGGATGGATGTATCCCCTATTAGGAAATTTGACCCCGAAGGGGTAATTGATAGGGAGAAACTTAAATGAGGAATATCAGGCTATGCGCCTCACCAATTTCTCTTCAAGGAAGACATGATAAGAAACTTGTTGACAACAATTGCTGCCCAGGATATGGGAGCAGTGTGGATGAAATTTTTTGACATAGCGCAAAGAGCTCGGATGAAGAATTCTTTTTATGAGAACTCGTATAGGCACATTAATGATAAATTCACCAAAATGGGAATACTCCTCAATGATTTTAGTGATGGAACTTTCTTTGAGAAGGTACAACAAGCAACGAATTTAGCCTAGGCTGCCTTACAAGAGAACTTGATGAAGACTGGTGATCATTCAATGGAGCTGGTAGCACTGGAGGGTCAGCAGTAGCCATTGGATGTTGAAGGTACCCCTACCATGGAATTTCCCCTAAAGGTGTTTGTGAGACATAGGATATTGAAGTTGACTCACACCAGCCTTCCACTAAGTCAGATCCTATTGAGCACCGAGTAGAGAACGAATTTTCTTATCCTGTTTTTGGAGATGAAATGGAATCTTATGTTCTAGATGAAAGGCTTGTGCCATGGGAGTATAATAAGAGCCGAGATAATGATGCAAGGCTTTTAGCCTGTGCTAAATTCTTGGAAGATGACTCTTTTGTGGCTTCAAAGGAATTCAAGGAATTTGTTGCTGACTTGAAGGCTCAGGAAATAAGTGACATAATATAGGCCATAGTGGAGGTAGGTGAACCTTCTCAGTAGGAGGAGATTAAAAAATGTATTGAAGAAGATATTTCTCAATAAATTGCCCAAATGAATCCGACAAAGGCCAAGAGGTTAGTTAAGGATAGTGGGATGTTGGTTAGGCCTGGTTGGATTTTGTCTTTCATAATTCCTTAGATGCAATAAAGAGTGATCCAGGTGATTCGGTATCTGAAGAGACATTTGATGAAAATAATTTTAGTTTGGGTTTCAGTCCCAGTTTACATGCATTGGCTATCTGGTCTCTAACTCTAGACTCATAGAGATGTGTACTTAGCAGAACAATGACTGGACTCTTGGGTGATGTGATCATTGGAAGAGCTTCAGAAACGATAGCAGCACAAGTTGCAAGATTAACAATGCATTTGACCATGTTGAGTGCTAATACTGCGGAGATTAGTTGGGCTAAGTACTTGAAATTATTGGAGAAGCATAACAAGTTAGTTGAGGAGTACAAAAAATTAAAAGTTACTCTTGCTAAAGCTAGCCAGAAGGGCCTCCCAGCTTCTCCATCTAATACTTCACCTCAAGATAAGGAGACTTTGAAATTTAGAATCAATGCTTTGAAGAAGGAGCTCTAGACCACCAAGGCTGATAACAATAAGCTCTGAGAGGGCATGAGTAATACCTTCAAAGATATGGTTGAGGGTCTCCTAAGTTATAGATGGCAAAAGATTGCTCTGAAGACATAAACTACATGGTCAACATATAAGGGTGTCCATGAAGCCTATGAGAAATTTCAAAACACTCAAGAGGTTTTCATAAACTCCTAGATCGAGTGGAGCAGTAGGTTGAGTAGATAGAAATAAAATCAAGCAAATGCAAAAGGAGATCTTGAAGTCCCAGAACAACTCCATGAATCAATCAAAAGAATTGAAGTCGTTGGGGGAGTTACAGGCTTCCATGAAAGAATTGGAGGATTACTACAAGGAAAAGTGAAGGCTTTTAGGGACATGGAGGAATAGGGCATGCCTAAGGTTCTCAATAAGGAAGGAAATTTAAATGATTATGATTCATGAAAAAA
Organism: Sequoiadendron giganteum; assembly: GCA_007115665.2. Taxonomy (NCBI): domain Eukaryota; kingdom Viridiplantae; phylum Streptophyta; class Pinopsida; order Cupressales; family Cupressaceae; genus Sequoiadendron; species Sequoiadendron giganteum. The sequence continues at coordinate 229,620,531 of CM021100.1, read as the reverse complement.
TTTGTTCAAGCATCCTACAACTAAATGTTCTAAGATCACTTATGTTGAGGATCAGATGTATTTATCAGCATCGAATAATTTGATTGATAATCTTATCAAAATTGAGATAGGAATGGACACCTTCATGAAGCAGGCTCGAGCTATGTTAGATGAAAGATACAATTCTTATATTGCCAAGGTGCAAAAATTGTTAAATGACAGTTGGCATGTTGAGGAAGAATACAAAAGGTTGATAAGACAAGTATGTTGAGTAAACCACCAGGGGAGTGGTAAGGTGGATATAGAACATAGTCTAGGATAACACAGGTTTGGCCTTTGAAACAGAATTTTTGTAAAGGAATATCTATCCCCTAACAAAATGTACACATGGGGGACTAATCAAGTTTCTTTGAATATGCTCTAGGCTCTTTTCATTCCAATTCAGTTTTTTTTCAAATTTTGTGATGATGTGGAATTTTGAAATAGCATGCCAGTGGTTGTTGTGTGCTCATCCAAATGAGTGTGTTTGGTTCTTTCCCCACATTTTTTTAAAGTGTAAATATAACTGCCAAGGGGTTGAAATGAAATGAAATATTGAAAGATGCAATATGAAATGTAATTTGGCATGCCAATAGCCTAATGCTTGTTCTAGTCCCTTGGTCTTATAAAAGGAAACTCAAGGCTATTTTTGTGGAGTCTTAGAAATTTTTATTGGAACGCAGGTACTTTTGTGAGCATTTCTAGGAAATATGCAAGTAATATAGAGTTGATAGCCAAGTCTAGGATTATGAGTTCATCTTTACAAGTAGCTTAAATTTTTTAAAATAGTTATAGAATTTTGACATCAATCAATGAAAATATAAAGATAGATTTTCTCCTCTGAAGTGATATATGAATTAGCGATGAAGTAGTTAAGCATTATTTCATTGGTCTCTAATTGTTGTGATTAGATGTGTGCTTGCCTTATGTGCTTCAATTCAAAGAATTGATTAAATGCTTTGGTGCAATCACTGATTCATGTATTGTGACGTAGGATTTCTAAGAATTGTCTATTTTGATCTTTTGATTTAGGAATTTGTAATGCAAATTCATAATGGCATATCGATGCTAATGCGATAATTACTATTTTGCTGTTATGTAAAATTTTCACCGTGTCACCCCTTGATAAGGCATTGTTCTATGCATCATTTGGATTTCAGTGTACCTTTCCAATTGAATTGTGTCAAATAACACCTCATTTAAATCAAATTTCACTTATAATGTTGATAGTTATCGAAATTATCCACTAATTTTCCCATTCTCTGCTTTGAGTCACTAGATGTGAAGGATTTGCTAGATTATTGCAAGTCGTTGTGCTCCAAGCCTTGATTAGAGTATGTATATGTTGAATTTACAATGTGCATGAATATATTTTGAATTAATGTTATAAACATATTGTGGGATTACCCTGCTAGGTTTTGTAGAGCCCAAAAGTGTAGGAGGAAAATTGAGGTGCTTTCTCTCATTCATTGGCCAACCCCTTGCAGGTAGCTGACTATTGGAAAAGGAAAGTCCATGGGTTGCTTATGAGATCTAGTTGGATTTCAAAAATAATCCAATAGAATGGTGACCCTCCTGGGGAATCAAGTCTGAAATAACTGGTTTCCAGAATGCCTTATCATAGAACACTATGTCATATAGTGGAATTTTTATATAGAGTTGATGTGTTTTAAGTATTGCTAGTTTTTTCCTTAATTATTTTGTTGTGTTTTAACCAAGGCTTATGTTAGGTTTCTTCCATTCTATTCCTTCAAAATATTGTGTCCAATTTGTTAGAGTAATTGGGTATTTACTTTATTAATTAAACAAAATTTGTTTAGTTACTTAAAGTTCCCTTTTACCTCTTTTCACTTAAGCTAGCATTAGGTGCATAATAATTAATTACTTTATTAATTATTATTGTGCAAGCCTAGGGTTTTCCTTTTTAGGGTTTTCACCTATATGTGATTGAAAACTATCTTTTGTATCATTATTCATTTTACATTTTCAAGTGAATACATTGCTCCACATTCTTGAGCATTCTCTTTATTGCTTCTCCTTGTAAGAGGTTATTTGCTTGCAAAGATCTTTGGGCTCCTATGAAGTTGTATCTTCTCAACTCCAACATGGTATCAGAGCATCAAATTTGTAGCTGCTTGTTCTTGTTTTAAGATTTTTGCATTGGAAGCAAATCTAGGGTTCTAAGGTTTCTTCTTATGGATTTAGATTACTCTAATTTTTAGGTTCACTTTGGGCTCAAATGGATAGTGCCATTGGATTTGTAGCACCCAAAAACCCCTAAATCAACTGTCAAATCGTCGATTTTGGTTACAGTCAACCAGGGATGCAAATTTTTTTTAGGGTTTGTCTGTACGGCCCCCTTAGAAAAAAAATCACAAAAAAAAAAAAACCTGAGGTTTTTTATTTGATTTTTGCATGGCCCGTTCAAATTTTTCGCCATCGACTGTGCCACCAAGCAGCCACCTGCACTCTGCTCCAACACCACCTGCATCCGCTCGAGCTCCGTCGAGCTCCGCCGACGCTACCACTGCTGCTGCCAAGCTCGCCACCGATCAGCCGCCACTCCCCGCCCAACTCAACCGCTTCCCGCCAGGCTCCGCTTGGCCGCTTCCACCCACGCTCTGCTCCGCCGCTTCCCACCGGGCTTTGCTTGCTCCCGCCGACTCCGCTTCGAGCTCACCGAGCTCACCGTCGCCACTGCGCTCGTCGACCCGTGTCGTCCCCGCTAGCCCTCGTGGGCTTCTAACCCCTGCTGCCTGGTCACATGGGTCTACAGTCACCAGCCCCCTAGTCATCCACATCACCAGGGGCCGAAGACTTTAGCCCTTGAGGGCTATGAACATTTTTTTTTACATTGGAGCAGCTTGCGCTAAATCGGGCATAGAAAGGGCATTTTTTCTCGAATTTTCGAAAGCAAGATATTGTCGGAAAGCTGGTTTCGGTGCCGTTCCAGTGGTACTGGTAATATTTCTTGATTTTGCAGTTTTGTAGTCTCTTTTGGTAGTCAAAGTTAGAACTTGGTTTTTTCACCCCAAGGGGCGTATCTTTTGCGTCTGAACTCCGTTTTGCACAAACAAATAGGCGTTGGAAAGGTATTACAGTGATCTTTCTAGATTTATAGTCTATTTTACAAGAATATTTACTAGGTATTTTTTATTCAGATTTGTGTATTTTTACACTTTGCTCAATTACTTGGTCATCTTGGCTCCTACATGGGGTTTGTTTGCGTTGGATGGGTTATGTTGATATGCTTTATCATTGCTGAGATCATTAGTCTCTGAATTTTTCATTTGAAGAGTTATCATGGGTTTTTCTACTCACCCTTTAGTTGTTCTTCTGGAACGGGGTAATTATGAGTCATGGGCAAAGGGTATACTTACACATTGTAGGTGGCTTAATATTTTGCCTTATTTGTATGATCTCATACCTGAACCAGCAACTTTAGAGGGAAGATTCGCATTTGATATTATTAGAAATCACATAGTAGGACTTATATTGTCTAGTGTTGATCATGACACTGTGTTGGTTATATCGGACATTGATTGTCCTCACCCACTTTGGACACATCTTTGGGAGATCTATGAAGACCCTATTCTATCTCTATTCCTAGAGGATCCTACTTCAGATTGTCTCTTACCCATTGCTTGGAGAGAGAATACACCATTTGATCATGATATGTTAGAGGAGCTTGAGTATTTAGACACCCTTACTTGTTCCAATGGATCAGAGGTTTGTCTCACAGTTCCTACTCTTCAGACTGAGACTTCATCAGCATCTCTTGTTGTTCTTGATTCAGTGCAACAGGGAATCATACATCTTCCAGACATAGCTACTTTAGACTCTTATGTTGTAGACATATCTTTCTTGTTTGTTGAGTCCTATATTGCACATTTGGAGGATTATTTTGAGGATATTCATCTCCTCTACCTTGACAGTCAGGTTATCACTATTCGCCCACCATTATCCGTGCATTTAGAGGTTGCATTTCAGTATTCTCCACATCAGTTTGGATTTGGCATTATTTGTTTCAGTTCAAACAGTGAGACTCTTCAGCATCCTATCATGGCACACATCTTGAGACAGATTGGTTCTTCATTCTTCACAGGGTTTCTTCGACATCATCCTTTGCATCCATTTCTTCCCAAGGGGAGGAATATCATTTGCTATTTCAGGATCTCCTTTTGGATTCTACATCAGGCATCTACCATTGTGACAGGAGTTTCTTTATTGTGGGGGGGCCTTCGTCTCTCTTTCTATCTCTCCTATGGAGATCATTGTACATGTACTTATATGATAGAAGTTGTCTATGGGGGGTATCTTGTTATCCACCTCCTATCCTTCTTTCATTAGTGCATTGAATTCCTTCCTTGCATTCTATTTTGGGGAGGATTTTTGTTCCCACTGGGTTTTCTCCTTTACCCCATTTCATTTAGTTTGCATTGATTTTGTACATGGGTACCTAATCAGGCCTTATTTCCGGGACCAATTGCTTTTGCTTTCAATAGCTTCTTCTAGGTTTTAGCTTCTCCCTATGTCTATCTTAAGGGGGGGTGTTAGAGTAATTGAGTATTTACTTTATTAATTAAACAATATTTGTTTAGTTACTTAAAGTTCCCTTTTACCTCTTTTCACTTAAGCTAACATTAGGTGCATAATAATTAATTACTTTATTAATTATTACTGTACAAGCCTAGGGTTTTCCTTTTTAGGGTTTTTACCTATATGTGGTTGAAAACTATCTTTTGTATCATTATTCATTTTACATTTTCAAGTGAATACATTGCTCCACATTCTTGAGCATTCTCTTTGTTGCTTCTCTTTGCTTCTCCTTGTAATAGGTTATTTGCTTGCAAAGATCTTTGGGCTCCTATTAAGTTGTATGTGTTAGTGTAATTAATATTTAATTACACTTGCATAACTTTACTTAGGTTGAGCTATTTTTAGGTCAACATTAGGGTTGCATACTTTGCTTTTATAATGCAAATCATCTCATTGTAATATTAAATTCCTAAATATATCATTTTGCACATTCACATGCAAAGCTCTGCTTTTTTTATGTTTTCTCTTATGTGGAAGGTGTTTAGGTTTGCATGTCTGATCTAGGGTTTCTAACATGGTATCAGAGCCTTGACATGCAGCCCCTTCTCACAGTCTGGAGAAAACCATTGCAGAGTTCATTTGGGCTTCCTCGAGGATTTTGTTTTGAGTTTATTTATGTAGCATTTTGGATCAGATCGGGCTTCACCATTGGATTCAGAGCACTGGAAAAAGTCAGGTTTGGCTTTCATTTTGCAGATTTTGGCCATCATTTGCCAGATCTGTGAGGGTTTCAGTTTTAGTGATTTTTTGGAAGCTTTGGAGGTAGCCATTTTTTTGGAGCATTTTCAGCAGAAACGGAGATCACCATTGCGTTTGCAGTGGCCAAAAACCCTAAGATCACCTTTCATTTTGTTGATTTTGGCGAAGTTGATCCGGAAGGCAAAAAAAAATTGCTATGAAGGTCGTACGGCCTCCGCAACACACTTTTCGAGGCATAGATTTCAAAAAAATGCACAAAAATCAAAAAAATTATGTTTCTTGGGATTTGTACCGATGCCTTCAATGTTGCAGGTTTCTGCCACCACCGCTGGTGGCTCCCCCACCCAGCTTCGCCAGGCAGACCAGACCCCGCGGGCTCTATGTAGCCAGGCCACGATCACATGGGGGACCAGGCGCTATGCGCCCAGCCCCCGGCCGGCCTCCCAGACACCCAGAGGTCACATGGAGAACTAGGGGCTCCACCCCAGCCCCCTGTCCACCAGCCCCTGGTCGCATGCAAGACCAGGGGCCGAAATTTTTTAGCCCCCCGGGCTGCCTGCAGGCCTTATTGGCCATTCTAAAGCACTTTCACGAAATCAGGCATAACTTTTGCATACGGAGTCTGTTTTTTGCAAACGAGATACTGTTGGAAAGCTGATTCCGGTGCTAATCGAGTGGTGTTGTTAGTTTTTTCTGATTTTTTTCCAAATTTATTTTACCAGTCTTTGAACTCAGATGTTCTATTTTTCACTCCGGAGGGCATATCTTTTGACTCGGTGATCCTTTTTTCGCCATTCTTGCGGCGTTGGAAAACTGGTTCAGTCCTCTACACAGATCTGAGATCTATTTTTTATTTTCTATTTATGCATGTTAGAAATTCTCTCCTTTTTCATTCATTAGGGATTGTAATAAATGAACTGATATAAAGTTCCTTCAGGGGGGTTTCTTGCATAATAATTTTCATCATGTTTTGATGGCAACTCGCATGGGTTGTAATCTAGTTTCTTAGTTTCTTTTGGCCATATTTTGTCTTAGCTTGACACATACTAGATTCTTTTTGGTTCACACTTTAGATTGAGATCCTATGGTTAGTGATCCGCATCGGATCCATCTCAGTTTGAGGGCCACTAAATTTGTGGTTATTGTTCCTGAGTTTGTATGGTACTTTTCCCATGGAAGAGTTTCAGTCTCAGTTTTGACATTGGCATCAAGATTCATGGCTTCCAGATTCTATCATCATCATATCATCTATTGTTGCTTTATGGATTCCAGAGTTGTTCCAATTTGGAGTGTTCGAGTGTTCTATGGCATCGGGTCTGCTATCACATTATTATGATTCTGATATGGTTTCTTGTAGATAGAAGTATCTTTCCTTGCTTGCTAGATTGTGGTTCCAGTGTTACTCCATAGTGTTCTTCCAGTGCTTCTTTGCAGCAGTCATCTCATTGTAGGGGCTGTTGTCCCACTGGGTTTTCCTTCTCTACCTCATTATTGCATTTGTACATGGGTACTTGATCAGGCCTTGTTGTCGGGACCCATTCATGCTTTCTTGCATTCATCTTAGTTTTAGGTGCATGCTTATTTAGTCTCCCTAAGTTGCACTTATGGGGGGGTGTTAGTGTAATTAATATTTAATTACACTTGCATAACTTTGCTTAGGTTGAGCTAAATAAGCATGTCTGATCTAGGGTTTCTAATAGTATGTTCTCAACTCCAGGTTATTTTCTTGCAAAGATCTTTGGGCTCCTATGAAGTTGTATGTTCTCAACTCCAACACAATTTTCATTTCGAAACATCTTGCATTTGTCAATATACTTAAGAATTTGACAAGATTGGCATAAATTGTAACACAATTGCTATAAATCAGTCCTTAAGAATTGGGGTGGCGACTCTAAATTCTCTGCACCAGTGTGAGCTGGTGTTTAAAGATATTAATGAAGTGAAGAAGAAGAGAAAGAAACTAAGAAGGTTGGTGGACATGAAAACAATCCAAGTACAAATGCGAGAAACTTGAGGCCACATGAAGAAACATCCAGAGCAAAAGTTGGAAGGAGAATTGTACAAGAAAATGAGTCTGTGTAGGAAGTAGGTAAAATCAAAGGATGCTGAGAAATTTAAGTGCATTCCTAACCCTCTTCTTGAACGTAGTGGTCATGTTAGCTCTAATTCAAAATGTGAAAAGAATTTGTTAGATTTTGATGATCACAACTCTACTGAGATTGGGGAAGTTTACATGAAATATATTGTGGGTGAACAATCCTCTATCCATGGATTAAATGCCATGGAAAGGAGGGAAAGGGACAAGATACAAAGAGATAAATCTAGTGCTAGATGGGCTAGGATTGAGGAACAATTGACTCCCGATTCTTACCACTATACCCCATTCCCTTTGGTTCTGCTAACGGGAGATGACAAATATTCTCGTAATATTACCTCTAACCAGGAAGATGTTATGATAGCATATGATGGTGATTAAACTTCTCCAAAGGAAAAATAAGTCCTCAAATATATGAAAATACTTAATGAATGAGCTTCAAAGTGTAATGAAAATATGAAAAGGAGAGAAGCCGAAAAGGAAAAAAGGATTAGGGATGTAATAATCCAAAAGGATATGTTGCGAGGGAAAGGAGATGGAAGAACTACATAGATTCTTAATTGAGGATCCCCAAATAACCAGACCAGTTGTGCAAGAGGTTGTGCCCAAGATCCTTGCAATCCCTTCTGCTGATAATGCTGTCATGAATTTGCAAACCAATAGTCTTGAAAAAAATCTTATCCCAGTTAGTCCCTCGCCTAAAAGTGCAAACCAAGGCCCCCAAAATAATGACAAAGGAAAGAAGCCTATGGAGGGAGTTAAGATAATTGAGGGAATTCATCTTAAGAAAAACACTCCACAGGATGAGTCTATCCCTTTGATTGAGAAATTGATAAGAGAGAATCAAGAGTTGGAGAGGAAAACAAAGGAGATGGAATTACTTCTTGTAAATAATGAGATGAGGAAGAAACTCAGTTTCTTAGAATCTATTGTGAAAGGCCCATCCCCTGAGGCTCAGAGTTCCCGAATCCATATTTCATCCCCAAACTCTCATCTAGATGAAAAAATATCTGCTAGTGGGAATCCCTCCAACTCTTCCTCCCAACCTGAAGACAAAGTTAGAACAATCCATTCTAACCAGAGATATGATCCTCACTATAGAAGGCTCAAGGGAAGTAATGAAAGGAGAAGGAATTGTGATGAGAAGAATAATGATGAAGGACCCTTTGGGAGAAGGTTGTTACATATAGACAAGTATATGCAATTGTGCTTTGAAAATATCCCTAGATATCCAAACCTAGTTCCGGATAATGCCAAGAAGCATGTGCCTAAATTAACTAGCAACAATCCTCTTAGTGGTGAAGACCATTTGAAGGCTTTCCAAATTTTCATGGAGGATTTCAAGTTGTGGGATGAAGATGTCGCTATGAAATATTTTATGCAGTCTTTGACAAAAGATGCTAGGGATTGGTACATAAGTTTGCCAGATGCAAGCATTCATTCAAAGGACTCTTTCTACCGCATCTTTAGGGGATAGTATGGGGATCAAACTGATCTTCATTTTAGACTAAATGATTTAAACAATATAACCAAAGGGCATAATGAATTGGCAACTGAGTTTAATGCTAGGTTTCAAAAGGCAATGTATAAGGTTCCTGCTTACCTAAGGCCTAATGAGAATGCATGCTTAGTTGTATAATCCAATTCTTATGATCCAAAAATGTGTTACCTGCTCAGAGATAAAAACCCACAGCATTTGAGAGAGGATTACAAGATGGTAGTCAATATTGAGAATAATAGAAAGGCCTCTGGTAAGGTGGGAAGAAGGGATGATTCTAAGCTACTAAAAAACCCATGGACCCAGAATGATAAGACAAGTAAGGTTGTGACCCCTGAGGATAAATTAGATCAAGTCCTTAGTCTGTTCAAGGCTGCCAAGAATGACAAGCCACAATTCTAGAGGAATGAGAGGCCTCATAGGCTATAGGATTTTCCATACCATACAAACTGGCACAATGGGAAGCCTATTCAGAACAACCAGAAAAATGTCCTGGATATGCCTAATCCTTTGCAGAGGAATTTCACTAATGTTCTTGATGATTTGCCTTGGTGTGAGGTATGTTAGATACCCCACTCATCACAACAATGTGTTATTGCAAGATCTATAGAAGAATCCCATGATGATCAGGGAGAGTCTGATTCTCCCCAAGGCCATGACCAAATGCAAAATGTGTTCATGATTAATTCCAACCTTGACTATGGTGATGATTCTTCTAGTGATGATGTTGATACAAATGATGTAGATGTGCAATGACAGGAAGCTATTGTACATCATCAGCAAGTCTTCTTAGATGAAGAGGTAGAAAATGATTGTATTGTATACACTTTGGAGACAGACAATATCTCTCTATGAAGACCCTTGAATGAAGAGATTGAAAGATATACAGTTGCATTAGCTACCAAAGAAAGAAGTGACCTCCAATTGAGAAAAATAATTATGAGTGGTGACAGGGTACCCCTGTTAGTGTATTTTTTAAGGAGAACAACAAAGGATCTAGCTCAACAAACAAGAAGGATGACACAAAGCCTAAACTGTAACAATGAGAAATTTCTAGGTTTAGAAAATATCATATGCAGAACATAAAACCCAAAGTAAATAATGAAGTGCAAAGGAATACAATGAAACAATCTCACCAGATATCTTCATCCTCCATGACTGACCTCCATTATACCTTCTTAACTTGCTGAAATATGTTGTTTGTCCTCAGATTATAAAGAGCAAGCTAATAGAAATGACAAGCCCTAAGCAAATATTGAAGGATTTGAACACTATATGCAATACTATGCCCTAATGCAACTAGTAAGCATCTAAAATGTCTAAGCTATGTCAAATGAAATCTAAAAATATGCTATGAAAAATGAGAATAACAATGCTAAAATATGAAAAATGCAAGAGATAAGAGATGCAAGATGTGACCAAAATTGCTCTTTTATAGAAGATGCAATTTTGTGTGAATGGCCAAGATTGAAAGTTAGCAAGTGCCCTAGAATCAATGGACGAGATTCCATATAGCAACCCACAATTAGGGTAAGGGCAACATTAGGTCAGATTCGAAATAAAGGGTCAAGATTGATTTTTAGAAAATCAAATCAATGGCTGACAATGCATGTGACAAGAGATTTTGGGCACGAAAAATGGAGTTGTTGGGGGAATCAAATAATAATTTAAAATTATTTAATTTAAGAGGGGATGTTGACTTTTTGAATTAAAAATTATTTTAATTCAAAAGGGGTGGGGTCATGAATTATCTAGTTATTAGTTGAAAGTGAGTCAAGGACATAATTAAAATGTCCTAATTAGGGTTAGAAGAAGAGCTTACAGGTCTAGGTCATTTTTATGTGTCTACATTTGCCCCTCTTTGTCATAATGCAGCTTGTCGCATTGTGGCAAAGAAAATAAGTTAAACATATGCCCTAGTGCAAAATAAGATGAGGAAGAATGACGAGGAGGGTTGCAATATGCCCCCTTGGGAGGACAAATGGGTTCCAAGAACACAGGTGTGCTCTCAAAATGGAATGAGAAGAATAGAATACGGAGAGAAAGAAATGTTAGTGAAAAAGATATGGCTGATGATATGAATGCAATGCCTATATGAGATGCATGTTAGTTCCTAGACCAAATCCTTCAACGTTTACCATAGGAATTTAATATTTGTTGCTCTTTGATCATCATTGGGCAGATTATTGTAATGGCCAACAAACATTATGATATGACATAAATCACTATGTGCAAGGTCTCACCATCACGTAAGAGAAGCAGTCACAGACAAGGATGATCATGACTCATACTAAAAGTGCAATTGCCCCAGTCATTTTTTCCTAACCAGCCGCAAGCAAAAAAAGACAAGGACAAACCATGAAACGTCATTGCTTTTCTAAATCCTGTTTCTAGGACATCCTCGAGAAACTTGCAACATGATTGCAAAAATAACAAAAATAATGCCCCCATCATTATACATCATTGTTTTTCTAAATCGTGTACTCAGGACATCGCTGAGAAACTAGTAACATGAGTATCAAAAGTCAAGACAAAGTCATGAGACATCACTGTTTCTCTAAATCCTGTTGTCAGGATCTCGCTAAAAAACTAGTAACATGATGAAAAGGCCAAAGACAAGTGCCAATTTTTTGCCAAGTGCTTTAAGATTAAGGTTGCCAAATGTCGAGCGATACCAAATTTAGGAAGGACACATCCTGAATGACGTTGATATCCAAGAGATCAATTCTCAAAGTTAGGAGAATCCATCCAAATGCCAGATGATGAGGACAATGCTTAGGAAGGACGCATCCAAAAGCATAAAGAAATGATGAGAGCTGCTCTTCAGAATGACATATCTGAAGAAGAACCCAAAGTTTTTGCCAGGTTCAATTGTCTTGATAGAATTCGATTATGTGTCATTGTTGATATGTTGAAATGATCAAGATCGCTGATGAGATAGACTGCTGATGGATTGCTTGCTCGGGATTGATGGAAGATTTTCTTGATTTGAAAAAATTTTGATGTGTGTGAAAACATTGTGCCATGAACCCTATGGAATGACCTAGTGTAGCCTCGGGGGCTCATCGATTGATGGCCTTGCATACATCATGCACTCAGAGACCTCTTAGTTCGACACGACCAAAAAAGTTTGTCCAAAGGACAGAAGATTGAATCATGATTCTATTGCGACAAATCTAGAAGGACTAACCTAATTTCTCAGGGATTCAAAGATGAATCTTTCCTATGTAGCAAATGTGCAGAGACAATGTAGTTTGGATAGGGACAAAAGATTGATTGACATGACTGACTGGATTGATAAGATAGACATTGACTCTATTTTTGGGATTTTGACATTGATTTGGATGTTTTGTATTTTCTCGGGACATTTTTCAATTTTTATGACTTTTTTTAGGACTTGATACGATTTTTAAGATTTTTTATTCAGGACTTTTTCAGATTTTTTAATATTTTTTCAGGACTTTTTCGAATTTTTACGACTTTTTTACGTTTTACGAAAATTGTGACAAATGCATGTGAATGATGTCAATGCACATGAATCTGAGGACAACCGTGATTTTGCTACCAGTCAAGCTGAATACTGATTGAAAAGTGATGATGACAATGACAACATTGTTTGACGTGGGAAGAACACATCCTAAAACAACATGAGGATGACAATGATATGACAAGAGTATAAAAGTCCACAGCAGGGCTAGGGACAAAGTCAAGGAATGTTTTGGATGATGGGCCAGGTTTTCCATATTGTTGCATGTGGAATGACCTCATGAGGATTAGATGGGATGATGAGGGATCTTTAGACCATTGACAAGGGAGACCAGGATGGGTGATAAGTATAAAAGGACAATGGATGGCTTCTATAAAAGATAGGAGACATGGATGGCTTGGACTAGGAGAATTATCATATGGTTTCCAAGGATGATGTTGCATAGAAAAGAGGAGGCTATGAAGGTAATGACATGATATTCAATGACTAAGGTGTGACTAGAAGATAGACATGTCAAAAAAAAATCCAAAGCATGATTTGTGTTTTGTATTTTAGTCTTTGTCAAGATCAAAATAGGTGGGACAATGGACAAAATGATAGGGCTTGGATGGATAGATGGAAATGTCATAATAAATGTCATGTGAAGGGCATGGGAGATGAGACGACTTGCCCCCAAGTGTAATGGTCCACATAGATGATTTATTCTACACATGATGCCTATTTTCTATGTTTTCATCATGGTACTTATCCAGAGCGCCATAAGAATGGTTTTCACTATTGGATGAAATTTTTCCCTTTACAATTTTTGTTTTTTTTTGTCTTTTTCAATTTTTTGTATTTTTGAATTTTTGCCGAATAGCCTTGATTCTTTAGATGACCACGAACTGTGTTGAAGCCTTTGAAGGTGCCAATGTAGAGACTAGTGCCATGACATGCCAATAATGACCTTTCTAAAGTAGTTTCTTTGTCAGGATCATAGAACTTGCATAAAACTGATTGATGTCATTATGATCCTTTTTGATACTAGAGTTGACCTTATCAAAATACGTACATCATGATAGAGTGTCATGAGAATCCTTATGATAAAGCGTTGCTGCCAAGATGCGATGAATTTGTGACATGGGACATTTGGACTTGAGGCAAGATGTAGGATTATGATGGATGATGGTAGATGTGGACAGGTTAGTTGGACGTTTGGATGTATTGATTTTTATTTTCCAAACTTTGGGTGTCGGATTACGATAGTGTTTGGAACCAACACTTTTATATGTCTTTCTTGATGGCCATTTTGACAAAGGTGGACATGTATTGTATGTGGGAGTCCTCTTGTCTTGTGGCTCCACATTTTGATTGACTTTTGAATTTGGCATCTTTTCTTTGCTTGATTCTTTACTTGATCCATTTTGTTTTGGGATCCATTTTAGCTTCATTTGTCCACTTGACTTTTTGTCTGATTTGATGGCCTTTGACATGTGATTTTGAACTTTGGATTTGTAATACTTTTGTTGGTTCCAAATGGAAGGTTTATTCATGATGGAATGATGGTTTTGGGTGTGGAGGGAAGGGGTGTTGGCAACAATCTTATGAAAAGGACTACTCATGGCACCCATTTTGATGTTTGTACTTGATAAAGTTTCCCCCAATATCGAGGAGGGACCACATACATCATTAGATTTTATGAATGATGAATAGCCAAGACCTTGATGTCTGTAATTTGGCTGAACTTGTACTTGTTCAATAATTCCTTGCTCATGTAGGCCTAATCCTTTTCCCTGATAATGCATGTTCTGACAAATTTTGTTTGCGATGGGGTACTTGTTATTGTGGAAGCAAGATGCTAACCCATCCTTATTGTGGAAATTAATGCTCAAAATCTTCTCATCTGTAAGGAAGCCTACTCTGAAACAGATAGATGATCCTAATTGATAGGATGTTGTAGCTTTAATAACATGTTGGATAGATTTCTAATTGTCATCTTTGGTTTGATTTTCTGACATATCAGATTCGGATGATTCTGCTGGTGCTTAGAAGTTGATGTCGAAACCGTCTTCATGGTCATGGTCATAGAGCCCACTAAATTTAGTTATAGCTTGATCATTTGCAAATATGTCCATTCTAGGAGACTCTTGTTCTAGTGGTAGATCATCTATGTGTCCTATGAAGGCAAGTGTCTCATTGTTGGTAGTGTCAATACTTGAAGTTTGGATGGAATTTTCTTCAAGTGTGTCATCATGAAGGGAATAAAGGTCAAGGAGTGGATCATTTTGGACTTCTTTATCAAAGATAGTGTCTTGATCAAAGATGGGTTCGTTCAGAATGTCATGATTCAAAATACGGTCTTGACCAAGGATAGGTTCGTCTTGAATGACATGATTGTGGATGGACTCTTGAGCAAGGATAGGTGTATTTGGTATGCCATGATGGTCTAGGAGGACTTCTTGGATAGATTTAAAGATAGGGTCATGGGATGGACTACTTTGATCTTGACATGACGGTGATGTTATGATGTCATGCTTTTGACTTGCCCCTTGACATGTATCCTCAAGTGTAGGTAAGAAGATGGGACTTTGGAGACCATGACTAGATGTGTTCTCATGAAAATATGGAGTGTCCTGAAATGGATTGGTATGTAATGGACTAGGATATGACGTGAAGGTTTGGAAAGGATTAGTGGATGAAGGACTAGGATGAGATGAAGGATTAGAATAGGACATGGATGCATGACAAGGATATGACGTGGATGGAGGATTGGAATATGACATGGATGGAGGATTAGGATATGATGTGAATGAAGGAATAGGATATGATGTGGATAGTTGGTTTGGATTGATGGATGGTTGATTTCCCTTGTCAAATTTAAGATGGGTATGACCAATGGAAGTTTGTTGTGACTTAGTGCCATGGATGGTGTTAGAGGACTCCTGATAGTAGATGGATAGACGACTAGGACTCATCGATTGTTGGTAAGATGGATAGATGGATGGAGGGCTAGGGGTTGTAAATTTGGACTTGGATTGGAGGTATAGTGTTTTGAAGTCACTAGAAAGTTGTGCTTGACCATTACTAATGAATTGGCATTTAATTCGACTAGCAAGCATGGCATAGTGACTTGAAGACATGATGGTGGATGGAATGAGACTAAGACTATGCAAAGTGACTATGCAAAGTGATAAAAGGGGATTCCTTATGTCAAATGACCTTTAGGAAAGGTTTTCTAACCACTCAAAGTTTGATCAATGTCTCGATTTGGATTGCCAAAGGATTGGTTTGAAGGACAAGATGACAAAATGACAAGGTGAGATTTCCACACTAGACTTATGAGTTGGAAGTAGCTCACCAAAGGACAATGACTAAGGATTGATTTGTTTGACTTTGTCCAATGACAATTTATTTTTTGAGACAATGGTTGGACAAAGAAAGGAAAGTTTTCCTATCCCAAAGTGTGCAAAATTGAGGACTTGATTTGACAAATGCGGTTCATGATGGAAAATGTGTTGCAGGAATTGATTTGACAAAATCTTAGGCTGATTGCAAAGATTTGTTTTAGTTTGACAAAGTTGTTTCATATTTTAGCAAGTTTGATGTTGATTTGTCTGAAAATAGTTGGCAAACACAAGGTGTTAAAAATCAACCACATAGAAGTCATTTTACAAATATCCTATGGCTGCAAGGACAGTATTCTTTTGGATCCCACTAACCACATATCCTTAGCAAAAGGAATTCAGAAGCTTGGCCCCACAGGCTCCCCCTTACAGTGCACTCACTTCTCAGGGAAACTAAGCTTCCAACCTCCATGAAACTCCCATGACAGATTGATCATTTCTACTAAAAACTACGCAGGTGTAGGTGCCTTGGCAATGACTGTTGCTGCACCAAAGAATAGATGGTTTTTGGTTTTCTAAAACAAAGGATTTATTTTGTGCACCCATTTAGAAGGCCACGTGAGAGGCATTATCTTCCCAGTCTGCAAGTTTTGACGCACTACAAGGGTACTGGGGAGTCAATTGCTGGTCTACAGGAAGTTTTGTAATGCTAAGCTTTCCTTAACATTAAAATTTATATACCAGTTGGGCGTCGCTTGGCTTTAGCGCGTTCCCGGTTTGAATCACTTTGGGGTGAGTACTTTTTCCCACCAAAGCAGGCCCAATTTTCTAAAGTTGACAAAAGCAAGCCAAAATATTCATAGTCCAGTCAATCCTTGTTTAAAAACAAAGAGAGAACACTTGAATATCCTAACTCACACTCGCATGGTGTTCATTTTAAGCCCAAAATTAAATGTGTTGACAAACATAAAAAACATGGAGTTCATTTTAACCATTTGTAGTATTTGTCAAAACATGAGGCTCATTTTAACCATTTGTAGTGTGAGCTAACTAAAAGTTTATTTTAACCCAATGCTATGAAGAGATGCAAATTTATTTTAATCTAATGAGTTATCATGCAAAATTGTGTTCTTTTTAATCCAATGAGTATGCATGCATGTTCATTTTAACTCATGAATGTAAAATTCAAACTTGTAGTATGTCTAACATTTGTGAAATAAAACAAGTAAATAAATGTTAGACTCCTTGCCACAAGCTGCAAACAAAAAATCAGTAACCCCAAAATCTTTAAACTACCATGCAGAAAAAAAGTGTTTTCCCTAACCCGAATTGACCTAGTGCAAGCTCAATTCCTAGAGTCAATAACAGTTTGTCTTACACCCAGGATTGCACAAGTGCGCAAGGGGAGAGGATAATTCTATTATCGATCACTAATATTAGAAGGTTAGCTAGTCAAAATGAATCTGATATTTGGAACTAATTTTTGCATCAAAAGTAAAAAAACAAAAAATAGAGCCTTAGTGAAATTTAGAGTGCTTTCTAGAAATGTAAAGAAATCCAAATTTTTTTCTGTTTTGCATCCAGAATTATTTTTTTATGAAAAATAATAAAAAAATTATTAAAATTTCAAAATAGGTCCAAAAACTCTAATATTTTAATTGAAGGTTTCTGACATCATTTCAAACCCACAAAAAACATTGTGTGAACAGATCTACAAAATCTTATGAGATATAAGTCAATCTTTGTAAAACCCTAATTGTTAAAGATCTGGTTTTTGTCAAATTATTTTGCAGGAAAATTAAAAACATAAAAAATAGATCCTTATTGAAATTCTGAGATCTTTCCAAAAATGTAAAGAAATCTGAAAAATTTGCTAATTTTCTCTCAAAATTGATTTTTCATGAAAATTACAAAGAAAATTATTAAAAATTAAAAACAGCTCTAAAACATCTGATTTTTAGAGTGGAAGCTCTTGATAGTGTTGTCAACTTGCAAAACTAATTTTGTCATATGCAGTCGTTTGAGAGATATGGTCAAATCTTTGAAAACTAGGGTTTTTATCTCCAAAATGTTGCAAAACCTACAACAAAAAGCCAAGAAAACCTACAACAAAAAAGATCCAACTCCAAAATTCCTCAAAATTTGTCAAAATATGTTAGGTTCACCAATGTAACAATGAGAAATTTCTAGGTTTAGCAAATATCATATGCAGAACATAAAACCCAAAGTACATAATGAAGTGCAAAGGAATACAATGAAACAATCTCACCAGATATCTTCATCCTCCATGACTGACCTCCATTATACCTTCTTAACTTGTTGAAATATGTTGTTTGCCCTTAGATTATAAAGAGCAAGCCAATAGAAATGACAAGCCCTAAGAAAATATTGAAGGATTTGAACACTATATGCAATACTATGCCCGAATGCAACTAGTAAGCATCTAAAATGTCTAAGCTATGTCAAATGAAATCTAAAAATATGCTATGACAAATGAGAATAACAATGCTAAAATATGAAAAATACAAGAAGTCAATAATGCAAGAGATAAGAGATGCAAGATGTGACCAAAATTGCTCTTTTATAGAAGATGCAATTTTGTGTGAATGGCCAAGATTGAAAGTTAGCAAGTGCCCTAGAATCAATGGACGAGATTCCATATAGCAACCCACAATTAGGGTTAGGGCAACATTAGGTCAGATTTGAAATAAAGGGTCAAGATTGATTTTTAGAAAATCAAATCAATGGCTGACAATGCATGTGACAGGAGATTCTAAGCACAGAAAACGGAGTTGTTGGGGGAATCAAATAATAATTTAAAACTATTTAATTTAAGAGGGGATATTGACTTTTTGAATTAAAAATTACTTTAATTCAAAAGGGGTGGGGTCATGTGATAGTAAATAGTTTAATTTAAATTATTTACTAAAAGATGGAATTTAAATGGGGACCTATTTTAAATAAATAATATTTATTTAAAATGAGCACAATAAAAGAGGATAAATTAAATAATAAAGATATTATTTAATTATTAGAGGAATGTGACAAATGGAACCTTCTAAATTAAATATAAAGATTTAATTCAAAGTTTAGGAGAGTGGACCAAATTAAATAAATAAAATTTATTTAATTTATGAGAGAAGAGGCTAATGAATAATTAGATAATTAAATATAATTATTTAATTATAGTGGAAGGTGGATTAAATAAATAAGAATTTATTTAATTTTAGGAAGAAGAGGACTTAATTAGTGACATAATTAAATAAATAAATAAAATTGTTTATTTAATAATCATGAAGAATAATCATATATGAATTAATTAAATAATTATGAATTATCTAATTAATAGTTGAAAGTGAGTCAAGGACATAATTAAAATATCCTAATTAGGGTTACATGAAGAGCTTCCACATCTAGGTCATTTTTATGTGTCTACATAAAGAAAGTAAAGAAATAAGGATTTGGGCTAAGAAAAATAGTAAAGCAAAAAGTGATGGCAAAATTTCCCCCCAAGCTGTGAAAATCAAGGATGAAAAACCTCAGGCTGAAAATACTATGGGGCAAAGAGGGAAGGTATGTCCTGGAGATTTCATCTTCTCCAAACTACCAAGTTACTCCCCACTAGACATGTTTCAGGTCTTATCCTAGGTCAAAGTTACAGTTCCATTATTAGAGATGATGAGAATAGATGAACATAAATATAAGACTGTTTGATTCATCAACATTATTGTCACCAGTAGTAGTAGCAAGTTGGTGGAAGATCAGCTTGGAGCAAGTAAGATTCAAGAGAAGGATGTAGAAGTGAAAGCAGTAATAGATCAAAATCTTGAAATATATCTAGAAACTACTATTACTGCTAACCCCAACCAGGTTAACCCTTTCTATCTTAGCCTAATCATTGATGGTAAGTTGCTCAGTATTTGTATGATTGATTTAGGGGCCTCAAGCAATGTTATACTAATGAAAATCATGGAGGAAATGGGTTTGAAAGTGGAAAGTATCTATGGAAAGTGTTATGCTATAGATTAAAGAGAGGTACCTATTATAAGGATAATCAATAGATTACCATATAAGTTGGTAGAATTCCTAGAAAAGGAATGATTCATGAGCATCACAGTGGTGGATATCCCACCGACATATGGGATGTTATCCAAACAATGGAGTGCTTATATGGGGGGAAGTATACAATGCGATCTATCTTTTTCTACCTTTTCCATTGACCAAAAGGATGTTAAGATTGCAATGGAGCCCAAGATACATCATATGATTGAGCATGTGGAAGGATCGAAAGAAACTGTAAGGGTTCATTTTGTGGATACTTATCTGTATTCCTTTCAGGTTGAAGAAGAGCTATTGGAAGAGGAGACAAATCCTGCACCTATCTGTCAAGAAGTCATCAATAACTTATACAAAGATGCTCTCTAGACAATGTACTTTAATGGGGCATGTTCCAAGGATGGCTTGGGTGTTGGTGTTATTCTTGTCTCTCCTCAAGGTAAGACCTTAAAGTACTCTTTCTTATTACAGCTCGTTTATACAAATAATGTTGTTGAATATGAATCCCTCTTGCTTGGAATGAAGTTAGTTTCCAAGCATGGTATCAAGTTGTTAAGGGTATTAGGTGACTCTGATTTGGTAGTCTCCCAAGTTATATCTAAGTTTGTTGCTAAAGATAAGAGGCTTAAGCAATCCAGAAATGTTGTCTGGGACACAATAGAGGCTTTCAATGCCTTTGGTATAGATTGGATAGAAAGAGGATAAAATTCCAAGGCAAACTTGTTGGCCAATATTGTTGTCAAAATGGATGATGTGACGTTTGATGGTGTCTCGAGTATAGAAGTACAAACCAGACCCATAGTTCTTGACAATATTTGCAATTGGCAGGTGTTTGATTATGACAATGACATTTTGAGATTTTTGCATTGTGTTGACCAATATGAAAGTCAAGAAATTGAATTTGCTGCACTTGTTGTTGAGGTTGATGGTAAAGAAACACTATTTGGGAATGAAATAATTCAGTTAAAAACCAATAAACTTCCTAGGGAATTGGTTGCACTAGAAAGGGTTTTTGATGGCCCTGACAAGGCAAACAATAAGTAGACATCTTCTCACAGGGAGGACAAGGAGGAGATAAAATTAAGAACGAAGAACTCGCCTAAAAGGGTGTACATTGGGAAGAGAATGGAACTTCATGTGAGGAGCATGTTAATTTCCTTGTGGAGGAAATATAGACATTTGTTTGCATGGTCATATGATGACCTTAAAGCATATAGGGAGGACTTGTTCCAACATGAAATCCCTCTTAAGATTGAGCTGAAGTTGTTCTAACAGAAAAAGAGGCCTATCAATCCAACCTTGAAGCCAAAAATGTAGGAGGAACTTAAAAATCTCAGAGATGCTAGCATCATTAAACCTATCAAGAATTCTTCGTGGGTCTCAAACTTAGTTCCTCTCAGGAAAAAGAATGGTGATATTTTGTTATGCGTAGACTTTAGGAATCTTAATGTGGCCTCATTAAAGGATAATTACCCTTTGCCTAACATGGAAGCTATGTTGTAGAAGGTTACACGATGTGAGTTGCTCTCAATGATGGATGGATTCTCAGGTTACAACCAGGTTATGGTAAGAGAGTCCAAGCAATATAAAACTACCTTTACAACACCTTGGGGTACATATGTGTATGTACGAATGCCTTTTGGCCTGATGAATGCAGGTGCTACATTCCAGAGAGCTATGGATGTAGCCTTTGCAGATTTTATTGATCTTTTCCTTTCCATATACCAAGATGATCTTACTTCTCATAGTAAGAACGAGAGGACCATTGCTCTCACTTGGAGATTTTTTTTTTAAAGCATTGGAGTATGGGATTTCTTTAAATCCTAAAAATGCGCTTTCGGAGTGAAGGAAGGAAAATTATTGGGCCACATTGTTTCAAAAGAGGGAGTCAGAATTGATCTAGAATGAGTGGCGACCATAGATAAGATTTCACAACCCAGGAATGTGAAAGGAATCCAATCCTTTTCTGGCCAAATAATTTTTTTCAAAATTTTTGTCATAAATTTTGTTGAGATTGTCCGACCTATTTCCAAGATGCTAAAAAGAGGGGAGAAGGTTTCATGGACAGACGAACCTGTAAAGTATTTCCAAGCCATAAAGGATGAAATTAAGGATGCACTAGTCCTGAAATCTCTAGATTACACAAAACCATTCCAATTGTTCACTTTTGCATCATTCCACAAGGTGGCAGGTGTGTTGTTACAAAAAAATGATGAAGGTTTTCAACAACCAATTTCCTTTTTTATTGAAACCTTACAAGTTGCTAAACTCAAATATGATGTCACAGAAAAACAAGCTTATTCTTTGGTTCAGGTTGTTAAGAACTTCAAACCATACTTGGCAGGAGCCACAATTGTTGTTTATGTTCCCACTATAGCAGTCAAGGACATATTCACCCAACAGGAGACCATAGGCCGACAATGTAGATGGATTAACCATATTCAAGAATTTGACATAAATGTTTAGATAATTAAATTGGTGAGGGGACAGGTTTTGGCCAAGTTGATGGCTGGGACGAATTTGGAAACCAACTAGATAAATTAAGTGGAACATGAAAATGTGGCACCCTTATGTGATATGCAGACTTGTGGATGGTACAGGAGGATTGTTGAATACTTGCAAACTATGTGATGTCTTGAGGGTATGCCCCACAATGAGAAAAGGACCTTGAAATTGCATGATATCAGGTACATTATCATTGATAGTGAATTATGGTGGAGAAGCTCGGAAGGTACATTGCTCAGATGTGTGGATAGTGATCAAGTAGAAGACTTACTAATCAAACTATATAAAGGGGCATGTGGGGGACATTATATGGCCAAAACCACTGTGCATAAAATATTGAGAGCAAGATTTTGGTGGCCTACTATTTTCAAGGATGCTCACTGATTTGTAAAAAGGTGTGATGCTTGTCAGAGGTTTACTAGTAGGTTTAATTCTTGGGAAACTTACCACTACGTCCAATTTCTATTCAATCTCCTTTTCAACAATGGGGCCAGGATTTTATTGGAGAAATGTCAGAAAAGTCTAGTGGAGGACATGCTTGGATCTTAGTTGCGACTAACTAATTCACAAAGTGGGTTGAAGCCATTCCCACTAAAAAGACCACTAGTAAAGTGGTCATTAATTTCTTGATGAATAATGTTTTGAGTAGGTTCAGGGTTCCAACAATACTTATCTTTGATAATGCTATGTCCTTTAGGTCTGAAGAATTCACTGATTTCTATGATTGGAATGGTATAGAAATATCTTACTCTACCCCATATCATCCCCAAGGGAATAGATAAGTTGAGTCAAGTAATAAGAACCTGATGAAAATCATCAAGTTTATATTGGAAAAAAACAAGAAAGCTTGGGTTTCAAAGTTATAGCTTACATTATGGGTTGATAGGGTGACAGTAAAAAGGGTTATTGGACAGTCCCCTTTTAATATGATATATGGAGTTGAGGCCAAAAATTCCCACAATAATCTTATGAAGATGTATAATTTGTTTTAGGAATATGATGATGATGTCTATGATGAAATGCATCATGGGATGGAGGAGTTGACTGAGCCTTATGAGGTCAGAAGAGAGGCCCATAAAAGAAATGAGAGGTTGCAGTTATAGGTCAAGCAACTGTATGATAAAAGAGTTGTTGAAGTTTGAGATTGGGAGCATGGTATTAATGTGGAATGCGAGGATGGAAGACAAGGGAAATCATGGTAATTTTGATCCATTATGGTTGGGCCCATGCTTGATTGTTGAATTACATGGAGAAGATTCCTACTTCTTGCAATCCTTGATAAGTGAGATTCTTGAACTACCAATACATGGACAATTCTTGAAGCCCTATTTCTCTTGAAATAGGTTTTTTTCCATGTACATTGTGTAATCTTGTAAATGTGTATATAGGAATTATGTGTTTCTTTTGTGTTGTGTTTGCTTGTCATGTCTGGACAAGTACTTGGTTTTGGTCCTTGTTTTCCTAGTCTACTTCTACCTGAGATTCTAAAATATTTCTATGCCTGCAAGGGGCATACATACCCAGTTAGATCCATTGGTGGAACCCTTAAAATTTTCCTAGTTCCACTAAACTATAAGGGTTAAACCCTGAATTATCATTGCCTTAGGGTTCTAGTTTTGTGAAATTCTTCATGTCCACACTCTCTTTCAGTCATTGAGCTTCTATTTTCGAGTTGACTGGACATGTCAGTTCCCTGTCCTTTCATTAACCTTCCATGGCTTTAAGTCTTGTGGTTTTACTAGCCCTCTTTTTATCCCAACCGCCATTTCTAGGAAGTCCTTTTAAAACAACCTTTGGCACACGTGCTATTAGTTTTTTCCAAGTCGGGTTTTGTGCTCTCTCATCGCCCATCACTCATTAATTTTAAAATTATTGTGTTGAACCCGCGGTGAGTGATTCCTTGGTCCCTTTGTGTCGACTAATTGTGTGCCTTCATGTGTTTATTTTTGTTTTTGAGGCAGTAACACCCGATGAGCGATGCGGTCAACATTTTGACCCATCACTAGCCTGTTAACTATCGTTGGTTGTTTCATGCAAGATAAAGTTGAACCCATGACCACCGATGTTAAAATCATTTCCTATCACTGAGATAAGGGGCTTCATCAGTTTACCTTGGCCGTATGTGGGTTATCAAGCAATGAGCGATAAAAGTATGATCAACGGCCAGAATCTCTTTATTATAGATTGATGGCTTCTATCTCATCGCTAGCCCCCCAACTATTGTTCGTTGAGGTTCTAAAGTGGAATCCAAAGCAGCGATGTCCAATGCCATGCCTATAAAGGTGACATGTATTGTTTTTCTTAGCCATCACTTAGTACATATCATATCGTTGAAAGGACAGTCTGAGATGGTGAGTACAAGTGAACCGCAGGATTAAATTTTCTAACCCAAAGATGAATGGTGTGTATTCAAATAAGAATGGGAAATTGATAGAGTGGGTATTTTCTCTTGCGCGAGCTTCCTTGCACCATTAATGGTTCTTTTACTAAACCAAATAGGTGAAAGATGATTCAATTTCCACTTTCTACCTTACTTATGAAGAGCTGAAAGAAGCAAAGACAAGGTAAAGACCCAAGCAAAGGAGAATTACAGAGGTCATTTTCCAAGTAAGTCCTATTAAGCACTGAAAATCTTATTCCTTTGTTGAATGTTCTCTATATTTTGTTTTCCTATTGCTATGTACTGGGTTTAGACTAGTTTTTTCTATATTATGAAAATTGGGACATATCCTGGGGTAGGGTAACATTGATAGGTTAAGTAGTGCTCTACAATTTCCACCATGAGTTTTATACTAGCAATACAACACTTATCTAGAATTTTAATTAGGGAGAAAACACTAGTCAAAGGAAGGAATGAGTCAACTGGGTGAACCCTCCACTTCCAAGCTCAATTCAAAGAGAAAGAGATAGTAGGCCTCTCATGAAACAACACAAGAGTCTGAAGGCCTTGATAGGAACAAGGGGCAACCAAAGAATTATGTCTATTTTACGGGGTATTAACATCTAATTTTAAAGACCTAGCGGCAGAAATTTGTGACATTGTTGTGTCAATGTTGGGTTGGGAATTGTTCATAAATGCATTTAAAAGGAGGGATGCTCCTCACCCTAGCTGAAATGTTTGGGGGTATGACCTTGGAAAACTGGTTGTCTCGAACATCTTTGTGGAGGTGGATTTAATGTTCCAACTCATCGACAGATATGACGTTGTCAACAGGGTCATTCCTGACACATTTGGAAAAACCCTCCTAGAAATAAAGAGAAGCAAGTTTTTCGAGGTCTTCAACATGAACCCTGATGTCGTTGAGAAAATTAGCATGGAGAGCTTTCAGAAGAATTACAATTCATCTAGGGTTGGGTATAGGATAAGTGAATTACCCAAGTACAAATTAGAGAAGGACTCCACTTTTTCACTCAAAGAAGTTGAGCCCTTGGACTGTGAATAATTTGTCAATTATTTTAAGTACACATACTATATATTGTGTCAGGTGCTTGGGATTAAGTGTGATGGAAAGATATCATCGGCTATGCTAGTCATGATCACGGATATCCAGCATAGGTATCAACACAGATGGTTTGATTGTGCTCACTGCAATACTGAGTAGTTGCACTATGATTTGATAAAGTTAAAAGAAAGAAGAGTCCCTTGGACCTTCGGGCATTATTCTGTGCTGATGCACATGCTCCTATATCAAGGAAGGGAGGTTTTCAGTAGGTATCTGCAATTGAGGCAATTTTATGGCAATAACCATAGATTACTTATGCAGATGTGGACTTATATTTGGGATTTGCATTGCTCCACCTCATATTACACTAGGTTTTGTAGTACAATAAAACATACTATATTGGTGCAAATAGGGGTGGCACCGGTGGAAAGAATCTGTAGATACCGAAAATTGGTCTAGGCCTACGAGTACACATTCGACATAATTTTTTGTAGTCCGTGGTCTTGATTAAATAATGTTAATTATTTAATTACCTTTCTAACACATATTTCCTCTATTAATTAAATACCCGTTTTTAATTAATTCATTAATTCATTATCACCCTTTATTCAACTTGATTAATTAAATAAATCATATTTATTTAATTATGTTGCTAACTAATTAATTCTTCCCCCTTTATCTATCAATTAAATAATTTATTATTTAATTATCCCTTTATCATACTTTTCCTTCTTAATTAAATATTTATTATTTAATTATTCATTTAACCCCCTTTATCTATAATTAAATATTTATTATTTAATTATTCATATTATCCTTTTCAAAAGTCAATTAAATGAATTATCTTTATTTAATTAATTAAAGTCTCTCATTTTCGAATATTGAATTAAATTAAAATTTAATTCATATTTGATTATTTATGTCACATTCTTTTGTCAATCAATTAACTAGTCATTCACTCACCTTCTGACTCGAGATCTATTTTAGTTCTCCAGTTATCTCCGGATTCAACACATGTTTATCTCTACGAGAAGACTCTTTGTCACAACTAGTCGATAAACAAGTTCTAACTCATGTTTGCATTCAAATGCATTATTCTTTGAGTTCTAACTTTGTCTTTTACATACAAAGTCTATTTCTTCTATTTTTGAAGATTAAGATCCTGAACTCGTTTTCGAACTCACGTTCTAACTTAGTCTCTATCATGTAGTCTTTCCTGAACTCATGTTCTAACTCATGTTCTATCTGACATAGAACTCACATCGCATGGCATTCATCAATCTCATCCGCCGATCTCTCTTTCAATCTGAGTTGATCATTCAAAAACCCAAAATCTATAAAATGGCCTGTCATAATCATTATTCTTCCTCCTGAAATCATACACTTTTGAGAAGAAAATTATCTTTGATATTTTACTTAGACATTCGATGAAGTTATGCTTGCATTCAAACACAGAAATCTGAGGGCAAGAACACTGAAAAGACAAAATGGAGAATAGCAATAAAGATAATTTGGAGTGAACGTATATTCGGTGAGAGTTTTCCATTAATTTGTTTAGTTTATTATGTTTATTTCCTCGTTCTTTGTTGTTTGATTTTAGATTATTATTTAGATTAGGATTGACATTGTTTATTCTAGTTGCAGATTATCCATCTCATTATTCGAAGATCATTTTAATCTATTGTTACAGAATCTCTAAGACAATTAGAGCTTTGTTGATCCCAAAGGAATTCGGAGATGATCCCAATTATGAATGCAATTGGTGAGACTGGTATTTTTATGGCAAATGTACCGTCATTAGGTGCTATGGAACTGTTGTGGCCCTAGATTTACTATCTTTGTATGTGTAGACATGGAAAATTTACCGACACACTTGATCATGATTACTAACATCATTTCATCCTAAATCATACTCTCAGCTTATCATCACTCTTCATCCATTAATTAAATAAATTGTTATTTATCTAATTAAGTCATTATGCCCTACTGATTAAATTAATCAAATTAATTTAATTAACCCTCATATCTCTATTCATTTAAATAATTCATTTTATTTAAATTAAATTTCTAAAGTCCTCTTATTAAATTGAATTAATTAAACCTTATTTGATTTAATCTAACATTATCACTTTTAGTTAAATAAATCAAAACATTTATTTAATTAAACCCTTCCTCTCAATTTGATTTAAATCAATTCATAAATTTAAGTCTAAATTGCCACATCTCCTAATTCCTCATTACATTAATTAATCTTTGATAAATTTAATCCTAAATCATGTCCCATCCTCTAGCTTTTACCACTTGCACATGAAAATAGATTTAATTCATTTATTAAATCTCTATTTTCTCTCAACATGGCATAAAAGGAGAATATTCCCTCAAATTTGAATTCAAATCCAAGTGGACTTAGTCCTTCCAACAAGGCATTTATTTCACCTTACAATCATTTTGCCTTGAGCCAAGTGGCCATAACTCCATTTGTTTCCCTCTCCAACAAGTCATTTCACTAATTTCAAATTCCACCTAATATCATTTATTGGAACTTTGATCAAAATGTGCACAACCTTCACCCATTCACATCTTGAAAAGTGGCACTTGGCCATTGTATGTTGAATGATCCCACATTGCTCAAATCTTGCTCATTCTTCCAATTTCAAATCTATAAATGTGAGACTCTTCCTCTCATTCATCATCCACAATTTGAAAGAAAAGTTATTATCTTCAATTGAGATAAATTCTATTCATCTTCTTGAGAATTTTCCATCACCATAGCTAGGTTATTGCAGATTTTAGCAAGGAGCCACATTGTTCTTCACCATCAAGTGGATCAACCATCATCAAGCTTACAAAGGAGTTGGGAAAGGGCCAATTTCTACACACAATTGGCACCAATTCCCCCATGGGATCAAGATTTTGCATCTTAGAATAGGATTTAATTGCTTTCTTTGTTCATTTCTTCATTTTCTTTCCTATTTGAGCATTGCAAATGGATTTCATGGGGAATCCTTGTTCCTACTTGCATTTGGATCTAATATTGTGTTTGTTTCTCATGTTTGTGCAGGTCTAGGATTGGGGTTCACAGTATGTATCAAATAGGTTGGAATTTATGAAGATCATATCGCAAATGGACAATAGTGATGGTGAGAACTTTAGGGCTTCCAAGAAGGCCTCAATCATTGCCACTACCTTTTCCTTTTATCACTTTGTTGTCACTTACAAAGAATCCTATGGGGTTTTTGGTATAATGGTTAACAATTTTAGGATGGATGTAGCCCCTATTAGGAAATTTGACCCCGAAGGGGTCATTGATAGGGAGAAACTTAAATGAGGAATATTAGACTATGGGCCCCACCAATTTCTCTTCAAGGAAGACGTGATAAGAAACTTGTTGATAACAATTGCTGCCCAGGATAGGGGAGCAGTATGGATGAAATTTTTAGACATAGAGAAGAGAGCTCGGATGAAGAATTCTTTTTATGAGAGCCCATATAAGCACATTAGTGATAAATTCATCAAAATGGGAATACTCCTTAGTGATTTTAGTGATGGAACTTTCTTTGAGAAGGTACAACAAGCAGAGAATTTAGCCCAACTCCCTTCCAAGAGCACTTGATGAAGACTAGTAGTCAGTCAATGGAGCTGGTAGCACCAGAGGGTCAGCAGTAGCTGTTGGATGTTGAATGTACCCCTACCATGGAATTGCCCCCTGAAGGTGTTGGTGAGACACAAGATGTTGAAGTTGACACACACTAGCCTTCCACCGAGTCAGATCCTATTGAGCATTGAGTAGAGCAAGAATTTTCTTATCCTGTTGTTCAAGATGAAATGGAATCTTATGTTCCAAATGAAAGGCTTGTTCCATGGAAGTATGATGAGAGTCGAGATTATGATGCAAGGCTTTTAGCCTATGCTAAATTCCTGGAAGATGACTCTTTTGTGGCTTCAGAGGAATTCAAGGAATTTTTTGTTGAGTTGAAGGCTCAAGAAATAAGTGAAAGAATATAGGTTGCAGTGGAGATAGGTGATCCTTCTTAGTAGGAGGAGATTAAAAAGTCTACCGACAAAAAAATTTCCAAGAAATTTCCAAAATGAATCCGGTAGAGGCCAGAAGGTTAGTTAAGGATAGTGGGATGTTGGTTATTCCTGGTTGGATTTTTTCTTCCATAATTTCCTTAGATGCAATTAAGAGTGATCCAGGTGCTTCGGTATCTAAAGAGACATTTGATGAAAAGACTTTTGGTTCGGTGTTTCAATCCCAGTTTACATGCATTGGCTATTTGGTCTTTAACTCCAAACTCAGGGAGATATGTACTTAGTAGAACAATGACTAGCCTCTCAGGTGATGTGATCATTGGAAGAGCGTCAAAGATGATAGCCCCAAAATTTGCAAGATTAACAATGCATTCAGCCATGTTGAATGTTGATATTGCATAGATTAGTTAGGCTAAGTACTTAAAATTGTTTGAGAAGCATAACATGTTGGTCGAGGAGTACAACAAAGTAAAAGTTACTCTTGCTAAAGCTAGCCAGAAGGCCCTCCCAGCTTCTCCATCTAATACTTCACCTCAAGATAAGGATAGTTTGAAATTGAGAATCAGAGACCACCAAGGTTGATAACAATAAGCTCCAAGAGGGCATGAGTAATACCTCCAAAGTTATGGTTGAAGGTCTCCTAAGTTATAGATGGCATAAGATTGCTCTGAAGATAAAAAATACATGGTCAACATATAGGGTGTCCATTAAGCCTATGAGAAATTTCAGAGCACTCAAGAGGTTTTCAAAAAAACCTAGAACAAGTTGAGTAGTAGGTTGAGTACCTTGAAAGAAATTCAAGAAAATGCAAAAGGAGATCCTGAAGTCCCAAAACAACTCCATGAATCAATCAAAAGAATTGAAGTTGTCAGGGAAGTTACAGGCTTCCATGAAAGAATTGGAGGTTTACTACAAGGAAAGGTGAAGAATTTTAGGGACATGGAGGAATAGGGCATGCCTAAGGTTCTCAATGATAAAGAAAAGTTAAGTGATTATGATTCATGGAAAACTTTGTTCAAGCATACTACAGCTAAATGTCCTTAGATTACTTATGTTGAGAATAAGATGGATTTATCAGCATTGAATGATTTGATTGATATTATTATCAAAATTGAGATAGGAATGGACACCTTCATGAAGGAGGCTCGAGCTATGTTAGATGCAATATATAATGCTTATATTGCTAAGGTGTAGAAATTATTAAATGACAGTTGGCCTATTGAGGAAGAATACAGGGGTTGGTTAGACAAGTATGTTGAGTAAATTGCTAGGGGAGTGGTAAGGTGGATATAGAACTTGGTCTATTATAACACAGGTTTTTCCTTTGAAACAAAATTTTAATAAAGGAATATATATCCCCTCTGCAGAATGTACACATGAGGGTCTAATCAAGTTTCCCTAAATATGCTCTAGGATCTTTTCATTCCAATTCAGGTTTTTTTTGGATGTTGTGATGACATGGACTTTTGAAATAGCATGCGAGCAGTTGTTGTGTGCTCATCTGAATGAGTGTGTTCGGTTCTTTCCTCCCATTTTGTAAAAGTTAAAATATAATTGCCAGGGGGTTGAAATGAAATGAAATATTGAAAGATGCAATATGAAATGTAATTTGGTACTCCAATAGCCAGATTCTTGTTCTACTCCCTTGGTCTTATAAAATGGAACTCAAGGCTATTTGTGTGGGGTCTTTGACAATTTTTTTGGAACCTAGGTAGTTTTGTGAGCATTGCCAGGAAATATGCAAGTAATATAGATTTGATAATCGAGTCTAGGATTATGATTTCATCTTTACAAGTAGCTTAAACATTTTACAATAGTTATAGAATTTTGACATCAATCAATGAAAAGCTCAAGATAGATTTTCTCCTCTGAAGTGATATGAATTATCGATGGAGTAGTTAAGGATTATTTCATTGGTCTCTGATTGTTGTGATTAGATGTGTGCTTGCATTATGTGCTTCAATTCAAATAATTGATTAAATGCTTTGGTGCAATCATTGATTCATGTATTGTTACATAGGATTTCTAAGAATTTTCTATTTTGATCTTTTGAGTTAGGAATTTGTAATGCAAATTAATAATGGCATATTGATACTAATGTTATAATTATTATTTTGTTGTTATTTGTAATTTTGGCCCCATCGCCCTTTGATAAGGCACTGTTCTATGCATCATTTGGATTTCAATGTACCTTTCCAATTGAATTGTGTCAAAGAACACCTCATTTAAATATAATTTCACTTATAATTATGATGGTTATCGAAATTATCCACTAATTTTCCCATTCTCTACTTTGAGTCACTAGGTGTGAAGGATTTTCCAAATTCTTGCAAGTCGTTGTGCTCCAAGCCTTGATTAAAGAATGTATTTGTTGAATTTATAATGTGCATGAATGTATTCTGAATTAATGTTATGAACACATTGTGGGATTACCCTCTCGGGTTTTGCAGAGCCCAAAATTGTAGGAGGAAAGTTGAGGTGCTTTCTCTCGTTCATTGGCCAACCTCTTGTAGGTAGATAACTATTGGAAAAGGAAAGCCAATAGGCTACCTATGAGATCTGGTTGGATTTTAAAAAGAAAGAAACACCACCCACCTTCCTTCTCTACTTATCTCTATCTAATCTATCCATCTATACCTATTTTTCTCTCCCTCCATCCCTTCTTACCTCTCTCAATTTCATCACATTCCTCATTCCCTCTCTACTTATGTCTTTATCACCTCTCTCCATCCTTCCCTCCCTCTCTCTCTCTCCCCTTCACTACTCTCTCTATCTCACCTCTCTCTCCCCCTCTCCCCCTATTTCTCTCTCCATCTCTCCTCCCCTCTCTCTCCCTCCCTTCCTCGCCATCTTTGTCTCTCACTATTTTTCCCTTTACTTCTCTTTATCTCTCTCTATCTCTCTCTACTTCTCTCCATCTCACCTTTCTCTCCTCTTCCATCCCTACGATGTTTGATTTTCTCTATCTCCCCCTATCTCTCTTTCTTTATCTATATCTTTGTGTCTCTCTTCCTTCCTCCCACCCACCCTCCCTCTTTACTTCTCTCTATCTAACGTATCCCTCTATATCTCTTTCTCTCTCCCTCCCTCCCTCCTCCCCTCTTATCTCTATCACATCTCTCTATCATCTATCTCTCTCTCTCCATTCTCTCTTCCTCCCTCTTTCTCTCTCTCAATTCTCCCTTTCTCCATCTCTCTCTCCTATATATATTCTCTTTATCTCACCTCTCTCAATCCCTCTCTTTCTCTCTCACTCTCTCCATCTCTCTCCCCTCTTTCTCTCTCATTTCCTCTTTAATTCTCTTTATCTCACCATTGTCTCTCTCCCTCCCCACTTTCTCTCCTCCATCCACCCTCTCTCTCCCTCTTTACCTCTCTACTTATTTGTATTGCATATCTTTATCACCTCTATCTCTCTCACTTCTCCCTCCTCTCTTTCTCCTTCCCTCTCTACTCTCTCGATATCAACTCTCTACATATCTATCCATACCTCCCCCTCCCTTCCTCCCTCCCTCCTCTCTCTCATTCCCTTCCCATCTCTCCCTCTCACTCTCTCCCCCCTCTTTCTCTGTCACTCTCTCCTTCCCTCTCTACTTATCTTTATCTCATCATTCTCTCTAGCTCTCCCTCTCTCCCCCCACTTATCTTTATCATATCTCTCTCTCACTTATCCCTCCTTCTCCCCTCTTTCTCTCTCTCCTTCCCTCTCTACTCTCTCTATTTCACCTCTCTCTCCCTCTCTTTCTATTTCAAACTCTCTCCTCTTTCTCTTTCACTCCCTTCTTCTCTACCTCTCCCTCCCTCCTTCCCTCTTTCTGTAAATCTCCCCACATTGCTCCACTTTTTGTATCACATCCCATGCACATCGAAAAGAGAGACAAATAAATAGAAAAATAGAGAGAGGAGGGAGGGTGGGAAAGAGAGGATAGGGTGGGACAAAGACAAATGTGGGGGAGGGAGAGGTAAAGAGGTATAGGTGAGATATAGAGGTAGGTAGAGAGAGGGATAGAGGATATATAAGCTGGGAGGTAGGTAGAGAGATGGAGAGGGGAGATAGAGAGAAGTAGAGAGGGAAGATGAGAGGGAGGGAGTGGTAGGGAGGGAGAGAGAGGTGAGATAGATGTGAGATAGAGAGAGAGAGAGAGAGAGAGAGAGAGAGAGAGAGAGAGAGAGAGAGAGAGAGAGAGAGAGAGAGAGAGAGGGAGGAAGAGAGGGGAGGGCAAGAGAGGTAAAGAGGGATAGTTGAGAAGATTGTAGAGAGGGAGAGATAGTTAGAGGTTTGAGATAGAGAGTAGAGAGAGGGAGAGGAGAGAGGGGAAAGGAGAGAGAGGAGAGATAAAGAGGGGGGAAGTATGGATAGGTATGGAGAGAGATGTGAGATAGAGAGAAAGAGAGTAGAGAGTTAAGGGGGAGAGAGAGAGGGAGGGATAGTTAGGGATAGAGAAGTGAGATAAAGATAAAGAGAGTAGAGAGGGAAGGGGGAGAGAGAGGTGAGATAGAGAAAGGAGGGAGGGAGGGATATGTTGGTAGAGAGGTGAGATAGAGAGAAAGAGAGTAGAGAGAGAAGGGGAGAGAGAAGTGATAGTAGAGAGGTAAGGTGGAAGGTAGATAAATTGAGAGAGGGAAGGAGGGAGGGGGGCAGGGAGAAAGAGGTATACAGGGATAGGTTGGATGGAGAGAAGTAGAGATCAAAGGTTGGTGGAAGAGAGAGAGAAAGATAGGGTGGGAGAGAGAGGGGAGGAAGGGAGGAAGGGAGAGGTAAAGAGGGATAGTTGAGATAAATAGGAGAGAGAAGTAGGTAGACAGAGGATGAGGAGATATATTAAAAGGGAAGGAGAAATGGAAGGAGAGGTAGGGATAAAGGGAGAGATAAAGGTGATATACAAAGCGATAGAGAGACATAGGTAGAGAAAGGGAGGGGAGAAAGAGAGTAGAAAGGGAAGGAGAGAGGGAAGTAGAGGTAGGGAGGCAGGAAAGGAGAGGGAGGTGAGATAGAGAGAGAAGAGGGAGGGAGGGGTATGTATAGGGAGAGAGAGTTAAGATAGAGAGGAAGAGAGTATAGAGGGAAGGGGAGAGAGAGAGCGAGAGAGAGGTAAAGAGGAAGGTGTTGGAAAAGTGAGGATAGACAACTAAGAGGGGGGATGAATCAGTTGTTACCAAAATCAGACTTATTCAACATTAATCAACCTTTAATCTCAGATCTGATAATTAAAAGTGCAAGCATAAATCAATAACACATCAGAGACACATGAACACCAAGATTTTATACATGGCAACCCTGTTAGGGGAAAAACCACGGTGGATGTTAGTCCACAAGATTATACCCTATTATAGGTATAATGAAGAATGAATAAGGAATGCACTTACATTCAAGCACACTGCCTAGAGAACACTTCTCAAAGGAAGGCTCACTACCTTACATACAATAATTAGATTAAATTAATCTAATGAAGTTGAACTGAGAAATTAGCTTCTACAAAAGCTTGATTATAGTTCCAGCTAGGCACAAAAAAACTTATACACACTCTTCCACACTCTTCTCAACCTTTTTCACACTTTGCTCTACTCTTGAATGATTTGATCTTTATTCGCACATGTACACCACTTTCACATACCGAGAATACCTCAAAATGAGGAAAATAATCACTCTTATATATTGGCTACATGAATTTACATCAACTACTCTGTCGGCCACAAACAAAGAATAAATTACAATTGCCGACCTCAATACATGAATAAATCTTAATGTGCACCAACACAAGTTGGTCACAACATAGTGAGGACCGAAACAAACACCTTCAAACATTCCAAGCAATAAAATATTAATCTTCATGGATCTGCAACACACTACCACCATCATGTCGACCAAGAACATGAAAAATCAAGCACACATCGAAAAAATCTCTGATCACAAACACCCCAATCAATGAGAACATACAACAAGGATAGAGCGTGATCTAGACTTATCCATGAACATCACAGGTACATGCATAACAACTGAAATTGCTATGATTTCATCCTCTTCTTCCAAGAACACCTGCTATAGAAATTGAATAACTGTAGACACACAAAACTTCATAACTTTCACAAATCTTTATGCGTACCACTGAAAATTTCAGACAACATAATAGATAGACTTAACAAAAATCCCATTAGTGCATGCCACCAGAAACTCAACATTCACAACTTTCCAACACTCTAACCTTCTCATCTTCACTGGCTGCTTGCAATATATTTTTTACAATTTTCTCAATATCTTAAACATATACAGCCTTCAAAATCACCAATGCTAATAGTGTTGACATCAATGATAACCACATATCAAAAATAATGTCATCAACAAAGAATTCAATGATCAATTCTTTATTTTGATCCAACTTGAAATGCAGATTGTTCTCAGTAGTGCCTTTATTGAATCCAAGTTTCAACAAGTATTTATCCATTCTAGCATACCAAGCTCTAGGGGATTTCTTAAGTCCATATAGAGCTTTCTTTAATTGACATACCATTTTTTCTTCGTCAGTCAATTGAAATCCATCTGGTTGCTCAACATAGACTTCTTCTTCTAGCTCACCATTCAGAAATGCTAACTTTACATCTATTTGATAGACTTTGTAATTCTTGAAATTAGCATAAGAAAGAAATAATCTTACAGATTCAATTCTAGCAACAAGGGAAAAATTTTCTTCAAAATCAATACCTTCCATCTATAAGTACCCTTTTCAAAATAGTCTTTCTTTGTTTCTAACCACTTCACCTTGCTCATTCAACTTATTCTAAAACACCCATTTGGTTCCAATCACATTTTTGTTTTGAGGTCTAGGAACAAGATCCCATGGATCATTTATCTCTATCTTCATTAGTTCTTTTTTCATGGCTTCCATCCAATATTCATCTTTGCATGCTTCATTGAAATTTCTAGGCTCAATTTTAGAAATTAGACAGTGCTCTTCCAAAATTCTTCTTCTAGTTTGTGCACCTTTGCTCTTATCTCCTATGATCTAACTATCAAAATGATTTCACCTCACATACTTGGGAGTTTTAGGATTTTCTCTGACTTCTTTTTCTTGTGTTCTTTCTTCTACACTTCTGCTAGTTTTTGCTTCTTGATTCCCTTGGTTCACCTAAACAATTTGAAGTTGATTTTGTGCCTGAACATTATTTCCATTTTTAGCACTATCATGTTGATCATTTGAATCATATCCACTACATCTGGATGGTCTACCAATATCTTCATCAACTTTGACATTTGCACTTTCAACCATTTTCTTCAACCTCTTATTAAAGAACTGATAAGCCTTGCTTTTAGTAGAGTAACCTAGAAAGATTCCTTCACCACTTCTAGCATCAAACTTGCCTATATCATCATCTCTCTTGATGTAGCATTTACTTCCAAAAAAATTCAAATATTTGACAATAGGCTTATAGCCAAACCATAGCTCAAAAGGTATCTTACCAGAATTATTGTTGAAATTCACCTGATTAGTGGTATACACAACATTACTTACAACTTCTCTCCATTAGAAATGAGGAACATTTTCTTCCAGCATCATGGTTCTAGCAATGTTTAGAACGGTTTTGTTCTCTCTTTCAACAACTCCATTTTGTTGAGGGGTCCAAGGAGCATATAGTTGTCTTTGGATTTCATGCTCTTCACAAAAAGAATTAAATTCTCGAGAAGTGAATTCACCACCTCCGTCTGACCTTAGGAATTTTATCTTTTGACCTATCTCATTTTCTTCTATAGCTTTGAAGCTTTTGAACTTTTCTAATGCTTCATGTTTTTCTCTTAAGAAAGCAACCCATACCATTCTAGAATAATCATCAATAAGCAACATAAAGTACCTTTCACCTTGTAGACTTCTGATTCTAGATGGACCACATAGATCAGTATGTATCAAATCCAGTTATCCATTAGAGTTGTATTGTTTGCTCCAAAAATTTTTTCTTGTTTGCTTTCCCATTTGACATTCCTTGCACATAGTGTTAGTAGGCTTCTCTAACTTAGGAAGATCTCTAACTACTTGAGTAGATCTTATCTTGACAATTTTATCAAATTTCACATGACACAACCTCCTATGCCATAACCAGCTTACATCAATTTGAGCAATCAAACAACTTTCACTAGCAACACTCAAATGAAAGATAATACCTTTTTTATTTGTTCCTAAAGCAATCATATTTCTTGAACTTCCCCTTATTTTGCACTTACCATCCTTGAACTGTAGATTGTAACCATTATTTACCATATTTCCAACACTCAACAAGTTGTTCCTTCTACATAAAGAACATCATTAGTATTGTGCTTACCACAAACGAAATAGTGCCTCTACCATGAATCACACCAGAAGTGTTGTCTCCAAATCTCACAACACCACCATCATACTTTTCCAAGCTTACAAACTTTCTTTTATCACCAGTCATATGATGTGAGCATCCGGTGTCAATTACCCACTCATCCTTTTCTTTAATTTTTGTTGCAAGAGCTTTCTCAACATTCACATTACTAGTAGATTCAATGGACACCTAACCATTTTCTTTGATATCAATGAATACCCATTCATCTTCATTTCCAATTTCTTTATCAGATTCTTCATCAGTTACACCTTCTTCAACATAGTAACATTTCCTTTGAAATCTAGTCTTCTCAGGTTTGTACTTAGAAACTATTTCAGGACATCTAGATGCAAAATGACCTATCTTACTGCAAGAAAAACATTTAATAGGTAACTTTCTTTTGTACTTACCATGACCTTTGGCTTCTCTTTTCACAATCAATGCTTCCAATTCTTCCAATTATATTTCTTCATATTCAATCTGTTTCATCTCATTTTCATACTTGAATGTTCTTTTGGAACTCTCTCCCGAATATAGTATCCTTAAATGAAGATTCATTCGTAGGAGCAGATTCACCAAATTCACTTAACTCAAAGGCAGCAAGTTTTCCAATCAGCATGTCTCTTGTCACATTTGTCATTGTCTTGAGTTCATCAATAGCATGAGCTTTTGTTTTGTAGGAAGGCGGCACAGATCTAAGTATCTTAGCCACAATCTCTTCTTCATCTAAGACTTACTAAAATTTGACTGTTTGAAATTTTTTTAAATCTTCCAAAAACTAAAATTTGCATTATAACTCCTAGAGATCTGAAACCACTCTCAAACATCTTAAAACTATATACATGAAATATAACTTAAATTATAAGAAAGTAAATTTCCATATGTAAATGCCAACTTCTACTTAAATTTTTATTTCATGTATATAGTTTCCCTGGCTGAGAAAGAGAAAATGAAAGAGTTTACAAAAATGCATTCCAAAAGTCATGAATGAAATTTGGCGAGCACCAAATTTGGTGAGTGCCAAATTTGGCACTCACCAAATGGGTTACATTGGGAAATACCAACCCAATGGGTTGGATTTTGCATTGGGCATCTGACCCAAAGGTTCAAACAACCATTTCATGCAAAAGACATGATTTTTTGAAAGGGTAACAAAATTCCTCATATTTTTGTCTGTTCTCACCATCACATTTGCACATATTTCAATGCAAGTTCATAAAAAATTGTGATTGCAGTAACCTCTCTCTTAGCTATATAAATATATAATTCTTTTTTTGTTTTGATTCAGTTAAGGTTTTGATCCATAACTTCTCTTGTAAATGCCTCTATTTTTGGTCAAAAACTAGCATGTTCTAGTTTTAGGATAGATTTTTACTCGTTCATCAAAATTTGAAACAAATTACATTTTAAAAACTAGACTCCATTCTACACATGATGAAAAAAAATCAATTTTCGATTAGTTTTCAAAAAAAATAGGGGAAAGCATGCTCAAGTTTCAACGTTTCAGGATTTGTTCACTTTGAAAATTCATAAAATATTATGTTTCCTTAAAAAATTATCTGAAAGAATGAGGATAAACTACATGGTATTAGCTAATTTCTCATCGTTCAGATTGTTGAAATTTGAAAAAAAATTTAATCAAAAAGGGGGGCTCAAACGCTATGCTATTTTTTTTAATAAAAACAGGACCTATTTTGGGCCTCCCCTTTTTGAGACCCTTAATCTTCGTTAATTTCAAAAATAATTAGTATCTTAGAAACTATACTTGCACCACTTCAAATCTTGTTCTTGTTTCATCTTGAAATTTTGAGCGTAACTATCTTCATGTTCTCATGTGAATCAAATTTTGTTGATTTCAGATTAAAAAATAAAAAAATAAGTGGCATCTTAGGATCCAAAATTGTGTCACTGATCCATGCACTTACCCTCAACTGATTAGTAACTTTTCAATTGCAATGAGTAGAAATTTTTAGTTTCTAAATACTTTTGTTTATGTCACACCTGAAGTACAAGATCAATTATGTTAATTCTATTTACATAATTATGTTTTGCCAGATGATACAAAGTGGAACCCATTATTATTTGTGGGTGATTTAAAAATGAGGGCACTAGCTTCATACTTCAGAAATGAAATGTAGAGGGGCTATGAGATTATGGACTATGTAGAGAGGGATAAATCAATTACTCTTCAAATCAAAAAGGAGTCTAAGAATCCCCATAAGGTAATAGATGAATGGACAAATCTTTTGAAGTATAAAGGTGTAGGCATAAATATTATGCAATTTAGACCAAATGGTTATGAAAGAATGCAAAGGCTAACATTATGAATTCATCACTCTTATCGGCTTATATAGGAAATATGGGACAATTCAACCCTTGAGTTGCAAAAGAAAGAGCCCCACTCTATATAACTTTATGGCTATTCTTGAAAGAACCCAAAGGTATATGGACATTGAAAAAGAAATGGCACTCGGATGGATACCTCTAACTTTCTCTCTACCAATTCTTCTCAACCCAATACCACATTGGATAGGGGAAAGGAATGAATAATGGAAAGAAGCTAAGGATTTTAGGTGGCAAAGACTTTCATGATATAGAAGTTTCTATTTGAGACAAAAAAAAGCAGTGGATGTCATCACAGACCTTAGGGAGATGACCTTATAGTACAACCTCCAGTCTTAAAACCTCTTTGATTGAGGACAAGCAAATGATCAGTTGGGGGGAATGAGGAGGCCTACTATTTTCTAGTTTTATGTTATTTTAATACATGCTTTTAGACATCTCCATAAACTTATTTCCTATATATCCATGAAACTTTACTATATTTTATGACCATTATGCAAACTTGGACCTAGTTTAAAGTCTATGGAAATATGATTATGATATGATAGTTATTACATGGTTAATATATGGATATGTATGAAATGCAATGAATATTTATGTTTAAGTTATGGTTATTAGTATGAGTGTAGATGTTGTGTGAACTAAATCTTTGTAGGAAAGGATTCAAAGCCAATAGACTATAGCTCACAACAACTAGAAGTCATAGCCCATTGACAAAGGTAGTTTCAGCAACAATGCAAGGGAATTTAGGAGAACACAACAACTACATAATTGGAGGTGTCTTCTTTTCAGAATTATTGTGAACCATCACAATCATTTAATAAGACTACTAAAGGAGAAGAATTTTTCTATAATTGGGAAACTAACGTGACTATTTCTATAGTCCAAATTTCAATTTAAAATCATTATAATAGAAATATAGTCATATTTGAATTCTTATTCATTTTCAGTTGTTTTTTGATTACTCAAAATTTATCACACTCTATTTTGAATGTTTTGATGGGTGAGTTAGTTAGTTAGTTGCAATAGAGAATATAGCAGATAGATTTTTTTATTTTTTTTATTTTTTTACACAGATAATGTTTTGTTTCTCAATCATGATCTTATGAATAAAATATATTCTAGAAGAATCTCTTTGGATTGTGATATCTTGGGTTATACAATGAGATATTTTTAGTTACTATTATATTAATGTAGTTTGAGGAGATAGATTTGAGTTCACTTTGTGGAGATAGTCACTTGAGCAAGGGCCACTCAAGGTAATTGTTTCCCACTTTATTTCTTGTACATTTATTGAACTGTTGCAGTAGTTAGTTTCATAATTGTGTTTGTCTTAATCAGATTCTCCATGTAGTGAATATGAATAAGATCTTGTCTTGTATTCATTCTTTAATTGTTCCATGCATTTTTCTCTGGAGTTGGTCAATTTAGTTGAGAACAACAAGTATTGGTTAATTTAGGTTAGCCCTACTTGAAAATTAAATGAAGGTGTTTCAAGGTTTTAGTGGACTATTCAGTAGGACCCCCTCTAAATTGAGTGTTTGACACTAAGTTTCCAAAACATTAGTAGGCCTCTATAGAGGATTTGAAGACCCAAATTTTGAAGAATCCCCATGAGTTTGTGGCTAACTAAACTCACTAGCTTGAAGAGGATCCAAAAGGGTGTTTTCATTTCTAGTTTGGGGGTGACTTAATAAATTAGATAAGTTATGGAGTTGAAAAATTCCATCTTTCATTTGCACTTTGTGAAACTTCTATCCCCATAAGAATACTCCCTAAATCCCCATAATTCCACTTTTTTCCCAATT
Organism: Sequoiadendron giganteum; assembly: GCA_007115665.2. Taxonomy (NCBI): domain Eukaryota; kingdom Viridiplantae; phylum Streptophyta; class Pinopsida; order Cupressales; family Cupressaceae; genus Sequoiadendron; species Sequoiadendron giganteum. Next base: position 229,578,288 of record CM021100.1, on the reverse strand, counting down.
TCCCATAATGCCTCCTAAGGGAAGAACTTCAAGTCTCATCTGAATCCCTTCGGATCCCCTCCTAAATCCTTTTGGAATTTGTTTATCTATTGCTCACAAAACTTGCTTTCCTTGTCACTTATAAAATTTCTAGCTCCATCTAAATTTGCAAAACTTCCATGTGCAACCAAATACATTTGAATTCCCCTTATGTTCTCACAAAATTTTGATATCATGGTTTTCCCTGTCAAATGAAACTTTCATCGCCATGTCGACATATCCACATGACCCCAACATCTCTACATTTTGATGAACCTCAAGATCCTACATTTTAGTGACCATTCAATCCCCACCTCCAATGGTCTCAAATTTCCTGTAAACCTACTAATTGTGGAACTTTTATTTCCATGTGGATTTATCCACTTAACCTTCAGAATTTTATAGCATCCTAAGACCCCTAAAACTTCCATATTTTTCTTTTGCACCTAAATGAATGACCAAATGCAAAAAATTCCTTACACATCCAAACATGTTTACATGGCCCATGTTTTCTTGTGATGCTCATTAGAAATGATTCATTTGCATGATGAAGGATAGAACCCCCTCAAATTTTAGAAACTACCTAAAGAACATGGCAAAAGGTGCCAGAAGTAGTTACAATAGTTTGCATGCATATCTCTTAGCCTAATGAGAAATAGACATGTGTCCCATCACCCCAAGACATGGAGAGGCCACCACCTTCTACATGTTTGGCCTTAAATTTGGATTCATTCATTGTTTATGAGGGACAATTCATTTTGGACAACTTCTATTGAGATATTTTTTCCTTAAGTGAAAACTAGTTTTGAGAGTTGTAATAGATTAGGGCTCCAACATGAGTGATTGGATTAAATTGTAGTTTTAAATTGTTCTTGTAATGGATCTGAATTAATTCTTAAAAATTACTTCCTTAGTTCATCCTAAAGTGTCAATCCAGGAACATAGGATTTTGAACCGTGTTGTGGTAGTATGTCGAAGGGCTGCAATCAATAAACTAATGGTTGATGGATGAAAACTAATGTAATTTGTTTTTGAATAGAAATATGGTTTGCAAACTTCATGTCACATATGTGACAGGAACCTGTGAAGAAATGAATTTGCAACAAAGAACAGATCATTGGCACACAAGAAAACAGAATTGAAAATATCTAATAGAATTGAAACCTTTCTAGAAATAAAATAACAAAATTAATGATGCAATAAATAGAAGTAAAATCTCTATAAGTTATTCTATTGAATGTAGATATGCTTTCAATACCAATTAACTATTCAATTCTTTAATTACAATTAATCGATTATGAAAACTTATAAGTATTGAACAAGCCAACAGAGACTGAATGCATTCATAGAGATTAAGTAAACTAATAAGAATCCGATAATAAACAATATGAAATAAATTGGATAATTACGAAGCAACATGCATTACCACACACAAAAATGAAAAGATTGCCAACAATTGGGGAAGTGGGACATGCTTCGTCGACTATTGAGTGATTAGAGGCTCACAATCACAAAACTATTCCACGCTACTTATCACTCATTTGAATTGCAGTAACATATTATAAACGTAGATTTTATCGCCAATATATGATTTCTATTATGTCTATATATCTATTTTTTGGCACACACACACACACACACACATATATATATCGCAGTTGTCTATACCCATAATAGTCTTGCAGATGAAAACAAATAAGTGTTATGGATGTTTGTGGCTTACAGCCAACAACCATCAAAAGATAATCAAAAATAGCTTAAAGTATTTTGACAGTATCTTAAAACAACATAACAACCCAAAACATATGGCCAAAGTGATAAAATGACTCCAACCAACCTAGTCTTCCATCCACCGATGCCCTTCATGTCTTGATGTCAACCACTAAAATATTTCTTGTTATAAAAATCACATAGTTAGCAATAGTTAAAGGAATCGGTATTTTTCACAAGTTTTTAACTTTCCTTCTATTTCATAAAATATCTCTAGTTCATTATCGAAAAGTGACAGGAGTGACAGGAAATACTAGGAAAGATGATAGAGGTTAAAGCAAATAATAGGTAAAATAATGGCATAATTTTCCCCCATCATTTCCCCCTAGCTAAAGACTTTGCATGTCCTCATGCAAAAAGGGTATAGAATACAAACCAAAAGGAGAAGGGACAAGTTTCTACAGAGTGCTAGTGACCTTTGTGACACACAACTGATAGAGTTCCTACAACTTTTTTTCATGTTCCTAAATTATTACCACAAATGTTTTAGTAAAATTTTATTTCTCGAGTTTTGCCTTCAACTGATTGATCTTTGTTGCTTGGGATGTGTTGAGTGATTCTGCAATTTGAACCTATTTATGTATGGTTTCATTTTCTTCGATCAATTTAGTCACTAGACTCTACATGTTGTGGACTTCATCATTAGTTAGTAGGGGATTCTCTTCTACATATCCTTCTTCTACCTTTGATTCCTGATGAGGGCTTTGTTCTTCAAGGTTACCAAGGTCGTCATCACTTTTAGCTAGTGTATACTCATTCTGAACAATGCCCTTATCAAGCATTTCTTCTTGGTTGATTAGTATCTATTCTGAGACTAGAGATTTTTGGGGTGGTATTTCAAGGTTTTTTTTAGGCCTTTCTTGGTTTTTTGGAGAGTCTTCGGAGTCTATCTATTGCTTCTTTCTCTTACTTCTTAATTCTTTCCAAACAACTTATGTTCTCTTAGTATTTCGTGAGACTGCGACCACTTTGTTAACTCTCCAACCTCTTCAGTTTTTTGAGGGCTTAAACCACTGGCTACATTAGCCAAATTTGCTAGCTTGTTTGTGGGATCAGTTGACAATTGTCTTTCTTCTTAAATAGTAGCCAAGGTTGACCCACTATGTCATTTCTTCTCACCCCTAGAGTCGGGTGTAGTGGTTTCAATATTTTTAAGATTAGGTCGTCTAGTGTTGGAGCCCTTAACCTTCTTGCTACTAGAACCTAGGGTTTGTACTTCTCTTTTTTTAGAGCTGTCGGGAGGGGCTTCTGACTCAAAATCCTCAGTGTTTTCATTACCCTCTTCTAAATTTGTATGTCCTGACTCCTCTTCCTCTAAATTACCAGAAGATTTTTCTACATTGTGGGAGTCTTCTTCTACAGAATGTTCTGAAGTATTAGGGAGGTCATTCTCCATATAATTTTTAGGGGTTTCATCTACAACAAATGAGTCTCAATCCGTAGGAGGTGAGAACTTCTTCAATTCTTTTACAATCAATAGTTTGATAAGCCCATGATGGGCTAATGAATTTTCACTACCCCTTTGGACTGCTTTTCGCATTTTCATTATGGAAGAATACAAAAATAAAGGAAAATTTACAAGCACACCCAATCTCAAATGTATTATAAGCCAAAATTTCTTGGCATAAACATATGCATACCTCCCCTCGCAGGTTAAGTACTAAATAACAAACTTTGCCACATCATTCCAAGGAGCTAAAAGTGAAGCTAACTTTGTGCCCTGACTGATGAGGTAAAAATAACCTCATCATAATAATACAAGGAAGGCCTATTCATATGTGAAAAATCCTCATCCTTTGCCAATTAATTAAACTTTAGGACAAATAATTGCTTGTCTTTTAAGGAAAAATTGTACAAACTTTATTTCTCATGATTTATTGAAGTATTTTGCCAATGCAGATTTAATGGGTTGTTTTAAGTATTTTGAAGGATAATAATCAGACATCATGCAGCAGTTGGAAATCATTTAGCCAGCACGTGCTCCAAAAAAGATTAAAGATATGTGTTTGAAACATGCTCTAGAACTTTAGGCTGATGGACCGAGAATATAGTTGTTGTTAGCTTTAATTTTTGTTATGTTTCTAAGTTTAAAGACTTCATGGCTCGACTTGAGCCTCTTTAATATTTATGTAATGGATTTTAAAGACATAAAATTTTGCTTTTAATCTATTATAGACTTTTTCAATGGTTATCCACGCCATTTGAAATATACGACTTAGTTAAAGTTTTTCTATAAAGATGTAATCTCTAGAAGCAAAAGATAATGCACAATAGTAATGTTTTGTCAACATGTTTTCTGAATACATATGAATAAAGATATTATCTTATACCAATTTTTGAGTTTTAGAGTTATGGATGAAAATTATCTTTAATGGAAGAACTTTTGAATCAATTGTGTATGTGACCTGAGGATGAACATAGTAAGCCACAAGCTGGCCACTCGAGGGAGAGTAGATTAAATAGATGAGTATTTCCTTTATGTTGTTTTTATTGCATGATAATTACAAGTATAGTTTCTTGCACATGTTAATCTTGTAAAAGTTTCTAATAAAATCGTTAGAGAGTCTGAAGTTTTGGAGCACTCACTGTCTGTTCTTTTTGTAGTATGCTAGTTGTTGTGAACCATTATTTTCTATGCTTAATTATATGTTTCCTAGTTTATTTTCAAGATTTTCTACTTCTATAGTTCATACACTTTTTAGTTTAATTATTTCCATGCTTTTTTATTTAGTTATCATGTTTTCTAGGTTAGTCATTTTATGCTTTCTAGCTTAATGTATTGTCGACTTTATTTAAGTTAAACTATTTACCGGTAGATAGTTAGGTGGCCTTAGGTTAGAATTTAATGATTAAAAAAATATAGAAAATCTAAGGGAGATAATCGAGCCTTCCTCTTCTATTGCAAACTTCCTTGGACACTGCTCGGTCGACATATTGACTTTTATCTTCTAAAGTAATGGGACCTAATGAAAGCCTATCACTTTTTGGCGTTGTTGTCAGGGACTGCTTTTTCGCTGAAGTGTTAATAGGAGATGCCTCAAATACCTCTTTTAGGAAAAAATCCTCTCATCGGCTTCCTTTTCTGCATGGTCAGGAAAAGAGGTCCTCACAGAAGATTTATACCAAAACACTGCCCCAAAATACGTTACAATCATACATAGGAAATCTCAAGGCTCAGAGGACCACTCGGTTGAAAAAATACTTGAGCCTAGTCCACCTGAGGCTTTCCATTATCTTCCCGAAGATCATCCAGTAGAACAACCCATTATCGAAGAAATTATCCTAGAGGGACATGTTCCTCTGAACATCATGGGTGATTGCAGGCCTGAGGCTAACCGAAATAATGCCAACCATAATAACAATGACTAACAACCACCTCGAACATTCATGTATCTTATTACTCTGGACGTAGATGACAATACAACAATGAAAAATATTTCTCTTGATTTCCTACCAACCTTTCGTGGTTTGTCCTCGGAAGACTCAAACCATTTTCTTTTCAAATTCAAGGTCCTCTGCCAAACCTATAACTATAAAAATGATAACTAGAAACTGAAGTTGTTTTCTTCTACGTTGAAGGATACAGCCATGCATTGGTTTATGGGATTATCTTCAGGATCTATTATGTCTTGGGAGGACATGGAGAATGCTTTCCTACATAAATACCAGAGTTATTGTAGGGTGAGTGATCGAAAAGAGGAGTTTTTTAAACTAAGACAAAATGAGAATGAGAGTTTGGAGGACTACCTAGACAGGTTCCTTTTCTTGTCTAAACGATGCGGGGAAGAGACCATTAGTGATGACATTCTCAAAACCATATTTCTTAAAGGACTCAATGAGGATGCAAGGTGAAGCCTTGACTTAATGGGAAAATGAGATGTGTCTCAAATGACCCTCGAAGAAATATGTAAATTATGTCAAAATTTCTCACGTACCCATAGAGGAATTTGCAAATTTACTCTTTTCAAAGGGTCCAATGACATAGGAAATATCTGGGAAGAAATTTCCAACCTTAAAATGGATATACTCGTTCAATTGAACACTACTCTGGATGACATACAAGCTAAGACACATAATCCTGAGACCTTGTCCATTTACTATCCTAGATGCCGAAATAAACACCTGTTGTGAGAATGTCCTTTAGACAAGGTTAATGTCTATCAGCTTTGCGAATAGAATCATTCTACAAACCAGTGCAAGGTTCGTACTGATCTCAAGAATTCCAAGAAAAGGATTTCACATGTTGAGGAAGAGATAAATGATGTAAATCAATGCCAAGGAGGGAACTTTCCTTATGGATAGAATTCCAATCCCACTTCGAAACCTCAAAAAAAATGGGATGGTGATCAATGGACCCTAGCATGGCATCAACCACTACCTCAACAACCTAATTGTGGAGCTCCCTATTGGGGACCCCCTGAATGGGTGAACCAATCATAGGGAACTCAGCAGTGGCCAAACCAAACTTAACAATAGTGGTACCCACAACATACTACTCCTTAATGGAATCAAGGACATAATCAATTCTATATTGGGCCTTGTAGGAACCAACAACAAAATTTGTTACCTCCACCCCATAATTTTCCTCAAAATGAATAGATAAACAAGCCTCATCTCCCAATGCGACAACTTCCCAATCCAAAGAATAATCGACAAAATACTCTGGTACATACTCTATTGAATAAGATAATGTCACTGTACTTAATATCATAAATTGTGGAAATGTTCAGTTGTGCTCGGGTTGAAAAATTCAACCTCCTACCATTGAAGAAATTGTGGACGAGCCTACTCATAACACTCCTGAGAAGGATATTCCACCAAATCACAATGTTTTCCTAAAGAATATAGTTCCTTCTTCAGTAGTAGGAACTATTGACTTACCTTAGGAGGAGGAAGGTCAGTCTCTGACTGAACTTAGAAAGGATACCTCTCCAAAGGAGAAAACTCAAGCACCATTTCTAGAGCAGTTGAAACCGAAAACTTTGAAAGATACTTCAAAAATGGCTTTGACATCTGAGAGTGCATTAATTAAGGAAATTAAACAACTGCAAATAGAGGTTCCTTTTCTGCAAGCAATAAAGGAAATTCCTAAGTTAAATCAGCTGATCAAATAGCTGTGTATCAAAACCTCAGGGAGGAAACCAAAGAAAATAAATATTATGGACATTGATGGCTATTTAGCTGAATTTTTGTCTAGGAAGACTTTCGCTCCAAAATATGATGACACTGGTAGTCCACTCATAATGGTCACAATTAATGAAGTAGCGATACTGAATGCATTAGTGGATTTAGGAGCAACCATCAAAATAATGACTATGGATGTAATACAAAATTAGGTGTCATTGATTTACTCCCCACAACTACAGTCTAACAAATGGAAAATCAATCCATAGAAATTCCAAAGGGTGTTATTGAAAATTTCCTGGTCAAAGTTGATGGTTGGGAATACCTAGTTGACTTTCAGGTCATCTAGTCGCTTACACCTAAAGATAGCTATCTGATAATTCTTGAAAGACCATGGTTGGCCACCATCACAACTAAAATTGATTGTAGAGAAGGAGGAATAACCATTTCTCATGGTCCAAATAGTAAAAATTTATTCTTGTACCCTCCTACTAAGCCCACTAAATATAGAAAAGTCTGGGTTGATGAACCAGAAGATGTTAATAGTCGGGAAAGTTTGGCCTTGCTAGCTATGGTAGTCATTAAACAACATGAAGAAGAATTAGAGGATGAGTTAGTAATTGATGTAGAGCATCTTGTCATAGGTTTAAGTGATGAGGAAATTGTTGATGCTCTAGAAATTCTGGGGTAACCGATCGATGTACATGGGATGGAACATAATTACACTACTATGGGAATGTCATATCCTTTGGCCAATATGATTCCCAAACCTAGATTTTTTTTGAGGCTATTACTAAATTCAATCAATTGGTACTTCATAGTTTTCCTCTCAACACCTTGTTGTGACCAATTCATACTATCACTTCGGCCCATCCGAGAAAAAAATCAATCATGTTGTTGCCGAGAAAAACTTTGAACATCAATAGTTGGCTGACAGAAGTAGAAGAGGATCGATTATTTAATGTGTTGGTAAAATAGTCTAAATATTTTTCTTGGGACTACATATACATGAGGGAGATACATCCAAGTGTTTGTATACATCACATTTATACTAATCCTAATATAAGACCTATACGTCAGCCACAGAGGAGACTCAATCCTGCATTAAAAGATCTTGTCAAAATTGAAATTGAGAAACTTCTCCATTTAGGGTTAATTAATCCTATCTCCGACAGTAAGTGGGTGTCACCTATGGTTGTAGTGCCAAAGAAAAATGGGAAGTGGAGAATCTGTGTAGATTATAGAGAACTCAATAAAGCCACTCATTGAGATTATTTTCCCTTGCCATTTGCTGACCAAGTTCTGGACAATTTGGCTGGAAGGAAATATTTCTCCTTTTTGGATGGATTTAGTGGTTACAACCAAATTTAGGTAGTGTCACAAGACAAAGATAAGACAATGTTTACTTGTCCTTGGGGCACATTTTCATATCATGTTCTTCCCTTTGGACTCTATAACGCTCCTGCAACTTTCTAGAGAGCCATTCTGGCTATATTTGTTGAGCTTGTCAATGACTGTGTAGAAGTTTATATGGATGACTTCACTGTCTATGGTTCAAACTATGATGAAGCCCTTCAAAAATTGGATAAAGTTTTAAAGGTTTGTGAGGATCACTGATTATCCCTTAGCCACGAAAATTGTTAAATAATGGTGGAACAAGGAATAGTCTTAGGTCATCATATATCCCCAGAAGGAATAAAGGTTGATCCCAAGAAAATTGAGGTCATTCAAAAACTGACTACTCCTCAGACCCGAACAAATGGTAGAAGTTTCTTTGGGCATGCTGGTTATTATCGAAGGTTTATAGAAGTCTTAAGTAGGATAGTTGCCCCTATGTTTTCCCTTCTCCAGAAATATGTAGAGTTTAACTGGACACCTAACTCTCAGTTATCATTCGAAACTATAAAGAGAAGCTTGTCTTTGCTCCTATCTTGCACAGCCCATACTGGAAACTTCCATTTCATATCTATGTTGATGCTTCAGATGATACAATTGGTGCAGTACTAGGGCAAGAAGATGAGAATGGGGATAAATATGTCATATGCTTTATTAGTAAAAACCTAGCATCCGCTGAGAAGAACTACACGACTATGGAAAAAGAATTCTTGGTTGTGGTTCATTCCATTAAAAAAATATGCCACTACATTACATGATATAAAGTCATAGTCTATACAGATCATTCAGCTATGAAATATTTAATGAATAAACCTGTAGTTAATGGTCAGATAATGAGGTGGTTACTACTCCTTCAAGAGTTCAATGTAACAATACTTGACAATCCAGGGAGATTTAATGTAGTGGCAGACTTTCTGTCTCAGATTAAAAAAGAAGATGGTGATTGTGCACCAATGCAAAATAAATTTCCAAATGAAAATTTGTTTACTATTTCTATAAAAGACACCCTGGTTCACTGATATTGCCAATTATTTAACCAATTTTAAAATACTGCCTAGTTTTACATCAAAACAAAGGAAGCGACTTATCAGGGAGAGTGCACCATTTAAATCAATTAATGGGATTTTATTCCATTGTGAACCCAATATGCTCTTGAGAAGATGTGTCAGGGCCGACGAAATTTATATTATTCTGAGGGCTTGTCACGATGATCCTTTTGGGGGTCATTATTCTACAAAAAGAACTTCTCATAAAATTTTGGGTGCTAGATATTATTGGCCTTCAATGCATAAAGACATCAAAAAGTATATTCATCATTATGATCAATGTCAAAGAGTAGGAAGACCAACTACTTCTACAGAAATGCCCTTATAGCCCCAGGTTGTCCTTGAACCATTTGAAAAATGAGGATTGGATTTTATTAGTCCCATAGATCCTTCCTCCCAAGAGAAAGAGTATATCCTTGTCTACACTGATTACCTGACTAATGGGTAGAATTTTAGGCGCTACGTGTTGCTAGAGAGGAACAAGTTGCAGATTTCCTCTATAATAAGATTTTTCTTAGGTTTGGAGCCCTGCAAACCATTGTTATAGATCAGGGACCCCAATTCATATCTAAAGTTCTTCTAGCATTTACAAACCACTTTCAAGTGAGTCATAAGAAGTCTTCTCCCTATCACCCACAGGAAAATGGCCAAGTAGAAGTAACTAATAGGGAGCTAGAAAATATATTGACAAAAATAGTCTCTTTAGGAAGAAGAGATTGGGCTAGAAAATTTCCTGAAGTCGTCTAGGCATACAACACAACATGGAAATCAACAACTGGATTTAGCCCCTATGAGCCTATTTTTTGAAAGAAACCTCTTTTTCCCATTGAGTTTGAACTCCAAACTGTGCAAATAGCTATGGAATTGGGACTAGATCTGAAACAAGCCCAAGTTGAATGATTTTTATAGTTAAGTGAATTCTATGAGCTTCATTTAGATGTTATCCATCAAGTCAAGCTAGTTCAATATCAGTAGAAAATTTGGCATGACAAACACATTAAAGAGAGAGAGTTCCATGATGGTGACTGGGCCTTGCTATTCAATTCCAAATATAAAGATCACAAAGGGAAACTCAAGATTCATTGGTTGGGGCCATATGAAATACCTGAAGTTTTCTCGAATGGCACAGTTCAACTGAAACCCATTGATGGTGATACACAAACTCTCTTAGTCAATGGTCATCGCCTATGCATTTCCCATAAGCCTATCAATAAAGAAGAATTTACAAATTGGTACAAATGCAGGGAGAAATCCAATGCATTGACTCTGCCAAGGCAGAGTCCACCTAATATCTTATACTAAAAAAAAACCATGAAAATTTGTAATAAAAAGACATGTGTACCAGTTGTTTTAAAGCATTTTTCACTCTTTCTTATTTTCAGACTTAACTACATATTGTCCCCATTTTGCAGGACTTCTCATGAAGAAAGAAACAACTTCCGAAGCACGTTTTCCAGATGCTTCAGAACTTGATGACCCAGATTCCCAATGCTCTGGAACTTACATTTTGTTATGACGAAGCTCTAGAACGCATGAACTTTGTTATGGAGGTGCTCCAAATCTTTTGGACTTTGATGCCTAGATGCTTTGGAACTTGTATCTCAACTCATCACGTTAGATGATAGATCGTGTAGAATGGTGGTTACTAGAGAAATTCTCCTGAAGTTCGAGTTCATACACATCCATTTTTCTTCTTTTTGGCTACATCTTGTGACGATTCTATGGGATCTTCCTTCGGTTGCTTCTCTAGCTGCATCTTTCGACAATGCTCTGGAATCTTCCTTCAATTGCTGCTTCGGCTGCATCTTTTGATGATGCTCCAGAATCTTTCTTTGGTTTCTACTCCAGTTGCATCTTTCGACGATGCTCTAGAATCTTCCTTCAGTCATTTCTCTAGCTGCATCTTTCAACGATACTCCGGAACTTTTTCATCTTCTATGTTTTGGATGCATGTCATCAAGCATGCTCCAAAAATTATCCATCTTCATTCCACCACCTCTTTCCATAAAATTTGAATTTTTTTGATGCTTTGATTAGCATAACCTGGTACACACACCTTCCTTTCTTTTCTTTAAAAAAAAAATTCTAGTTATAAATAAAGCCACCATGATAGCCTGTCTTCATTGATGACTCTATCTTTCACAAGCTTCCTCCTCATGTCATAACAAATATTTTGTCACCTCAACCAATACCATTTCATCATCCTATCAAATCAATAAAGGTACAAGATCTTCAAGTGATCATAGAATGTAAGTAAGTACAATTTTTTTCTTTAAGTACTTATTTTTGAATAAAGCATAATTAATTGGCATGAGTTCTCCCTTCCTAATTTAGTAACTTGTGTCACTCAGTGATTAAATATTAGTACGGCAACCTTTTCACACTCCTCCATTCAAATTAACATCATTGCACAGTAAGCTCTGAGCAAGACAAATAAATAATCATAGTTTGATTATATTTTCAAAAATAACTATGCACAAAGCTTCTAGCACTATTGAATTCTTCAATAGGGTGATAGATAAGAGATAGAAAATGGGGGGTGCAAATAAGAAATCTGAGTTGGCTTCAGCAGAAAAATTACTAGGATTGAGCAACATTTCCAGTATGTTTGAGGAAGTGGGTTGGTTAGATTTCATCAAGAAGTTTGAGGGATATAATGAAAAGTTGGTGAATGCATTTGTAGAGAATTACTCCAATGGTCAAGTGACACTTCATGGGAAGCGCTTCAAGGTGAGTCCAAAAATCATTGCTCATCTATCAGGGTTAGATAATTCTAGGATTAAATTACCAGAAACTTCTCAAGTCACATATAAAAAATTGTTTGAATTATTCCTTAGAGAGGGAGACCCTTAGCCTATGATAGTCATTAGCACTAGGGGGCAAAATAAAGGGTTTCAATGAACCTCTATTTTAGAACCCTGGGGAACATTGGTTGCTTGGATTATCAAATATTTTACCTGTGAAGGCCAACTAACTATGGTGGTAGGACCTACATTTCGCATGTTAATACATTTGCATCATGGAAAAGAAAACCTTTCCCTTAGGGTTATTTTCCTCACTTTTTGAATGATTCTTTTAATTCCTCCATAGAAAGATATAAGACTAGTTCATGGCCATTAAAACACCATGGGTTAATTCAGTTAATTTGCAAATACCATTTCTATAAGAAACCTAAGAGCAAGTGGGATAATTTTTTGTGGAAGTTTGAAAATTCTACACCTAAAAGAAAATTAGAACCAAAGGAATCCTCTAAACAAGTTGCTTCACCTTCTAGAGCAATTTCCCCTAAGGGCTTTAAAGCTCCTGAAGCTCAAATTCCCACAACCCCAGGTGAGGAAGTTCTACAATCTGTAAATGAAGAATTGAAAACCCCTGATCAACCTAAGGATGTTGAAATTATTTATCCAAATGTGAGCATTCCCTTGAGGAAAAGGAAAAGAAGAACACCTATCACTTTCCAGAATATTTCTCCTTTGAGGAGAAGCAAATGATTATCCTCTAAGTCCATGGAAACCCCACTATAGAGTGTAGGAAGTAGTGCAAAGAAAAAGAAGTCCAAGAAGTAGAAAAAACCCATAGAAACTACTGATCCTACCGATGATGTGGAAATGTCCCTAGAAAAAGAATTATTTGTTGAAGAAATGCCTTCCCATCTAGGGAATGAAAAAGAAACTCTTATTGAGGAAATACCTTCCCACTCAGAATATGAAGAAGAAGCCCTTGCAAAGGAAATTCAGGAAAAAGAAAAGGAGCAATCCCCACCTCCTATGGAAGGTGAAGACAATATTTCAAGACACTTATCTCCCATTGTAAATAGAGTTGTTGAGACTGTTGAAATTGAGAATGCTATTGTAGAGTTGGAAAAAATCATATTAGAAATTGATGAGTTGAGAAGTCAATTGTATAAAAAAAAGGAACAAATTGAATTACAACAAGAAGAAATAACAGTACATGTTGTTGTGATAGGGAAAAGAAACTAGGAAATTCATAATTTGAAAATACATATACAAGAAAAATATACATTCATCAATGAATTGTAAACACAAATTCAGAATCGTAACCAAGAAAATAGGATACATAGTGTTGATCTGTCTGAAAAAGATAAAGAAATTGAAAGTTTGAAAAATAATTTTATGCTTATGTTTTCAACTTTTGAAGAAGAAAAGAAAAGATAGAAAGAAGAATTAAATGCTTCCCTTAGTAGAATTATGGAATTAGAACAAGATTTGCAGGAAATCACTAGTAAGCCAATGGTGGAGTCAAAAGGAATCCAAACTAAACCAACTGTAACTAAGTGGTTCCAAGTTTAGATTCCTCCATTATTAACAAAGTGGATGGAACGGTGCTATTTCCTAAGAAATGCCAAGATTGAAAATTATAAGTTGAAAATGGAGATGGTATTATTGAAAGAATCATTTCATAAAGCCTATAGGGGAAAGTAGGATGCATGCCAGATAGCAGAATATCTATTATCATGTAGGAGACCATTGAGATTATATTCAATTTTTTTAAATGAACAATGGTTAAGATGGAAATTGCTAAAAATTTATAATGATCAGCCATATGAACCTGATGATAAAGAATTTGTTAAAATGTTTGTAGAATCAACACCTAAGGATTAGGATATGCTTTTTGAATTCTTTTTTCATGATCTTATATTAGAAAACCATACTGATTTCTTCATTAATCTTTTTGTTGGAGAAGTACAACTGAGGTCTTTGTTGTCCACTATGCGAAATTAGATTCATTAGGAGGAGCGTAACAGGGAATATGCTCAAGCAGAGAAAAATATGGGCCTTCAAATGAGATCCCCCAACAGTAGACCTATAGATTTTAAAGCTACCTTTTTAGCTCTTACATTAGATGAGAAAATAAAAGAAAGATATGATGGAAGTCTCCGACTCTATTATAACCATTTCATAGAATAGAGGACAAGGCTACAAACAAGGGGCAAGAGGACCTGCCAGGAACTAGGAAGGGGAGGAAATGATGAGCTAAAAATAACCTCATCATAATAATACAAGGAAGGCCTATTCATATGTGCAAAATCCTCATCCTCTACCAATTAATTAAATTTTAGGAGAAATAATTACTTGTATTTTAAGGAAAAAATGTACAAACTTTATTTCTTATGATTTATTGAAGTATTTTGCCAGTGTAGATTTAATGGGTTGTTTTGAGTATTTTGTAGGATAATAATCAAACATCATGCAATAGTTGGAAAGAATTCATCTAGCACGTTCTCCAGAAAAGATTAAAGATATGCACTAAAAACATGCTCCAGAACTTTAGGCTGATGGATTGAGGATATAGTTGTTGTTAGCTTTAATTTTTGTTATGTTTTTAAGTTCAAAGACTTCATGGCTCGACTTGAGCCTCTTTAATATTTATGTAATGGGATTTAAAGACATTAAATTTCATTTGTAATCTATTATAGACTTTTTCAGTGGTTATCCATGCCATCTAAAATATAGGACTTAGTTAAAGTTTTTTTATATAGATGTAATCTCCAAAAGCAGAAGATAACGCACAATAGTAATGTTATGTTGTCAACATGTTTTCTAAATACATATGAATAAAGAGATTATCTTATACCAATTTCTAAGTTGTTGAGTTATGGATGAAAATTATCTTTAATGGAAGAACTTTCGAATCAGTTGTGTATGTGACCTGAGGATAAACATAGTAACCCACGAGCTGGCCACTCGAGGGAGAGTAGATTAAATAGATGAGTATTTCCTTCTTCTTCTTTTTATTGCATGATAATTACGAATATAGTTTCTAACACATGTTAATCTTGTAAAAGTTGCTAATACAGTCGTTAGAGAGTCTGAAATTCTAGAGCACTCACTATTTGTTCTTTATGTAGTATGCTAGTTGTTGTGAACCATTATTTTTTATGCTTAATTAGATGTTTCCTAGTTTATTTGCAAGATTTTCTACTTATGTAGTTCATACACTTTTTAGTTTAATTGTTTCCATGCTTTCTTATTTAGTTATCATGTTTTCTAGGTTAGTCATTTTATGCTTTCTAGCTTAATGCATTCTCGGTTTTCTTTAAGTTAAACTATTTACCAATAGATAGTTAGGTGGCCTTAGGTTAGAAGTTAACAATTAAAAAAATATAGAAAATCTAAGGGAGATAATCAAGCCTTCCTCTTCTATTGCAAACTACCTTGGACACTATCTGGTAGACATATTGACTTTTATCTTCTAAAGTAATGGGACCTAACGACAGCCTATCACTGACCAGAAATTACGTCGACCGACTCCCCATGCTTCAGGAAATTTTTATGGAGGGATTTAAGATCTCTTTCCCATGTAGAATTTTTAGGAAAATAACTTTCCCCTGTTAATGGAAATCCCATAACATCCCCTATGTTTCCAACTCAAATGGGAATCTCCAAACCATGAACTTGTGCCCGTTTAGTGTTGCAGGTCGCTGCGAACTCACGAGCCAACTTCTCATCATATCCCTTTAGCCTTTTAAAGTATGCATCCCATCCTTCTTGCTTGAATATATTGTATGCCTCAGACATTTTCAAAGCCCTCAAGTCATCCATTGTTGTTGGCTCAAAATGACGCTTGCATTCTCCTACATATCCTTACCAAGAGGTGCAATCTAAACAATCCATAGTTCGAACCTGATATAGTGCATGGACAAAGTCGATTAACAAAAATAGCTATTGTAAGGGATAGTACAAACTTAATTGGTAGTGAAATTAGGAATTTAAAATGGTAGTAAGAAATGGTTTATGGTATGCGGGTAAGGAATGGTGGTTTCATACTATTGTTACGAGTAAATAATAATAATTACTGGCAGTATTTAGGAGTGACCGAATAATGATGGTTATGAAAAATCACACCGTAAATAATAGGTTATAGATATGATGGGACAAGTTTTTACATGGGAAGGATGAGACACGATGGATGATGTGACACCCCCCTAGCTTAGTAGGTTACCCATCTGCGGATGACATCACAATCATTAAATGAACTAATGATATTAAATAAAATAAAAAGAAAATAAAAACTCGAGAAATACCATTATCGATGACTTTTGATGGGATGAAGTGGCGACGTGGTGGTACACATGGAGAAACTGATGTTGATGTGAACACCAACCTAGTAGCAATGATAGGATGACAAAAGAGTAGTGCAGGAGGTATAGAACCAAAATCAAAATGAATTAGCCAGCTGGTGAGCTCCCTGTGTAAAAGAAAGCACGAGAAAACCGCATTTAAAAAGTATGGCAGCTAACAAGGCAGCATTCAATCGGTCGGAGCACTGGAAATGGTAAGCAGATCACCAGGTGGTGAAAGAAGAGGACCAATGGGAAACATCCAACTAGTGATCAATCATGGGCAAATAGAGACCGTTGGGGCCACCAAAGAGAGGTAAAAAGACCATGGAACCATCTACGGAGAAAGGAATACTGCCTAGTGGATAAAAAAAGATAAAAGCTCCTAGCAAAGACAAGACTAGAACCCTAGCCAAAGGATATTCACAGCAATTCCTGTCACAAAGGTGACAGGAATGCAGAACAACCTAGGCAATGGTTGTTGGTTGTAAGACACAAACAACCATTGTGATGTGAATGGCAGAATCATGAATGGAGGGGTGTGGAAACCAGCCAAGAATGGGGAATGATATGTATGGTGATCGGTCGAAAAACCATGGGCTAAGAAAATGCCAACCAATGGAGGCACCAAAGTAGAGGTTCCTAACAAGAAAATTATAGGAACAATGGCCAAGCATATCATTGGGAGACATTAAAGTATAGGCCAGGGTTATGAACAAGAGGGAGAAAGAAAACCTTGAATGACTAGAGTGAGGGACCCAAGCACCTGTAGTGCAAAGTAGAATAGTTCCTAACAAGAAAGTCACAGAAAGGCTGGGTGCCAAATTGTGACAAGATTTTCTTTTTTTAACAACAATAGACCGCCAGTTGCCTAGTTTTCAATTTATCACCACTTAGTGGCATCGAAAGATCAATTTTCACCACTAAGGTTATTCAATGGTTAATGCTCGTCAAAAACCAGTTTTTGAACATTAACTGGCCAACAATGCCCAAAAGGATTTTCATTGTTGGATCTTTTATTGATTCTTTTTTTTATGATTAGTTTGAAATTTCTTAATCTCAGAGGAGGCCAAAAGGATCAACAATAAGTTCCTTTTCCACATCACAAAAGAAGGTCTCCTTCAAAAGCGGTCACTTGTAAAGTTTCAAGCGGTGCCCATTGAAAAGAAGAGGCCTTCATTCAGAATACACTGTGCACGGTCGAACAACACCATTGT
The DNA here is from genome assembly GCA_007115665.2 of Sequoiadendron giganteum. Lineage (NCBI taxonomy): Eukaryota > Viridiplantae > Streptophyta > Pinopsida > Cupressales > Cupressaceae > Sequoiadendron > Sequoiadendron giganteum. The sequence goes on along the minus strand of CM021100.1, from coordinate 229,560,637 downwards.
CATACACAGTTTGAATCTCATAGGGACCGAGCTTACAAGTGTAGAATTTACCTTTGAAGTCTTGGAACAGCAATTCATAGAGTAAGGCCCAATCCCCTAGTTGGAATGTGTTGGATTGAATGAAGTGGCCATGCAATTGCGCCCTCTACCTCTGTACCATTTATGTATGAAGAAGAGCCTCTTGATGCATTTCATCAAGTGAGTGGAGTTGAGAAAGTATCTCCTTCTATGCATCACTGAGGTTCATTCAAAGCTCAAGGGTAGTGCGTAGAGTCTTCACTTGAAACTCAATTGGCAAGACGAAACTCTTGCCATAAATGAGCTCATATGGTGTCATCCTTGTGGTTGTTTTCCAAGTTGTGCGATAGGCCCAAACTACTTCGGGAAGTCTTTCCACCCAATCTTTCTTGTGCAATGCCACTATCTTTGTGAGAATATTTTCTAACTCTCGGTTGGTTACTTCCACTTGTCCATTGGCTTGTGGATGGTATGGGGAAGACTTTTGATGCTTAATTTCATATTGTCTGACCAACTCAGAGATCAACTCAAAAGTGAATTGTGTTCCCTAGTCCGTAGTGATCTCCCTAGGCACACCAAACCTGATAAAAATCTCAGAATACAAGAAGTTAGCAACCTTAGTATCCCTAGCATGTTTTAAGGCTAATACCTCTACCCATTGGATCCTACAAAATCTAAACCCTACTTTTCAAATGGTTCTATGGATAACTGAGGGTGTAGAAGCATTTTCTTAGAGCGGGTAGGCTGCCCCATATGTTGAAACTTGTCTAGTGCTTACTATCCTTGTGGAGTGTGGGCCAAAAATACCCTGTGATTAAGATCTTCTGAGCGGTCCTATGGGCACAAAAATGTCCTCCACAAGGTTTTGTATGGCATGCGCACAGAATGTCGAAGAAATCATCTTCAGGAACACATCAACGCATGATATTATCAAGGCCTCGGTGGAAGAGCATCCCATTAATCCATGTGTAATCACCACTGAGTCCCACCAGAATTCGGCATTCCCTCAAAGAGAAATGAGGTGGGAACCTGCAAGTAACCAAGTAATTTTCCATGTCTGCATACCACGGACTCTTTGTTGATATAGTAAAAAGATGTTCATCTAGAAAGGTGTCATCAACTAGAGTTGGCTCATCTTCATGCTACAGTCTAAAGAGAAAATCGACCACCACATTCTCTCGCCCTAGTTTGTCGAGGATAGTAATATTGAATTACTACAAAAGAAGCAACCATCGAATTCCTCACCTGGTAACAATAGGTTAGCTCATCAAAAATCTAATGGTAGAATGATCTGTATGTACAAAAAATTTATATCCAATCATATTGTGGTGAAATTTATTTATTGCATAAACTACGACCAAAAAATCTTTTTCACTAACAGTATAGTTTACTTCAACACCAGTAAAATTCTTACTGATATAATAAATAGCATAAAAGAGGGTGTCTTCCTTTTGTATAAGGATGGCTCCCATAGAAGTATCTAATGCATCGGTATGTATATGAAATGAAATTTCCCAATTGGGTCCTCGTAGTGCAGGTGTTGTGATAAGCTTACCTTTGATTTCTTCGAAAGCTTGCTAACATTATGCTATCCATGAGAAATTTGCATCTTTTCCTAGTAACAAAAACAATGGTGAGGCAATCCTGCTAAAATTTTGAATAAACCTGTGATAACCAACATGTCCTAGGAAACTACATACATCTTTTGGACAAGTAGGCATAGGAAAGTCTTGAATAATCTTGATCTTTTTCGGATCTACCTCAATTCTGTTTTCAAAAATATAATGACCCAACACAATACCTTTAGTCATTAAGATATGACATTTTTCATGACTTAAGGAAAGATTAGTATCAATGCATCATTTAAGTACCTTCTCAATATTTTCCTTAGCTTCTTCGTATGTCTTTCTATAAATAGTAAATTCATTTGTGTACACTTCTACGCAATCATGAATTAAATCAGCAAAAATGCATAGAACAACCCATTGGAAAGTAGCAGGTGCATTACACAGTCTGAAAGGTAAGACATTGTAGGCAAATGTTGTTTGCAAGAGACACTACAGTATCACTTAGTGTTGTCACTGATGGAAACTCTAATCGATGATCAAACACACATACTATCTTTCAATCATACTGGCAAACAGATTGAAGATTAATTAGGAAGAACAGAGTATCCGGTAACATAATGCTCATCAATCCATATGAAGATTTCATGTTATTATTTTGTGTTGCACATCTCAGGAAATTTTTTTTGGTATATTATCTTTGTTATTACTAAAGCGCAGTGGCTCGTATCAATTTGTGGAAGTTACAAGATTCGATTGATCTTATTCTTAGTCTTTCTTGTATTGGAGCCGACTTCATGAATGTATTATGTCGCGGATGTATGAGAAGCAATTGGTTAAGTATTCCTATGTTTTTACATCTTTTTTTGGGTCCCCTCTATGTCTTGAATGACTTTGGAGGATGCACATAAAGATTTAATTAAGGATCTAGCCAACGGTGGTAATTATTTTTTGTGTTCTAGTGAAGTCGACAAAGTGTAATTAAATTCTACGTTGTGGATATATATATAAGATCATCTGTATCATTTAGGTGTATGTACAAAGAGTTTATTGGAATTAATTGCGAATAAAAGTAGAGCAAAAGAGCGATAATGTGTAGTTTCACTTGCACATATAAAATTTGTGTTGTGGGTGAGCAGAATAGAGCAGAAGTGCAAAATCAGTTTGTAAGGCAGCAAATCTATTATTGAGCTTAACTGGAATTGTAATTAGGCATTTGTAGATACTGATTTTCTCAGTTCAAACTCTCAGATGGTTTTAATTTGATTTTATTTGTAAGGAAGAGAGCCTTCCCTTTGAGTAGTGAGCTCTAGGCAGTGTGCCTAAATGCAAGTGCATTCCCCTTTTTGTTATCTTCATTTGAGTATACTCGGATCATAATCGTGGATTGGCCATCCATCGTAGTTTTTCCCCTAATAGTGTTTCCACGTAAATATCTTGGTGTTATGGTGTTGTTTTTATTTTCATGTTTATGCACCATGGTTGAATGTTACTAATGCTTTGAAGATAAAGGTTAATAAAGTTAATTTTTGCACAACACTGATTCACCCCCCCTCTCAGTGTAGCTTGTTTCTGACAATTGGTATCAGAGCTAGTCCCTCTGGAAGAAGTCTAATGACTTGGGGAGATCTTGGAAGGTGTTTCAATGGACTCAAGTAGTCTTCAAGAACAAATTTTGGTGGCCCAGGATGATCTTGATCAGTCAAAGGCTGAAGTTCATAAATTGAAAGAAACCTCTCAGATGGTGATAAATTCATTGAGTCTCTGAAAGACAAAATCAATAAGTCTAGAGAGAAGAGAAAGGAACTCAATGATCAGATTAAGCAGAGTGACAGCAAGAGCATTGAAGAAGAACAACTTAGTCAATCCCTAAAAGAAAATACAAAGGAATGTGAAAAGCTTACCAAAGATAATACATTTTTGAAGCATGCGATGGAATCCATCATGATGAAGATGACCAAGGAGATTGAAGACAAAAAGAAAAATGAAGAGAGCCTAGCACAATCACTGAAGGAAAAATATGAAGTGTGCAGCCGATTGGATGATGAACTGGAACAATCTAAGAACAATGAAGAGGCACTTGAAATGCAATTGGATGATCTCATAAATGAACTTGTTGTTTCAAATTAGTACAAGGAGAAGTTCAAAGCTCGATTTTCCATGCTTGATGAACTAATTAGCAATCAGAGGACTCATGGTGACAAGCGAGGTCTTGGATATGAAGAAGGAGAAAGTTCCAAATCCGAGCAAAAGAGATTTAGACAATGAAATCAAATGAACAAATCTAGAAGGTATCTGGTAAGGAAACCTAATGCTCAGAGATTTAATGGATATTGTTTCAGTTGTAATAAATTTGGACACATGGTCTCTCAATGTTGAAGTAGAATGAATCAAAGTGGTCTATCATTCTCAGGTCAGTGTTTTAATTGTCATAAGGTTGGTCACAAGTCAAATGAGTGCAGAAATGTGATGAATCAATTTCATAGAAACATCAGATGCTATACATGCAATAGACTTGGCCATACTACTAACAAATGAAGATGAAGAGGAAATCAGTGGAACAACTGGTCTAGAAAGAGAAATGTTGTGTGCTATAATTGCAACTAAATTGGACACATTGTTACATTCTATTGGAATAGAAAAGGTCTGGTAAATCAAAAGAAAAACATGCAGAAGGATATCAAAGGAAAAGAAAAAGTCACTAAAGATGTAGTCAGACAATAGATGTAGAAGAAATGGGTAAAGAAAGAACCCTTTGTTGAGGAAAGTGTGCCAACACTAGAACCTAATTCTGGTAATTCCTCTAGGAATTAGTCTCAGGCCTTTGGCCTAGGGGGAGCTGTCAAGAAAATAATATAATCCCCTAACCAATAAGTTACATCATATGTGGATGTGTTCAGAAGATGCATAGATTCTCAATAGATGTTTTTGAACTCATTGGAGGAAGTGGTATGTTGTATTGGAGGTCCATAGAAGATTTACCTGTCACAGTGTACAAGAACAGGGTAACAAAATGAATTAGGGTTGAAGCATTTATTGTGACAATAGAGATAGGTATGCAAGTGATAAAAGGTTATTTTTACTTTTCATTTTTTACTTTGCATTTGGAGAAAAGAAGTTTGGAGATCTCATAGGCTATCATTGGCGATTTGAGGCGAGATTCAAGCATCGAAATGATTCAGCATTCAAATTGCAATCCGGCGAAAAGGGTATTTTTCAGAAAACTTTGCAAACTTGTGATTTGGTCAAAATGAATACTCCTCTGGTAGTTGAAGTCAAGGACATACCTCATCCTAAATTCAAATGACATCCCTACAAGTCTCTTGAGACCGATCCTTTAGGAGCATTTACATCCGTTCTGTACGGAGTTATACACACTAAGGATATTAGGGTTTATATTTATGCCAATATTTAAGAACTAGGAAGTTATCAACTATTGAATTTGTACAATAATCAGATCATTGGTGAAGATTACTGTGTAAATCCATAACACAAAATCCTGGAAATAAATAAGTTCACATAGATTATCAAATTTCCTGCATTTGGAGAGTTAGAGTGGGTTCATTATGTTTTGAGTCGAGTGCATGATGTATTTTTGTGGCTAAGCATTTTGTTCAAAATTACAAAGGAAGCTATCAATGCAGTAACCGGTCTAAGCTCTTTCGGTGGACTACCAATTTTGAAGTCTATGAAAAACCAAACAGTTACTGATGCTACAGGCTCTACATATGACAGAAGGGCAATGACTATTGATAACATTGTCAAACTAGATGTCAACTTTGCATCCATGGTCATTGGATACAAGATTTATCATTCTAGTCGAGACAACTCTATGTTCGGCACAAAAATCTATGCCGCCTACCAAATGGTGAAGGAAAATGTAGATTATGATCTATGTGAGTTGCTAAGAATTTAGTTCATGGAGAATCTTGCAAAGATAAAGAAAGATAAGAAAAACTATTTCAAATATGGTAAACTTCTTTTGTGTGTATTATGTTATTTCATGGGTGAAATTTCGGGAGTTGGAAAGGTTCATGGGTGAAGTTTCGGGAGTTGGAAAGGTTCACTGGTGAAAGGACAAGCCGGTAGCCGAACAAATCAAAGATCTATTGTACAATGCTGCAGATATCAAAACAAGGAATGCAACTATCTAGGGATACTTTAAAGGTTTTCAGTATATGATGCAATCAAGGGAGAGGATTCCCACCTCTTTTGTGGAGAAATACAAGGATTCAATTTTCTTTGTGGTGGATGTTGATCAGTGTATGATGGAAGTGACTGATCCCAGAACAATCTAGATAATGCCCATGGGATATGAAGTTGATGGGAAAGTTTTGGATATGTACGCTCAACACATGTTGAGAAAACCAGTGGATCTAACAGAAGAAAGGTTTGGTACATATGCAGAGAAGGATAGACAGGTGACACAACGACCTCAGAAAACCTATGGTTACTAAAAGAGTCATAAAATAGGTAGAAGTTCTTGCAGAAAGTATGGGAGTATCTATAGAATTATTAAAAGAAGTTAGACAGAAAAGGAAAGGTGAAGCAGCAAAGCAAGAAGCTAAGGAGGTACCAAAAGCACAATCAGTTGGTCCAGCAACACCATCTGCCCAAGCTAGAACAACTAGAAGCTCTGCATCCCATTCAGTCCCTGCAGTAAAGCCCATCCCTATGAAAATTTAAGCCAAGGGATCCGGTAAAGATGGAAAGAGGAAGACAGATAAGAGAAAAAGAGTGTATATGGTTGTTTCTGATGATGAGGAAACTGGGTTAGATGAAGATTTCAAAGAAATCAAACATCAAGGCACCAAGGCATCAACTATCACAAAGGGAAAACCCTTCGGTGAAGATGTTCAATTGAAGAAAAAGACAAAGACTGATAGTTCAGGTATGTCAGTTGCAGAGGTTGAAAAGGAATTAGTCAAAGATGGTAATCTTAAACCTCTCTATAAATTGTATGATTCTTTTCACAATTCTGATAGAAGAATTCTTGAAGAAGAAAAAATAAAACACATGAATATTTTCAATAAATTTTTGATAGAAATTATGCCTAATCTACCTAAAAGCTTATATGACATACTGGAAATGAGGAGAGTTAATTCTAGAACCGAAGAAGAACATATGAGAGAAAGGATTCTTGCAGAATTATGTTCGATGATGTTTATGGATGACATGAAGACACTTTTGAACAAGGCCCAAAAGAAATTTAAAAGAAAAAGAAGGGTTAACAAGCTAATGATTGGTCTAATTGTTGAAGTCACAAAAGAAATAGAGAAAATTCTGAGGGAAATGCTGCTAAATGGGGAATTGATGTTGTAGCTAAGGAAACTCATGTTGATGATGCTCCATCGGGTCTAGAAAAGGAAACAAAAGAAGAAAATCTTGGTACAGCTAAGGACTCTTAGATTCCTCCTGCAGAAGTCAACACAGAAACTCCCATGGAAGTTGAGATACCTATAAATGTACATGTTGTGGAGATTGAGATGAATGAAGGTAAACGAGACCTTGTCATTGAGGAAGTAACAATTGAAGCAAAGAAAGATGATAAAAAACCAATCCCAGTTGAGGCAAGAGACACTATTGAAGCAGTGAAGAAATTTTTGGTTGAATAGAAAGAAGAACTAGATCCGAAATTGATTGAAGGTCCTATTGACCTATCTACTTTAAGCCCAATCTAGAAAATGAAAGTAGCTTCATTTTCTCAAGTACAATCCACAGAAGAGATACTGAAGTCGCACATTGAAGATAGTGAACTGCTAAATCTTGCATCCAGAGTATTGGAGAAGATAGTACCTTCTTATGTGAAAGATCTGAATGGTTCCTCTTCCAGTGAATTGAAAAATCTTATCAACTCGGTCAGTACTCAATTTGAGTCACTAGAAAAATCTGCTATGGTGAAAGTACAAAAATAATTTGATGTCAAAAGGTTTGGTGGATTGAAGGTATTGATTTCCAAAGATAAAATTGTTTTAGCCACATGCATAAAGAATCTACAGAATGCTTTATCAGAAGGTGGTAAGATCTACAAAGCATGTTTGTCTTTTTCAAAGTTTACTGAAGCTAATGAGAAGAAGATCAAAGATCTGGAAAAATATTTAAGTGTTATTTCTGAAGCATTTGATCCTCTATCTGGTGGTATTGGAAAGACAAAAGATGAAGTGATGTCTTTTCTTGATAAGATAAAAAGCTTGGAACATGAAAATGACAAAATCATTGCTAGAACATGTGAACTTAGAGGGACAATTTGTCTGAAAATTGACATACTGTCAAGTGCTCTAAAAGAAGGAGAGGACTCTATGGTGTTTGGTGATCCAACCAACTTGGAATCTACAGAGACAGAGTCTTACCTGATATGTGGTCATATTATAATCATGGAGAGTCTCAAAAGAGTCTGGGATGCTAATCTAATTTAGTTGAAGAAATATTTTGCAGACATCTTTCAGTTTATGTAAGTTAAAGAAGCATTTTTGTATAACAGTTTTGATTAATCCATTTTTTTGGTATGCGATCCCTTCCTTTTTCATTGATGTCAAAGGGGGAGATTATTGGAGTGAAAATTCTTAATCATCTCAGGGAGAGAATTGAATTTTTGGAATTTTGGAGTAGGCAGTGTAGTCTATCTTGGTACTAATTTGACACTTAGTCATTTTTCACTAAGTGTTTCCATCAATGCCAAAGGGGGAGATTGTTGGCAAGAGACACTGCAATATCACTTAGTGTTTTCATTGATGGAAACTCTAATCGATTATTAGATACACATACTATCATTCGATCATACCGGCAGATAGATTGAAGATTAATCGGGAAGAACAAAGTATCCGGTAACACAGTGTTCATCAATCTGTATGAAGATTTCATGTTATTATTTTGTGTTGTGCATCTCAGGAAATTTTTGTTGGTATATTATCTTCGTTATTAGTAAAGTGCAATGGTTCGTATCAATTTGTGTGGAAGTTAGAAGATTCAGTTGACTTATTCTCAGTCTTTCTTGTATTGGAGTCAACTTCATGAACGTATTATGTTGCAGATGTATGAGAAGAAACTGGTTAAGTATTCTTATGTTTGTACATCTTTGTTTGGGTCCCCTCTATGTCTTAACCACCTTTGGAGGATGCACATAAAGATCTAATTAAGGATCTAGCCGACAGTGGTAATTATTTTTTGTGTTCTACTAAAGTCGACAAAGTTTAATTGAATTCTATGTTGCGGATATATATATAAGATCATTTGTATCATTTATGTGTATATACGAAGAGTGTATTGGTGTGAATTGTGAATAAAAGCATAGCAGAAGAGCGATAATGTGTAGTTTCACTTACGCATAGAAGATATGTGTTGTGGGTGAGAAGAACAAAGAAGAAGTGTAGAATCGGTCTATAAGGCAGCAAATCTATTATTGAGCTTAATCAAAACTATAATCAGGCATTTGTAGATGCTAATTTTCTCAATTCAAACTCTCAAAAGGTTTTAATCCGATTTTCTTTGCAAGGCAGTGAGCCTTCCTTTTGAGTAGTGAGCTCTAGGAAGTGTGCCTGAATGCAAGTGCATTTCCCCCTTTTTTAATCTTCATTTGAGTATACTCAGATCATAATTGTCGATTGGCCATCCACCGTGGTTTTTCCCCAAACAGGGTTTCCACATAAAAATCTTGGTGTTGTGTTTATTTTCATGTTTATGCACCATGGTTGAATGTTACTAATGCTTTGAAGATAAAGGCTAATAAAGTTAATTTTTGCACAACACTGATTCAACCCCCTCTCAGTGTAGCTTGTTTCCAACAAATGTTCCCCAAGGGAAAGTAAAAGTATTTTTGTCTTGGTCCTCAGGGGCAATGAGGATTTGGTTGTACCCACTAAACCCATCAAGAAAGGAGAAGAACTTTTTCCCAGCTAAGGTGTCTAGGACTTGGTCAATCAAAGGAAGTGGAAAATGATATTTCTTAGTGGCCTTGTTAAGGGCCCTATAATCGACACATATTCACCACTTTCCATTTTTCTTAGGTACTACCACAAGTTTGGATACCCATTGGCTATCTGATATAGGGTAAATAAATCCTACATTGAGCAACTTCTAAAGTGCTTCCTAAAACTATTTCTCGTAAGGCTAGGTTTAACCTTCTCTCGGGCTGTCACACAGGTCTACTCCCTTCCTCTATATAGATATGGTGTGTACAAGTAGTGAGATGAATTCCTCTCATATCTTGATAATCCCAAGCAAAGGCTTCTTTATGGGTAGACAACATCTCAATGAGTTCTTTTAATTGGCAAGCATCTAATCGAGGATTGATGTTAAGCATTTTATGAGGCAAGATTTCAGTAGCTTGGGACTGTATAGGGGTATCTATGGCAAGTAGTTGTGAATTAGATGAAGATGGATTAGTATTCCCATATATTAAGAATGGACAGTATATACAATCATGTGGTAATAATTGATGCAAAGTAATAAATTTTTGAATAGACTATGAACTACTACTAATGGAAAGTTTCCAAATGGACAATTATCACTTATGTCCGTAGGAAAAATCATTGTCTCAAGATCACTATCGACTAAATAACAATTTTATAATAAATTATTAATAACAGTGTATTCTAAAACCTCTTCAAATTCCCTACTTTGATCTATTGTCAAAATAGGTAGAGGCTCCTCAATGTCACTATCGACCCACAAAGGGTCCTCTATTTCCAATAATGGTTGCACTAGAGGGTACAATATTAACTGCTTCATTTTCTCCCCATTTTAAATCACCATATTTCCAAACCTGCAATCAATGAAGGCATTAGCAGTAGCTAACCAAGGTTTTCCTAAAATTAGGGGGTATCCCCTAGCTTAATTTTTGGTTGCAAAATCATAAAATCTATTGGATACTCCCAAGACTCAATAGAAAGAATGATGTCTTCAAGCATGCCTTCTAGTTTTACAAGGGAATGATCAGTCATTTGCAGGACTGTCGGAGTAGGTCTTAGTCCTTGAAGGCCTAGCCTCTCCTTAGTCTCATTAGTCATTACATTTATGGTTGCTCCTAAATCCACAAGTGTATTTGGAATGGTTACATAACCAATACGTACCTTAATCATTGGACTACCAGGATCTGCATACTTAGAGACTAAAATTTTTCCCAGCGTCAAGTCTGCAAGTTGTCCAATGACTTGGACTATCTTGGGGTCTTGCTTCTTTTGTTGCTTCCTCCCTCAAAGTTCTTTAACTGCCTTGGTGTACACAGGAATATCTCGAATAGCCTACAACAAAGGAATCTTAATGTTAACATTGCATAATTTATTCATAAAATCAAAGTTAGAGTGAAATGTTTCTTGTTGCTTTGGTTTCTCTTGCAACCTCTCTGGAAATGGAGGCTTTGGTTGCTCTTCTTTGGGTTCAATCGAATGGTCTTCAACTTCTGTGATGGTTGGTCCTTGAAGGTTCTTCCCTGACCTAAGGTTCACAGCTTCGATCTCCAATGCATTGATAGGATAAGTCAGGAATCCTATCACTTCATTATTATAAATTGGTTGAGTCACCTTATTGTTTGGATTGGGTGTCGGTTGTGTAGGCATTGGTGTGGCTTTTGGTGGCTGGGTCAAACTAGGAGGTTGGTTAGTTAACAGACGGGTGGTAAGAGCTATTGAGATGATTGATATGGGTTTATTGTTGGAGGAGGTGGATACAGGGGAAATGACTAATATTGTGGATAGGGTGGTGGTGGGGCTCGCCATGCTTGCCATGAGTGTGGAGCAAGCGAGTATTTTTGTGACCACTGAGGGTAGTATGGAGGGTGTTGCCCATTTCCATACCATCTAGACTGGTTTGGGAAGGAATTTTGTTGGAAAGGATTTTGGGATGCAACTTGGTAATCAGGTGGGGGCATTGCTCTTGGCTGTCACTGTCTTCTTTGGGCCATGAAGTAAACAAGTGCATTCGTGTATTCTACCTTGGTCATCCCTACAGTAAGATATTTTAGAATAGTGTCCCTACTAGCTTCTTCTAAATAAGATATATGCATTCTATTGTATGGACATTCTTCATTACTATGATTCTTTCGACAAAGAGGGCCAAAGACAGCTAAGGATTTTTCAGCCTCCTCATGTTTCCTTTGTGTATATAAAGTGTTTATCTATTTACCCATATGACTTAACAAATCAGTCTTAAGGTCTTCAAGTAGATTACCTATCTCATGTTTGGTGATACCTGTTGAAGCTTCCGCAAAATACAACTTGCTTGAGTAGTTCCTTCCTGAGCATTGAGACCTGGAATAGTTCCTACAAATATCATAGATATCATCAAATTCCATTTTAGAAATTTCCCTTTTCCTATTAAATTTAATACCTCCATAACATCATCTCTTATTCCTCTAAGGAACAACATTTTAACAACATCATTATTTAGTCCCAGCTAGCGAGATCGCTAAAGACTATACATGAAGTGCTCAAGGTAGTCCTCCATAGACTCGTCTTCCTTTTATGTCATGTGAAAGATTTCGTCCCAAATCTCCTTTGTTTTGAAATACTCCTGGTACTTGTTTAGGAATAACTCCTTCATGACTTCCCATGTCTTGATATTCCTGAGGTTCATAAACCATTGTAGGGAGGCATCCTTTAATGTAGTTGGGAATAGTTTGAGTTTCTATGCATCACTTTGATAATCGTAGTTATGGCACAACACATCAAATTCAAACAAAAACATATCAAGATCCTCAATCAAAAGACCACGAAAAATAGGCAAAATAGAATGACGAATGTTCTTCATAGGAGCATCTTGTTCAGGATGTGTGATTGGAAACTCAAAGGTGATCGGATTATTGTTTCCCAATTCCCTATTATGATTGTCGTTGTTGTTGTTGTTGCTATTGGGATCCATGACGTCTAATTCCCAAGGGATAAAGTAGGTTTTAAATGGCTCCTAGGTTTCTTCTAAGAATGGACCAGCTTCTGGCCCGTAAGTTTCTCAAAAGATTTTTTCAACCTTTTTTTGCAATATTTCAAAAGAACTTGGTTGGGTACCTGTAGGTGTTTCAATAGTAGTAGACTCTATGACACACTTCTCAAGATGGGGCTCGGGTAGCTCTAAGGGTTGTAATTTAGTTTTCAATTTCCCTTGTTTTGAGTTGTCTCCCTCAACTAATGATTTTGGATTGTTTTCTAATTTTTCTTATTGTTTAATACTCCCTTTCTCCTTTTTAACAAATCTCCCTCTACTATCCCTACTACGATTCATGCACCTAAATGACTTATGATAAAGCAAACTAAGGGTAGTTATTCAAATGAGGTCGACTGTCGCATGGAATTTCTCCTTAGCGCAACGCTCCTAGCTTAGTTTACTGGAAATATAGGCCTTTAACACCGCTCCCCAGCAAGGGCACCAAAATGATTGGATTAAACTATGGTTTCAAATTGTTCTTGTAATAGATCTGAATTAATTCTTAGAAATGACTTCATCAATTCATCATAAAGTGTCAATCCGGGAATGTAGGTTTTTGAGCCGTGTTGGGCTTCAATCAATAAACTAAGGGTTGATGGATGCAAACTAATGTAATCCATTTTTGAACAAAAATCTAGTTTGTAGACTTTCTTTCACATATGTGACAAGAACCCATGAAGAAATGACTCTACAGCAAAGAACAAATCACCAGCACACAAAAAAACAGAATTGAAAATCTTTAACAGAATGAAAACCTTTCTGGAAATAAAATAAAAAAATTAACGATGCAATAAACAAAAGTAAAATATCTATAAGTTATGCTATTGAATGTAGATATTCTTTCAATACCAATTAACTATTCAATTCTTTAATTACAATTAATCGATTATGCAAACTTATAAGTATTGAACAAGCCAACAAAGACTAAATACATTCATAGAGATTAAGTAAACTAATAAGAATCTAAAAATAAACAATATGTAACAAACTGGATAATTACGAAGCAACATACATCACCACACACATAAAAGAAAAGATCACCAACAACTAAGGAAGTGGGCCCTACCTTCACTGGGTATTGAGTGATTAGAGGCTCACAATCACAGAACTATTCCACGCTACTTATCATTCATTCGAATTGTAGCAACAAATTATAAACACAGATTTTATCGCCAATAAATGATTTCTATTAGTCTATATATCTGAGTTTTTGGCACACACACATATCGTAGTTGTCTATACCCATAACAGTCTTGCAGGTGAAAGCGAATAAGTGTTATGGTTGTTTGTGGCTTACAAACAACAACCATCGAAAGATAATCAAAAATAGCTTAAAGTATTTTGACAGTATCTTAAAACAACACAACAACCCAAAACAAATTTTCTAATCTCAACACAAGTATGGCCAAAGTGACAAAATGACTCAAACTGGTCTAGTCTTCCATCCACCAATGCCCTTCATGTCTTGATGTCAACCACTTAAATATTTCCTATTACCCAAATCATAAAGATAGTTAGCAACAGTAAAAAGGAATCAGTATTTTTCACTAGTTTTTACCTTTTATTTCATAGAATATCTCCAGTTCATTAACGAAAAGTGACAGGAGTGACAGGAAATACTAGGAAAGATGACAAAGGTTAAAGAAAATAATAGGTAAAATAATGGCATGTTTTGCCCCCATCAGTGAGGGTGAGAGAAACCTTCTATTTTTTAGTGCATACATGTTGTAAGGATTCTAAGTTGGGGCATGCATGGATGCATGTTAAGATACTCCTAGTGTAACACTCCATTTCCATGTAATAAAAGTTTACTATGGTTTTTTTGTTGAAGTTTTATTTTTCTTCCTACTTCAGTAGCCTATCAAGGACCCTAAATGATGACCTACACTGATTAGCCTTGTGTTTTTCTAGTCTCTCATCAATTTCGGGTTTATATTATTTAGAGACTATTGTATCAAACAAATATCTACATATCTTGCTAGTTTCCTACAACATTTTTCATTTAGTGATCATTTTTTAGTATTTTTCTACTTGTCACATTCTCGAGTCAATGAAAATGGCTCAAGAAAATCAAAGTGACCTCTCTCTCTCTCTCTCTCTCTCTCTCTCTCTCTCTCTCTCTCTCTCTCTCATCCTCAAGCCTCTCAAGTAATATAGTTCTTATTTTTCATTTTTATTGCAAGCATTTCTTTTATTGTTCCCTTGAACAGATGGGGATTATCGCATCCCTTTTTCCTTCATTACAGTTTTTCATTGTTCTCATTTTTAGATGCATTTGGATTAAGAACACACACTCTATCTTTTATCTATATATCTATCTATTGGTTACTATGGTCATAAAAATACCAAATTGAGGATTTGATTGAGACAAATCCTCAAAAATCCCAAAATATTTTTTTCGTTCCTTATATTTCCAAGTATCTTAAGGGCACTCAATCATACAGATGTTTGAAAGGATTTTGTTGTTTTATAAATTTACTTTTACTATTCATTTAAATTGTATTATTTAGATTATTTCTTTGATATTTTTGTTGTATATATTTTTTTGGTGTTGTTCTTGTTTTTGGTTTTGCATACTAGTTGAACAACTAACTCAAATTTTCATGACTTCTTGATATTTTTTTGCATTTTGTTCACATGGACAACAATGCAATGTGTGGGCATCTATGTCACATGCTAGTGTTTGAGGTAGAGACATATATTCCAACCCCGAGTTCTTTGAAAATTACACTTTTATTTATGTTAAAAAAAATATAGTTATTTTTTTGTTAATAGATTTCTTCACCAATTTGCTCCCTTTGAATGCTTTAGTTAGTTACATTTATCTTTTTGTCCAAAATAAAAAATTTAAAAATGATAATCAATGCAAATTTAGATAGGTTTAAAGCCACTAGTTTATCATAACTTGTAATAAAAGAATTTACTCCCAAAGGAACTTAACTTTCATTTTGTTAGAGTCAATTTTCATCTATTACAATTATTACATTGCATAACATCAACCTTGGTCTATTGCACACTTGCTTATTGTCCTTTAATATTGTTATAAAGTTGATTTAATCATCCAAAAGGTCTAATTGAGGAAAATGTGATCCTCACAATTTAGTATATTCTCTAAAGATGTTTCTAAAAAACATTTATCCTTATGAAGATTTAGATGTTTAAATATCAAGGTGAGTGAATTCCAATAGTTGATTTTCTACTAGAATGACTCATAAATTATAGTTGAGATTTGCGCATCATGTATAGGTACACGCTAGTAGAGATCAACTTTGCATTTGCATAGGTGAATTAAAGTGAATCACAATTAAGTAAGTAAATTTCAAAACACATTTGATTGTTCTTAAAATTCAAGGACTATGACAAATTGATTCCTAATATTTTCACCTTCACTTTTCCTTCTTCAAAATTTAACTAAATATCCTATTTAATTTTAAAATTTTAATCAGTGACTATGTTTCATCTATGTAAAATAATTATTAGCTAATTATTTTTATTAATTAAAATATATAATATAAAAGATGTTTTTACCCTTGCAATTATTAATATAAACTATAGGGGAGAGCATCTAGTAGTTGAGTACCCTAACTCCGTGACTCTCAAATCATGTGGTAATTTCAAATCATTTCCATATTTTATAGCATCTTCTTGACAAGGCCCCTACTTATAACTAAGATTCAAATTCATATAATCAAATATGATGCCACATTAGCATGCTTTTCATTGAGGGGTCAAAAAAACCTCTAAAAAAAGATAGAGTGATAGTTGTGCATTAAGTTATAATAGTTGTTCATGCATGCTTACAACTATCGATCTCACTTTTTTTTGGGTCTTTTTGGACACCTCGACAAAAAACATGCTATGTGGCATCATATTTGATGGTGTGGCCCTGAAACCTTAGTTATAAGTAGGGGACTTGCCAAGTAAGTTGCTGTAAAAAAAAGAGAGTGATTTGAAATTTCCACACAGGATTTTGAAAAGCATGAAGTTAGGGTGTTCAACTACCGGGTCCTCTCCCCTAAAACATGTGACATCACACAAATTGTTTATTTTTAGATCTAAGGAATACATTTCACTCAATTATGAGTATTACTAATCAACAATAGCAACTTTAAAGCCACAACTACTATTGCTATGATATTTAAATTATTAAACATTAAATCAACAAATATTATCACAACTATTATTGAAAAGATCCTCTTCCATATTAAAATAAAATAAAAATAAAAACCCATTTGATTGGTAGGGGCGACCGTTAGGCTCTAGATGAGAGCATTTTTTAGCTATAAATGTTAAAGCACCAGTTATCTTCTACCATTAACTGCTATAAACAAACAGAGTAATTCTCTCTGCGCGTGCTTTTCTACTCAGGGAATCACCACTTATGGCAAGTAGTTATATATACATATTTCTAGTTCTATACACATTGCATATCCGCCCTGGCGTGCCCTAGTTCCCGACTCCCCATGAGCACACGCCATTGATTGATTGCAGTGAATAGTTTTAATACCCAGAAATGCCCTTCTTTTGGGCATTCTGTCACTCCCCTCTCAAATCCCAAGCTTTTTACCAGGTGGGCGCCTTTCAATGCCTTCAAAAACATCTCACAAGAAAAAGGTTATCTAAAACGACGTCTCCAAACATCAAATCCCAAAGCGCTCTGCAACTTATTAATGATAGAATGCCCAATTCGCTCACAGAATGGGCAGCTGACAAGATACTTTCCTCTGAGCATGCATTTGTTTATTCTTTATGTGTTGCATCACCGCTGAAATGGCGGGTGCTTTCGTTTTTGTTTTTAATAGAAATGAGATTCCTTCTGGGCATGAAACAGAGTCAAATCTGAGCGTTGTAGAGGGTGTCAGATCTGATGTTTGAGGTGTATAGAGAAAGATTTTAGGAAATGGGGGGCATACCTTTTCTGGTGTTTGTTTGTCGCAGAAGCCATCTGTTGCAGAGAATGCCTCGTCCGATGCCTTCCTTTGCTTCAAATCAATGCCCCTTGGTCGTGCATTTCTCTGCAATTTTGTTTCTTTATTGAAAAATGGAACTTTTTATCCAAAGAAGAACTTCAACTAGGCACCCAGTCCCATCTCCAAACCAGGCCTAAATTTGATTATCAAGCATTTTCTTGTCTGCTCAAAATTGCCTTTTAACATATTTAGATATACCTCATTTTAGAATTAGACAGTCTGTTCAAAATCTTATCTTTCATTTGATATAATCTTACTACAATTATACAACCATCGATTTTTAAGCATATCTCTCAATTTTTACAATTGTGTCATGTAAATATACATAAAGGTTTAACAAAATAAAACTAGTAATCGCACCTTTGTGTGCAATGGGTATGCCAAAGATATATGGAGTAATATATATTAATTTATGGTATTCTATTTGAAGGATAGAAATCATAAAATGTGAAGTGTTCATTTAAATTAACAAAACATGATTGTGAACTACAAGTGTTATCTAAAAGTAGCACAACTATTTTTCATTTCTGCTTCTGTCGTACCAGCATCTGCTATACATTGAAGAATAAATAATATTTGGTTTGTTTCACGCCAATTCCTTTGCTTTTGACATTTTGTCTTTAGAGTACAAGAACCAATATAATTGGTATTTTTGCTACCCTAATTAAAGCATAAACCCATGATTTTAATGGGAGTAAAGAAAAACTAAACTATTACTAGAAAAATCTGAACATATGAAGATGATTTGATTTGTACTGTATGCACTGTGAAAGTAGATCTGGGAACCATTGGATTTGTACCATCAGCCAAATAGCCTGAAGAAGAAGGAAAAGAAAGTTAGTGAAAAATTTATGGTGCTAAATGAACACAAATTAATGCCTTTATTTAGCAGATAAGAACAAAACTGTAATAATGAAATAAAACACAACAAAACTGAAATGGCTGTGTAGAGACTTCCTTAAAATATTTCACAGAATTAATGCCAAGTTACCTCAAGTTGAGTTACCAGGAAGGCTCTGGCTACCATTGCATTTACATCTGCTATACATTCAATAGTAAAGCTGTAACAGTAGGTATTAAAGGTAGATTATATATTGAAAAAGCCACAGATAAAACCATCCTCATTTAACATAACTATTCATTTAAATAAAACCAGCTTTCCTCCCTCTTTGCACACAAATGGGGATGATAGGCATGGTGAGAGTATAGAAAGAAAATGATAAATAAACTATGGTACGAAAATACAATAAATTTGAAAGGAAGATGCAATTATCTATAAATTATAGAGGAATGGAGAGTAATCAAGAATTTAAAAGAAGGGAGAAGGATTTACCAATTTGAACCATATTTTGCAGTGTAGAGGTGAAGGAGAAACAATAGCTTCAGAATTAGAAGCTGAAATTTTAAGAACGGCTGGTTTGCATTTGACCTGTGTGTACAGAGCCCTATGTTGCTGTGAATATGGATCAAGGTAGTGATGATCAAATATGCAAGCAATGCAACGTTGGAAAAGGAAGCTTCAAGGTTGTAGCAAACCTTTTTGAGAGGGTGAATCGCTGAAGGAGGCGAGCCTAAAAAGTCAACGTTGAAAGTGAGTAAGAGATTAAACACATGATGTAGGAACAATTGTGTATGTGGCAACAATGTATATTTTGCAAGCCAAAGGAGTAAAGAATTATATGACCAACCTATATTGAAGCTGATAGTGTTGACAGTCGAGCCTCCTCTTTAATCCTTCGTGCAACATAAGGGTTGTGTTGCATGCATGTGTATCTGTGGAATGTGAATGAAGGGTGGATATGAAGACCCCCAAGATGAGTGACTCTAGAAATTGTTGTGAATGTTAACCCTTGCCGGTCAATGTTGCCAATGTCAATGGTGGCCCTTTCAAGTGTAAGGCCTTGTGATTTGTGGATTGTTAAGGCCCATGCCATTTTTAGTGGAATTTGCCATCGGCCACCATGGCTCAAAGGAGTAATAGGGACATCTTTTGGATTGTTTGGATCCCAAGCAGGCCCTATGTAATGCTTGAAACGAACAACAACAAACAAAGGGATTTGTGGTGGTTTTTCACCTTGTTTGTAGATAATGTGTTTGACTTGTCCAAGAGCACCATTGACAAGGCATGTATCAGTCCATAGATTACAACTTAGCATAACCTTTTGGTTGATGCATAATAGAATCTTAGGTTGGAGTTGTTCATCGTCTGGATTTAAGTGTGATGAGCTCCCTATTTGCTCTGCAGTGGATAGGGCAATTGGTTGTGCCAAAGACAACAACATGCACTTATTATGGAGCGACGCCATATCATTGGTTGCAAAAAGATGTATTGATGATAAGAAAGGACTTTGTTCTATGGGCGTTAGTGCTGAGTTTGAACGTGACATTAGCAATTGCCAATCTGCAATTGTAGGTTGAGTTTTCCTTAAATTGCACAAGAGTTGACGAAATAGAATTTGAGTGGGATCCTGACTGCTCTGATAGAACATTTTGGTAAGTTTAGTCACTGTTTCGAAGCTACGCCATAGTGTCCCACTATAGGAAGAAGAAGAGTACATAGGAATGTCTTTGACAGGCAGAAGTTGGCCCAAGTCTCTGAAGAGTAGGATGGAACGGCCTCCAAATGGTGTTTGGTTATGTGAAGGGAAGGCTTCATGCAAGCGAATGTTAATACGTTCTACCAGCTTTGGACCGACGAAGCTCATTTTGTCTATCAAAATGTAGCGAACACAAGACATTTTTTCTTGGAAGTTTGCTAGTGTCTGGCCTTGCAAGGGAGCCATCTCTTTGATGGGTATGCAAAGTGCGGAATGTATTGTTGTTGCTCCAATGTTGAAAGCTACAACACCTGTAGGTGCAAGAAGTAGGAGGGGAGTCTGACCATTTGGAGCTGAACCATTAAGTGCGGACCTGATTTCTTTGATTAGGTGTGACTTTCTGGTGCCTACAGTTCCTTGAACAATTATTTTTAGCGGTGGTTGGTAAGTGTTGGAGGATAGGTGCGACAACACTAAATCCAATGTTTTTTGTTGTTTGGATGAAATGGCATGCGTGGTGTTTACATTGAGTGGGTGGGGGACTTGAAATGTTGTTCGGTTAGAGTCTACAAAGCTAGTAGCCATGCTATGATGTAGTGGATTTATGGAAGGAGTCTCCCAATCATGATTAAGGTCTATTTCATGGTCACCCAACATGTCAATTTCAGCAAGCTGGATCGGATGGCCTAGGTGTACACTTGACAAAACTTGCCATTCAGATTGGTTGCATTGATGTGGTTGTTCCTCGTTGTCCGAAGGAGTGCCCGGTTTTGGATTGGCGGATGTTTCAGGTGTAGTGCGGTGCACATGCCATGGATGGTAACTGCATGCCAGCCTCTCCCAGTTAGCAATAATTTCAACGGTGGATGATCCACAGTCATATGCAATGTTACAAATTGGTTTGTAGAGAAGCAATTCACTCCAACAAAAGTCATGAAATTGTGGGTCATCCCTTGCAGGAATGCTTGTGAAGTGTGGGGATACTTGAACAATTGCATTTTTGGCACGCTCTTTCCATTGGTTCGTTTTACGAGTTGCTTTGAAGCTCCATTTTTGTGTGACATCAATGAGGGCCAATGTCTCCATACAAGCAGGACAAGCCATGTATGCATCAATGTAGTCTGTGTTTATGGATGTGGATGTGGGTGAGAGTGGAATGCGTTGATAGTGTTTTTGGTTTACATTTAAAGAAACAAACGTCCTGCTGGACAGGCAAAGGGGTAATTTCAATAAAAGGTGGCAACTTTCTTGGGCACTTATATCACAGTCAACAAGGTTGTCAACAAGCATTTTTCTAAAAGCTATAGGTGTTGGCTTGTCAGGATCTAAGCTAGTTGAAATACGAGAAAGCATTGCATGATATGTTTCGGATTTGCTTTCTACTTTTGCTACATACTTTGCTATATATTTGAGCACTGCATCTATTGAGAGAATGGGTTGGCAATCTACATTTTCTCTCCAAATAGAGAGGATTGTGGGGTTGTGAAGATTCAAATGGTTATCATTGCGAGCAGGGGTGTGCTTTGGCAAGCCACTCTCAATTGAAAGGGTTGAGGTATCTTGGATGGGCCAAGGGGCTTTGTAGCGGCATTCAATGGTGGTTCCTTTTTTTCGCAAGCATGTGTTCAATGTACAATGTGTATGGCGTTGAATGTAGTTGAGTAGTTCATTGTAGTCATGTGAAGGGTTGGACAACATAATCATTCTTGTGTCCAATAAGCAGGGGTTGTCAAAGGTAGACTTTTGAACCCTTTCATTTGAAATTGGATGTGGTCGTGGGTTCCATGCAGAGACATATTTGTCAATGTAGTTGAGTGCATTTTGTACTGATGCAAGATTATTCCATTGTAGTTTAGCAATATCAGGTGCTTCTTTGAGCCAAACGAAGCCATGGACATGTGCAGATCCTCGGTGTTGCCATTCATACCTGGAGAGTGGAGATCTTAGCAAGCAATTGGTTTATGGAAAATATTTTTTTAAAAAGATGTGAAATATGTTTACCTATACCAGTAGTCAGTTGTGCAGAGAATCTTTTCCAAAACCTCTTCACGAAAAGCAGTAAATATGTGATGCATGTAAAGTGCAGAGAGGTGTGGGTTTTGCACTATATTCTGGATCCTCCATTGACATGCAGCTGAAGGATTTGTTGGTGCGGTAGATGGCATGATGTTGTGTAGGCCAGGCCATTTAGTATCTGCTGTGCTGAGGGTAAAGAAAAGACTAGGGCAACCAACTTGAATAACCATGTCAGATAGCTCCCCCCTACGGTGACTCCAAAAGGGGCGTGTGCCACATATAACTGAACCAAACCGCATAACCTGGTCTACAAGGTTGTCATCGAGAAGGTCCTTCAATCTTTGTCGCAGGGCAAGTATTGTTGTCGGTAGGCTACATTCCAAGTGTTTTTTAACAAAAACAGAAGTTGTGACTAGCTTCGATGGCGCATAAGAATATTAAGTATGAAGTATCTAAACCGTGGGTGTTGGCCAAACCTATTATCATGGTATCTAAGAAGGTGGAGAGCATATTCATGTAGCTTGACCTCTTTCATATTTTGTTGGTTGAATGTAGCTGTGCCCTTTGGAAACAATGTGGGGAATGCCATAACAAATAATCCATCAGTGGTGTATTCATTGATGTGTGTCAAAGAAACTGATGGCCAATCAATAGAAGGAGTCAAGGGTCCTTCCCCTAATTGCAACAAGGCTCGCAATTCTTCCACTTCTGTATGGGCAGGGGGAAGGTTAGCCACAAACGATGTTGTTGCTTGCACATTTTGTTGCAATTGCTCTTCATCTGCATTATCTGTTTCCAGTAAACTTACATTAGAAGGATTTGAATTTGAGGTTGTTGCACGTAGAAGGTCTGAGATGTCAGTGGAGGCAATTGGAAAACATAAGAGAGATGCCTCATCTAACTGTACATCTTTGTAGTGAGGGTCATTATAGATCTTATATTGTAAATCCTCGTGAACACGTGTTCTGCAAACATAGAAGTTATACTGCTGGGTAGCAACATTTTTTTTGTTAACTATGAGTATATCAAGGTCATGTATATGTCGTGGTAAATAAGTTGCAATTACAGTAATATCCTGAGGAAAACAAATAGTGTGGCCATTGTATTTTAATTGGCCTCCTCTTGCATAAGTAACTTGGAGGACAAGGCTGACACAGGCTATAAGCATCTCCTCGATTTGAGTAAGGCATTGCAAACATGCAGGTTGTTCACCAGGGTCCATGTTGTTCCACTTTGAGAAGCGATTGCCATTTTTTTCTGAAATGCACCTTGAACAAGTAGTACTACCATTAAATTGCCTAGTTTTTATTCCTGGATATCATTCCAAGCATACTTGGCATGTTGAGATGTTTGATAGGCTATCCAACTTTGAACGGAAGGAATTCCTAGCAATGTAATAGTTTGGGGGAAATAGTGGAGGATGTTGGATTTGGGAGGGGGAGTTGGGATGTAATATAGGTTGCATATGTGTTGCAGGTGATTGTAATGGGGAGGGGTTAATGGAAAGAGAGGGTGTGGATGTGGAAGCTCCAACATGGAGGTTGTGACGGTTTTCTCGTCTCCCTCTATTAAAAGAATCCTTCTTTGCATGGTACCTTAATCGTTCGAGATGGTTACGACGAGAATGCTTTGCTTGCAATAATTTTGCTTGATTTTCCATGACAGGGGTTGCTGGGAATCAAAGCAATGCAATATTAATATTTAGAAGAATTTTTAGGAGTGACATTAACTTGTGTTGTTGTAAGAAACTGCAATAAATTCTATCTAAATTGTTTATACATAATTAAATTTCAATCAAAAATTACTCACTATCATATGATGACCTTGATTAGCTTGTGTTAAATTTGATAGAACATTGATTCTTTAAGCACATCAATCCAATAACTTGTACCTAAAGGCAACATTTCCAGATAGTAGGTAAATCTGTTTATTGTGAAGCAATCTAGCGGGCCAGCCTTTGTTCAATTCTCCATTGAGAACTGCACAAACAACATCATTTCTTAAATGACCTACCAATTGATCTCATATATTAATTTTGTTTGAAATCTAAATTTGCATCACTCATTTGAGATGAGCACATCGACTCAGAAGGATCCAAACAAGAGTAAAACAAACCCTCAAATTTTGAGGTTGGGTTATAAGTTATTGGCATTCTTGTTTGTGTAATTATTTGTTTCTTGAGAAGATGATGGGGTTAGAAAATAGAGGCATCAAGGTAAAAGAGATAACATTTAAGGTAATCTATCACCTATGTATAATCATAAAAGGTGGTGAAAACTGTTATAAAAGTTGGATAAGGCACATATGTTGGTTTCTTGTACCTAAAATGAATCTATACCTTTAAAACCATTCTATAAGTCTGATTTGTTGATGACTACATGCAGCCACGTGAGAAAAACTTCCAGATCTATATTGAAGATTAAATTTAAATGTAGCTTAAATCCTTGTAATCATTTGCTAAGTGACCTACCAATTCACCTCATATACTACACAAAAATATGCAAACTAATAATCCAAAAATCTAGCTAATTTACCTAATGTAATATTTTTTAAGTCGATTTTCCTTTGTTTATGAAATAGGTCTCTTAGAGAGCACATTCTATCATTTATCGAGAAGGGGCAAAATGAGGATATGGCACTTCACCATCTATTGTCATATCTAGTTTGGAGTTTATGAATAAATTTGTCAAATTTAAAAAAAAAAACACAAAACATCAAAAAAAATTGTTCACACACATTACATCACTATAGACACGAACATGACATAAGAAAATAATATTATAAACTAACATATAAAAACCAAAAATAGACACGAACATGACATAAAAAAATAATATTATAAAATATAAACTAACATATCAAAACCAAAAATATATATTAAAATATATATTTTTTTAAGTTATCTTCTATAGCTTTGATGTGTAATAACTGGTATTTATTTTCTGCTCTATAAATTATATGTTAATTTTGTAATCTCCAACTACATAGTACTAATCATCGCTTCTTGTTACTTACAAGTTTTAAAATCTTAAAAAGCTATAAATGCTAGAAAAGTTCCCATACAAAAGCATTTCCACTAAATCTTATTTCAAAAATTCCGTCGAATGAAACATTAAACTTTGAAGCAAAACCTTGAATATCAAAGAAATTGTAGCAACTCTTTTAATTTCAAACAAATTTGATACAAATTGTTTTAATTTCATGGAAAATTTGAGGCAACTCTTCATTTCTACGAAAACATATGTTCAAAATTTTTGAAATGAAGTACACAATGTGGGCTGCAAAAATTCCATTAAGTGTGACTAACTCTAGAACCCTAAAACCTGACCATGGCAATAAAAAAAGTAAAGATTTCGGACACTAAAATTTTTCTTTGATGGATGTTCATACCCTATTCCAAGTAGATATTAAACATAACATATAACTTCTACTGTTATTGTACATTAGGCAGTAGATATTAGGTAGAGAGGATGCAATTTTTTTTATTGCTTTCTATGTCTCGAAGTAAAAATTCAATCCCCAATGTCCCTATAATGCTACTGTGGTCACTTAAATGAAATTTACATCAAAAGACAATATGCAGAAAATGAGAGAATATTAAACAAACAAATTACAGAAGTGGAAGATAAACTATAGCAAGGCCTGCTCAGATTATGATTTGATCTCTTTAGATTACTTGTTGTCAGGATAAGCAAGAGGCCTGGTGAATGAAACCTTTGTAAATGATAACTGAATTAAATATACCATACAAGAATGTTCATTGCCATATTTGTTAAATAATTCCCTACAAATGGATAGTTTGCTACTTCAAACATACCATTCAAGAAATGCACATTTCCATATCTGTTAAAATTATCTCAGGTAGATGATTTGCCACATCAAATAGAACATACAATGCATGTGCTTATTGAAAGACTCCTTTTGAAAAGACGACTTGGTGCATCGAGTGTACCATACAAGAATGCCCCAACCTAGTTCGTTCTACATTTCAAAACAAACCCACTGTTCAATGCCAAATGCCCTTAAGAAATCGATGGTCATTATAAGGTTTGTATAGGTACTACAGAACAATTAAAGTTTGGAAAACCCAATTGATTCTTCACTTGAACATCCCAGATTGATACATAACATGGAGTTGGTCTACATGAGGAATCTGTAAAATACTAAATGAGGCTTAATCGTCACTTTAATGGAAGGAAAAATATCCAACAATACATTTAACTTTTTTGAATGGATATAAGATTAGATGTTTATCTCCCCCTACCCACTATAATTGGACCGCTAGCCTAATTAAAGCATAAAACCCATGATTTTAATGGGAGTAAAGAAAACCTAAACTATTACCAGAAAATCCATGGAAAGGCAGAAACATCCATCGAAACGTAATGGAATGGTGATTATTTTCGCATATCATAGTTGCAAATGCTTTGGTAAACATGTATGCAAAGATGTGGAAGCATAGAGAAGGCACGCGAACTGTTTGATCAGATTCCTCAAAGAAATGTGGTCTCATTGAATGCTGTGATTGCAGGGTATGCATAAAATGTCTTTGTTGAAAAGGACTTACAAACTTTCAACAAAATGTGATTGGCAGGTGTAAAGCCAGAGTTCGCAGCCTCTGCTAGCAATCCTCACAGCCTGTGTAAAAATGGGAGCTTTGGAACAGGGTATGGACATTCATCAAATGATGAATGATAGAGGATTTTTTGCAGATGATGTAGCTGTAACTACCCTGGCAGACATGTATGCAAAATGTGTAAGCATAGACAAGGCACGTGAATTGTTTGACAGAATGCCTGCAAGAAATTTCTTCTCATGGAATGACCTAATTGTTGGATATCCAAAATGTGGAAGCATAGACACAACACCTGAACTATTTGACAGAATGCTTCAAAGCACATTAGATGGTCATCCTAAGGTTTGTATAGGTACCCTCCTACCTATACAAATATGCTCTTTATTTGCTTGTCGTCCATAGCGAAGACGACTTGGTGCATCCAGTGTACCATACAAATATGCCCTAGCCTAGTTCGCTCTACATTTCAAAACAAACCCACTGTTCAATGCCCAGCACCCTTAAGAAATTGATGGTCATCCTAAGGTTTGTATAGGTACTACAGAACAGTTAAAATTTTCTGAATGAATATAAGATTAGATGTTTATCTGCCCCTGCCCACTGTAATTGGACCGCTAGACTAATTAAAGCATAAACCCATGATTTTAATGGGAGTAAAGAAAACCTAAACTATTACCAGGAAAATCCATGGAAAGCCAGAAAGAAGCAAGAAAGGTGAAATACCCATGGGCTGATTCTGTCATTCCTTGTCAATGTGGTGAGCAATGATATCCTCCTACCTCTGTCGTAGTTTTCTCTTTATTTGCTCCTCATCCACAGGGATCTTCACACAAGTTGTGTCCTATGATCAACGATGCCCTAGAGCTGCTGCTTCAAAGTATTAACAATAAACGAGGCTGCTTCAAATTTGCACCGGTCTACACTCGGATATTTCTGTCTGACTCCCATCGCAGAAGGCGGATATTTCTGACCAACTCTCTTCAGCGTAATAAATGCGCGAATGAGACAAAAGGCTCAATAAACGATCAAGATCGGCATAAAGATGGTCTTGCATTCTCTTTTAAGTCGTCGATAGTAAAAAATGAATTGGCAAACATCGTTGAGGGAACGCCTTCGGCGTAATAAAATAAATTAGAATAAAGTGGAAGTTAGAGTCAAATCTTAGAGCTCACTAGTCAAGATGCTTGCATGACACATGGAAATCTAAGTCATGTATTGTCATTTGACAATTGTAATGACACTGCATACTAGGAAACTCGTCATTCCTTAAATCTCACACCCAACTCCATATAGAATGTGAAACATCATGTATAACAACAACTCTAGATATGAAATCAAATCAAATGAAATTATTTAAACTAAATATTTAATAAAAATGAAATGACAAGAAAAGAGAAAAGAGAGTGCAAAACGTCATTTCGATAAAGAACCCCAAATGACAACCTACAAATTGAGAAGAGGAAAAATTTTGTGGTTGCTAAGGAGCTTACCATGAATGGTCAAACCCCTACTATGATCTTTCAACCATTATAAGTAGTTAAGATGTAGAGAAGAATAAAATAGTGTTTGCTTTTATCTTAAGTGTGTCTATGAAGGTGAAAATAGTGATAAAGTTATGAGTACAACTATAGGGAGTACGAATTACTATGTCTAAATGAAACATAGAAAAATAGGTGGGTTTACATGTGGGGTGCACCAAATATGATAAGAAATGGACCTATCTTCCTCTATTTCATTAGGAAATGAGATCCACACAAATAATTATCTTACAACCCTTAGGTGATTGAACCCAAGGTGTGAATCTTTAGATGTCCTTTTTGTGTCAAGACGGGGGGGTCTTGCTCAAACAACACTTTAGGGAGAAAAACTAAAAAATAGCAAACTAACTCCAAAATGCAATCTAACACTTGGGATAGGAAGATTAAACTCAGTACCGACATAATCAATAAACAATAATACATATCAAAAAAGGGAAGATCTGAATTTACCTTTCACCAAAAGTTAGTTTCTGAAGCTAATATGGGACTCATTCGCCCAGGGATGAATGGGTCCTGAGTTAGGGTTTTTTTGCAACTTTTGGGAGCTTCTACTACATATCTAAATCCTCCAACTTGTCCAAGTTTCAGACCTTCAAAAAATAAAAATAAATTATGTAGATGAGTTTACATGAGAAGATGACAACTTTGACAACTTTTTGCAACTTTGACAACTTCAATTTTGCTCTTCAAAGGATCTTCAAGATTTCTTCCACCTAGATCTATAGACACAATTCAAGAGGGTAAAATGTTTTGTTTTTGGTGAATGGGAGTTTGCCTTTTTCAAACCCCATTTTGGTAATTAAACCTTGAAATGAAATGAAACATGAAAGAAGGAATAAAGAATTAGCAAAGCAATGTTACCACTCAAAAAATCCTTGAATAAACCTTGGAATGTAGATCTATAACTTGCATGAAATGGCTTCAATGGATGTGGATCCTAAACCTTGAACCTTGACTTGAAATAGTACTTTGAATGCTTGAATGGACCATGAAACCTACATCACAATATTAGCTCCAAAAACATGCATGATGCAAGAAGACTTTGACATGATAATTGGATCTTGATTGATATAATAAATCTGCCTTTGAATTTCTCCAAAATGCTCTTGAAAGTTCTATCTTAGATCTTGAAAATTGCTAGGTGAAACATAGTGAAATAACCTTATATTTATAGTTATGTATCCTCAATTTCCCCAAAATTTAAATATCACAAAACGACATTGAAATATAGATTTGAGAACATTAAAATACCACCAACAATATAATTTAAATTTAGGTCCTAGGTCTAAAGGAGGACCCATTCGCCCGTGGGTGAATGGGTCTTAGGTCCTTAAACTTAGGACACACATTGCTCAATGAGAAGTGTCATGTTAACGTGAAACGAAACTAATTCCCAAATTTAAGATGCAATGATTTAGTTGATTTCCACATATTAATTCTAAAAACCTTTTATGCACAAATTTTAGTATAATATTTGATGCTCCCATAAAGATTTTGAAATTAAATTTCATATAATAGATTGATCAACAAATTTCATTCAAATACATTCATTCATGTTGTAAATAAATTATTAATTCAATAAACTCAAAGATTTAAAACACTTTATTGCTCAAATAATTTATCAAACTTTAATACTTATCTTTTAAAATGTGCAGAAGAAATTCCCAACTATTGTTGGAATGGTCCTTGGTTCAACCTCTTCCATCTATGAGTAGTCTAGGAGGAAAGCACACTTCTCCAGTCTACATGAGTGTTGGTTCCATCGGAACAATGCTCAACACTCGTGCCACAAAACCATGCCTTGGTCAGGACCGTCCTGAGTGCACACACTTGTACCCCAGGTTGGACACCCACTATAGGAGTGCCCCTTCTCCATCCTACTCACAGCCTGCTAATCTGGAACCCTATTCCTGCAATGTGTTGTAATTGTCTTGTTTTCTTTTCTTTTCTCCCTATGTAAATAATTTAGTTTTCACGGGTTTGTATACAACATAAAGGGTAGTTCCAAACGACACACCTTTTTATAAATAATTACAACATCCCATGAAAAATCTAATTATTGTTTTATTACATTTTATTTCTTGAACTATTACATTAGTTCTCATTTTACTTTTATTCTCTTTTATTTTATTTTTTTTCCTTTTTTTCTTCCATGGGGAAAAGAGTCTCATAACATAATGTATTAATGAATGTTAGGTTTCTTCTTTGGAAAATGTAATTAAATACTTGGTAAATGAATTAAAGGACCAATTAAGGCATAATTAAGCTCAATTAATTAAAGTGGCCCTAAATAAGTGTGAAAGTGTAAAGGGGCACACTTTACTACACTAAAATAAGGCACAATTAAGTCCAATTTCACTAAGAGGGTTCAAACAAGTGTGAAAATGTAAAGACATATTTTTTCACTACATTTAGCCCCCACTTTAGTGAGAGGATGGCCTTGCGTCAAACTCACACTAAAGTAGACATTCAACACATATGTATGCAACAACAAAAAGATACTCAATCGTACAACATCAAAGACTTAAAGAAAAGGTAAAAATAAAAAGGGTGGATCAAGCCTCAACTATCCAACATGATGTGGAACATGCCTCAACTATTTGTCCAGAAATATTCTCAAGCGAAACCCTGGCTATCCACTATGCAAACAACATGCATGCTCACATGGGCTAATGGAACTCTGATTGTCCACTAGGCGAGCCCCCAAGGGTGGCAAATGAGAGAATATTATTAGGCTTCCATACCATATCAAAACTATCCCTCTGATAACTTCAATAAGGCACCACAAAAAAAAAAAAACTTTGAACTTCATAAGGCCTAACAAGTTGTGTTATGCTAAGCACCTATGAACAAACAGGCAAGGCTCCACTGGCAAGCAAAGTGTGTTATGCTTGGTGGCCTTGAAAAGGGTTCAAGCTTCACAAGCTTAGCAAGTTGTGTTATGCTAAACACTTATGAACAAAATGTAAATAAACATATTCAAAAGGATTTTTCTTAGTTCATGTAAGGTCTCCTTTTAGTGAACATCGTTCCTAATGTCTCTAAGAGAGGACAAGTCAAGGATAGAAGATTCACAACTTTTGGAATGCAATGCGTAGCATCACCATTAAGAGTAAATTTATATGCCAAAAAAGGTCACACTCCTAGAAGACATCAAACCCAATGGTACCACCAAGAAAAAGGCACATCGCAAGAAGTAAGAAAATCACACGATGAAACACAAGGAATGCCAAAATTTTCAAATTTAATAATGCCAATGTATGCCCCCACTTTAAATAAATTGCTAACACCATTACTATGATAAATTACTTTAAAGTAGCAAATAATCAATGCTAGTTCAATAAAGAAGACATGCGAGCTTATTCAAAAAGCCCTATACCAAGTCATATGTCTCTAAATGAAGCT
Organism: Sequoiadendron giganteum; assembly: GCA_007115665.2. Classification (NCBI taxonomy): domain Eukaryota; kingdom Viridiplantae; phylum Streptophyta; class Pinopsida; order Cupressales; family Cupressaceae; genus Sequoiadendron; species Sequoiadendron giganteum. The sequence goes on along the minus strand of CM021100.1, from coordinate 229,529,098 downwards.
ACATCATGAAAAGAGAGAAAGGGTTTGCCCCCAATATGAAATCCCAAAACACATAAGGGATCTATGGATTTGGGGTCAGTATGTATTTGCTATAATGTTGTTATAGAGCTCAGAAATGTCATCATTCCCCAAATACTCACAAAATAAGAATGACACATAAAGAGAAAAAATAAAGAAAAATCTTTTGGTTCAACATGGAAGAGACCTAAATGCCTTGATGCCTTGTGTCATCCCCAAATGGAAAACATAAGATAAAATAAAAGACAAATGTTTTCAACATATTTAGAAGAATGTAGGTACAAATAGAGGAATGCGAATGAATAGAGACATCAAATAGAATAGTACCAGGGATCACATTACACACATGCAATCACACAAAGAACATGGAAAAGAAAACAAAGACAAAACTAGCAAGGCACATGCGAGTCAACCTATAGCAGGTTGTTTGCATCTCAATCTTGTTAAGTATATGAGAAAGGAAAACAACTAGCTAAAGAGATAGCATCAAGTACCAAACTAGGACAAGGCTATCTAATTCCTTGCCCCCACTAATTGCAAGGAAAGGATGAGCCAAGATAAGTGATGAGAATGAGCTCCTTGCAATAAAGAAAATGATTTTCAGTGAATTCAAAGCATGTAATAGTGAGTATCCAATGATCCTACAACTATTACATGGCAAGGAGAAAATTTCATGTAATTACTATCCAAACATTTTTATAAATGCTAGAAGGGGAAAAATCACTCAATACGATCTTTAATGCACAACATGTTGGACTCAAGGGAACACTAAGAGGGGGGGTGAATTAGTGTTCAACGATTTTTATCTTTAATCATCAGAAACTTGAAACCAATACAACATAATATTGAAAGATAGATGCATCCATTCAAATTAATCATTCATGACACCATAACACACAATTTTTTTGCGTGGAAACCTTGTTAGGGGAAAAACCATGGTGGAGGTTAATCCACAATTTGAGTACTCAAATATAGTTGTATACAAAAGGGAATGCACTTGCATTCAGATGCACTACCTAGAGCTCACTGCTCAAGAAAAAGGCTCACTTCCATACAAAAGATTCAAATTAAGACCATTTGAAAGTTGAACTAAGATGATAGCATCTATTCATGCCAAGTTACAGTTATGGTGAAGCTCATAGATTGAATTCTGGATCTGCAGACTAATTCTTCTCTTCACTCTACTCTGCTCTCCTCTTATATGCTCTTCGCATCATATCAAGATAAATCCACACTATTACTCTGCTAAATCTCACATCACACTTTGATATACTTTTATTCACTTATCATGGCTCCCTCTACATTTTCTACACACCAAAATGATAGAATCGAACTCATATATATATCCACAAACAAGCATTTGTTCATTCATCAGTCGGCTTCATAAAATATTAAGTTACTTCCACCTTGTCGGCTAGATCCACCACAAATTATTTATGTGCATCCTCCAAATTTGGTTAAGAAAAAGAGAGGACCCAAACAAACATAATCGAGCATGAATATATTTAATTAATTACTTCTTATACATCTGCGATTACTATATTTTTTGGGTCGGCCTACTAGGACAAATAGCCAAAAAATTAGTATATCGCATCTCCTAGATCATGAACTAGTGAGTGTGTATCAAAGAAATCCTTCACCAAGGTATTACAGACATCAACAAACCTTCCTCGGAGATCCACAACCCAAAATATCTATCTGGTGGGGTGTTTAGATCAACTTTTATGCTTATAACCAGATGTCTTATTCTTCACTTTGTTCTGCTGGTAGAAACCGAAACTATACTACAGATGAATTTCATTAAGGTTGTCTAGACTAACTTAGGTTTCCATCAATGACAACACTTACAATCCATACACCAACAATCTCCCCCTTTGGCATTGATGGCAACACTTAGTGAAAAATGACTAAGTGTCATAATCATTATAGGTATGCTGCCAAATCTTTTACTACATTCTCTCCCCCTAAGATTTATAAGGTATTATCTCCCCCTATAAGGCATTTTTAACTACATTCTCTCCCCCTTTGACATCAATGAAAAAGCATGGATTCCATATGCCAAAAATACAAAAAGTGAACAATGAAAGAATAGTGAAAAATCACTTATATGTCGATACCAAGTGACAAAAAACTTGTTCAAAATCCTCAAAGCTTCAAAAATTCATCACATATATGTTGATAGTTCTCCTCCTTTAATCAAAATTTCAAAAATTTGAAAGACAATTAACTATTAACTTAGAAGATTATCTTATGGATTTTTTTCATTTTTGGAAGGAATTTCTTCTAGGCCTCTATTTTAATTCCAATGATAATGATCAAACTATTGTTCTTGGAAGTTTTGTTAACAACTTCAACTAAAGACTCAAGAATTATAATTGCTTCTTCTAATTCCTCACCATTCTTTAGTATTTCCACCATCTGCTCCAATCTGCATTCAATCAAATCCTTTACCTTCCAAAAGTTGTCCAAAAGAGTGTTCTTGGAGAGTTTATTTTTTGTGTATTCTAACTATAGCTCCCAGATTCTTCTCTTGATGGTGCCATCTAGATCTTGAGATGTGTCAAAAAAAATTCCAATGCCATTCAACTCGGTTTCAATCTGATCCAACTTCTCTTTGTAATTGTTGACTGCATGGGGCCAATGGATACAATACTTGTAGATTCTAGTGGCTGAATTTATGCATTGCCTTAACTCATTCATTTTCTTCTTTAGTTTGGAAAGGAATAATCTGAATTGCTCCTTCAAGTGAGAGACAACTTCACCATATTTCTTTTCTTGTGCTTCAAAATTCAATGTTTCTTTGTTGTACTCAATTATTTCATCAGGTAGAATGTTCTGTAGACTTTCCAACTTAATCTTGCATTGCTCAACATGAGCATTCAACACATTTAGAATCATGTCTTGATCATATGATGGTCTAACATACCATAACTTTTCTATTTTCTGCATCCCACCTTCTCCTTGAATAATCTGTTGTAGCTTATCTTCTATCCGATCATCTTCTTCCTCACCAACCTTTTATGGTTCTGATTCAATTTTTTGCGGATCCTCAATTTCTTCGTCAGATTCTTCATCTGGAACATCCACAATTTCCTTTTCCTTTCCTTTTTCCTCAATTCTAGGAACTTTGTTTTCTAGAGGGCTATATTCAATAGTTTCCTTACCTCTTTTCTATCCTTTATCAATGCTATCGGAGGAGGAACCAACTTCAATTGATCTTACCAGAAGGGGAATATTGACTAACCACACTTCTTAAGTACATTCTTAAAGAAATTTTCAAATTCCAAATCCCAATCAACCACACTCCTAGAATATGAATATATTTGTTTGCATACCAATTCATTTGTCTTCCATACCACATTATCAAGTTTCGACAAACAATTCAGAAAGTACATTACTAAGCTTGTAATCAAGGTGCCAAACCTGAAAGGGTAACCTGATTCCTTTGTTAGTTGTACATTCTCCATGAGTTCATCCTTTAGCAACCCGCATAGGTCAAATTCCTAACCTTCAACTATCATCTTGTGAGAAATATAGACTACACCAGCCGATATTGCTCCTTCTCGATTTCTGTAGAAGATTTTGTATACATAATCTTGTGTGCAATATAATTTTTAATAGGATTCTTGATTGTCACAATTATCAGGGATCTTTGATCTCCTATCACTCCAGTTAGGGTTTCGACCTCTTTGTTCCGAATAGGTTTTTTCCTTGGTATATTTCCAATTTTGCATAATCCTGTCAATTTTTCGATTACCTCCTTTGAAATAGTGTAAGGTTTTTCCAAAGTTAAGATATCATCATGTAATCTTCTTAATGTGAACTTCACAAATTCTATGTTCTTGAAGTACGAAAACTCATTCCAGATATCCAAATTTGTGTGTTTAGCTTCGCTCAATTTCTTCAACTCATCAGGTAGTAACAAATTCCTCATGGACCCAATCTTTGCATTGTTATACTCATCTAGAGTGATCAATCCTTTGATTTGTTCCATTTTTATTTTCAAGTTTAGGGTTCGCAACCACACACTAAATTGTATGAAGAATTCGAGATTAGTTTGAAATACCTAATTGATTTTGAGATTTGCCGATGAATCAATTTCACTGCTTCAAACTTCTTATGCCGAGTGATCTCCTTCTTTTCTTCTTCGTGCAAAGTCAAAAATGACTAAGTATACAACTTGTCTTTTAAAGCTCGCATACTTGTAATAAATGTGTTTTCCCTAAATTTCTGAATACTTTGTTTTCACAAACAATGACTGATAAATCTTCTGCGGACCTATGAGTTGTCTAAATTCCTTTTCCGACAGTACTTCAAAACTTCTGTACACCACAAATATACATTCTTGACTATTTTTTGCGTTATGGTACCATCCATAGATAGGGGAGGAAATATTTACTTGAAGAGCTCCCCCTAGGCTAGTGGCCTGAAATTAATTACCGAAAGAGTTACCAGAAGCAGGTTTTGGTGTAGAACCATTTCTAGCATCAGATTCATTCTTTCTTACCCCTGTCTTCTTCATTTGATCTCTGATTTCATCCGTAGTCACTTTCTCTTTCCCTTTATCATTTTTCTCTAAGTCTCTTCCTCTATATACTGGACCTCTTCTGTCTACATTTTTGTTTCTACAAAATTTTGCAATATGACCATACTTATTGCAATTGTAGCACACAATGCTTTCTTGTCTATTCCAATCATTCCAATGGCTTCTTCTTGATCTGCATTGATTAGCAACATGCCCAAATTTTCCACATGTATAACATTCAACATTCCTTCTTAACACATTTCTACATTCAATAGAATTATGACCAAATTTTTTGTGTTTGAAACATTGACCAAAGAATGATGAATCTCTTGATTTCATATTACTTCTACATTGAGCAATCACATGACCAAACTTATTGCAGGAAAAAAAATATCCATTAAACTTTTGAGCATTAGGTTGTCTTATCGGATATCTTCCACCTTTGTTCATCTATCTGAATTTATTTTGTCCTGGTCTAGAGCTTTCTCCCTTCTCATATCCAAGACCTCTTTTATCATTTCCAATATTCTATCCTTGTGTTAGCTCGTCAAGTTTTACTAAACTGATTTGAAAATTGTCTTTGTATTCATTTGCAATGACAAGATCATTCTTAAGAGTAGTAATCTACTTACCAAGTTCTTCTTCATTGTTTCTAGATCTTTGCAACTCACTTTCCAACTGAGTGAATTCCCCATTTATTTTCCTGCATTCATCAGATTTCTCTTTCAGGGTCTGAGCAAGATTTTCTTCATTTTTCTTCCTTTCTTCGATCTCCTTAGTCATTTTCATGATCATAGATTTCATCTCATATTTTAGATTTGTATTGTATCTAGCAAGCTTTTCACATTCTTTAGTTATTTCCTTTAAGGTTTGATTCAAGTGAGCATCATCCATATTTTCGTTCTCCTTCTGTTGTATCTGATCACAAAGATCATTTCTCTTCTCCCTGGATTTAACAATTTGATGTTTTAGTGATTGAATGAATTTCTCTGCATCTTTAAGATTCACTCTCAATTTATTAACTTCCACTTTAGACTAATCAAGGTCATCAAGTGCCACCAAAAGCTATTGTTGAAGACCATCAAAGTCCATTACATTCCAAGATCCACCTCAAGCTACTAAACTTCTTTTAGAGGAATTGTGCTCCGATACCAATTGTTGGATTCAAGGGAATAGTGAGAGCAGGGGGTGAATCAGTGCTCAACAATTTTTATCTTTAATCATTAGAAACTTGAAACCAATACAACATAATATTGAAAGATAGATGCATGCATTCAAAGTAATCATTCATGACACCATAACACACAGTTTTTTTGCGTGGAAACCCTGTTAGGGGAAAAAACATGGTGGAGGTTAATCCACAATTTGAGTACTCAAATATAGTTGTATACAAAAGGGAATGCACTTGCATTTAGGGGCACTACCTAGAGTTCATTGCTCAAGAAAAAGGCTCACCGCCATACAAAAGATTCATATTAAGACCATCTGAAGGTTGAACTAAGATGATAGCATCTATTCATGCCAATTTACAGTTCTAGTGAAGCTCATAGATTGAATTTTGGATCTACAGACTGATTTTTCTCTTTGCTCTGCTCTGCTATGCTCTTATCTTATCTTATCTTTGCATCATATCAAGATAAATACACACTATTAATTTGCTAAATCTTGCATCACACTCTGATATAATTTCATTCGCTCATCATGGCTCCACCTACATTTTCTACACACCAAAATGATAGAATCAAACTCATATATATATCCACAAACAAGGATTTGTTCATTCATCAGTCAGCTTCATAAAATATTAAGTTACTTCCACCTTGTCGGCTAGATCCACCACAAATTCTTTATCTACATCCTCCAAAGTTAGTTAATACAAAGAGAGGACCCAAACAAACATAATTGAGCATGAAGATATTTAATTAATTACTTCTTATACATCTATGATTACTATATTCATCGAGTCAGCCTACTAGGACAAATAGCCAACAAATTAGTATAGTGGATCTCCTAGATCATGAACCAGTGAGTGTGTATCAAAGCAATCCTTCACCAAGGTATTACAGACATCAACAAATCTTCCTCATAGATCCACAACCCAAAATATATGTTTGGTGGGGTGTTCAGATCAACTTTTATGCTTATAATTGGATGTCCTATTCTTCACTCTGTTTTGTCGGTAGAAACCAAAACTATACTACAGATGAATGTCATTAAGGTTTTCTCTACTGACTTAGGTTTCCATCAATGAAAACACAAGTACAAGCCATATGGAAACACAACACTCATCAGTAAGATTCCTAAGAGTTCTATGATATGCGTAATAATTCATGTTCTTAGGCTTGTTGCTTTTACTAGGAGGTGGCAATGTAATCTAGCCTAAATGAAGAAGGTGCTCCCTTTATTGTTCAATTTGTGTTTTAGTATGTAGGAATGATAGTTTTTTGAGTTTATAAGGTTTGGTTTTCTTACTTGTTTGAGGATCTTGTTGAGGTGGATTTGAAGGAGAAGGACCAAAAAGGATCCTACCATCCTTGTGAGACATTACTTCATCATTATGAGGGAGGAAATATGTATCCTTAAAAGATGTGGAGGGATAAGGATTTTGATATCCAAGTCCTTTAGTATCTTCAATTGGGATTTGTTCTAAAATTTTGTGGATTTCATGCTCATTAGTTATGTCACATCCTTGCTTAGTTAATATTTTAAATCCTTGGCCATAAATCTCTTCTAGGTTGATGGGTGTGTTGGTAACTTTGTTAACATAAGATGGATAGGTATGCCATTGATTAGAGGAACTAGGTTCAATCATTGTTGGTTTAAGCTTGGTTTGTGACTCAATTTTAGGATGTAAAATATCAAACATCTCAAGTTGGATATTAAGGGGTTTTGATTGTTGCATGAGAGGGTAAAAGGATGCATTACTTTCAATATTGTTAGGGAAATTCTTTATGAAATCATGCATGTTGTCATCATCTTCTCCTATGATATCAAGTTTCAACTTCATGAGTAGATTCATTATGAGTTGATTGAGCATGATTAGGTTCTATTGCATTAGGATCATTGCCAAAAACATAACTTGAAACATTAAAGAATTCCATAGATTACCAATGCATGTCCATTTTGAATTGAAATGCAAAGAGATTACAACATTTGAGATCTTAAGATAATTTTTTTATAATGTTATGTAAAAACCTAAAAATTATGTCTTGTAAATGTAATTCTGAATTCATGCAATGCACTAAATTTTTCAAATGAAGCTAAATATGATCAATTTGAAATAACATAAATTCTACAAACTCTAATGACAAAGAAAAATAAAATATAGAAATATATATTTTAATGCCCAAAAATGTAGAAAAAATCCCTAATCAAGGACTCATTCACCCATGGGTGAATGGGTCCTATCTGAGGGCTTTGAAAAGTGAATTTACAAATTTCTAAGTTGATTCCTATGGCTTTCTGATTCTGGACTGAGACAGGTGGTTACATAGATTTTTTTGTGAAATTGAAGTTTAATTGCAAATGCAAACTAGTGATAAATGACAAACTAGGAGACCTAATTTGATATGCAATTTTGATTCAATTTTTTAATTCAAATGAATGATGATATAATACCATGTAAATGCTTTACAAAATGATTGATTGTTTTGTATTTTTCATATTTAAAGAATGCAAAAATGTAATCCTAAAACCCTAAATGAGATGCAAATTAATGTAATTTAAATAACCCTAAATGAGATTTAATTCAATGTAATGCAATGAAAATGAATGCAAATCCTAAATCTAGGGTGAAAATGGACTCCAAAATTAGAAATATACAATGCTCAAAATTTGAGATCACCAAAATGAAACATAGGAAAATAGGTGGTGTGGGGTGCACAAAATATGATAAGAAATGAACCTATCTTCCTCTATTTCATTAGGAAATGGGATCCACACAAAGAATTTACTTACAACCCTTAGGTGAGTCAACTCAAGGTGTGAATTTTCAAATTTCCCTTTTGTGTCAGGATGAGGGTCCTAGTCAAACAACACTTTGGGGAGAAAAACTAAAAATAGTATTTACTAACTCCAAAATGCAATCTAACACTTGGAATAGCAACAATAAACTCAATACTGATAGAACTAGAAAATTAAATGTAGATTAGAGAAGGGAAGATTTGAATGTACCTTTCACCAAAAGTCAGCTTTTGAAGTTGATCAAGGACTCATTCACCTAGGGGTGAATGGGTCCTGAGTTAGGGTTTTTCTGCAACTTTCGAGAGCCTCTACTATAAATCTGAATCTTCCAATTTTCCCATGTTTCAAGTTCAAAAAGATGTAAATAAATTATGTAGATGAGTTTCCATGAGAAGATGACAACTTTGACAACTTTTAGCAACTTTGACAACTTCTTCAATTTTTCTCTTCAAAGGATCTTCAAGATTCTTCCACCTAGATCTGCAAACACAAATAAACAGGAAAAAATGTTTTATTTTTGGTGAATGAGGGTTTGCCTTGGTCAAACCCCATTTTGGAAATTAAACCTTGAAATGAAATGAAACATCAAAGAGGGAATGAAGAATGAACATAGCAATGTTACTTTGTGTGTTTAATTTAATGCGTTAGTGAGTAGTAATAACTAAACAACACACATGCAATGAAATGTACTATATCTAATGAAGGAAAAGTAATAACAAACTATCACAATCCTGCATTCAAACTCATCTCATCATCCTCTATTCTCGATGATTCCTTAATCCATGCTCCTAGAATTTGCGTTGCACATGAATTTATGGAATGACAACCTAAGAAATGAGTAGTTGTTTTGCAATGCAAACTACAATGCCTACAAGCTTATATTTTTGTATTTTCGAAAGTAAATTGCTGAATGATCTATGATAAGAAATTGTTGTTGATATTATGTTAGACTAATGATGCAAAGCTAAAGCTAAAATTGTATGGAAGATGCAAGAAACTAAACACTAGAATTGAAATGCCATGATTAAAACAAACTAAAAACACTAAAATGCAACTACAATGCTCTCCAAATGCTTTCAAACTTCAATGAAATTCCTGCAACATAAACTTGTCCAATTCTACTTGTTGAAAATCTGTAGCAATGAGTTCTATTTATATAACTTTCCAAGTTGGGAATGATGTGGCAATGATGAACAGTCGAGATTGTGATCCTGCAGCATCTAAGGTTGAGCACAAAGAAGTTAGAGAGAATCATGGAGGTGGTTCCCTTCTTGAGATCAATTTTCCAAGTGTTGAAGGGAATCAAAAGAAAGAAGAAGCCATGTGTCTAGGAGGTTTCAAATTGGTTACAAGTTTGTTGATGGAAAATCCATAATTTTTAATTTATAAAATTCAATTTCATGTGACACATGGTGAGGTGGCAGGTGAGGTGGAAGGTAGTTAGGAACATATGTAGAAATGTGCTTAAATTGAATTAAAAACTCAACCTAAAATGGAGAGGAGAAATTAGCCAAATGACAAATTAATTAAATTTGTGCATTTTAACTAATTTTAAGAAGAATATGATTTAGAGGCCAATTTGAATTTAAAAATTCAAATTTGAATGAAAGAGGGAAAACTAATTAAATGACATTTTATTTTATTTGTGCATTTAATTAATCTGAGAGGAAGTGATTTTAGATAAGAAGAAATATTTAGAAATGAACTATATAAATAAATTCTGCAATTTATTTATAAGTAGAGGAATTAAGATTTTTATTAATTAAATAACAAGTATTTAATTAATTCGTGCTCAAACCATTTTTAAGTGCATACATTTTTCCCCTCTTTGAAGTGATGTGCGCAAACGCATTGCTTCAAAGAATAATTTTTTTCGACCGTGATGATAAAATTTCAACATGCCCCAGACTCTGATTTTGCAATGATGATGAAAGGATGCCCCCTCGAGAGATAAATCACGGATTTTTGAATTTTTTTGATGATTTAAATGATTTTTCAATGATATGTTGATGATCGTCGCTAGATTTGATAAGGATCCCCTGATTTATCTCCCGAAAATGATGATAGTTCTGCCACATTGTTGATTAATTGATTAAAAGGCCCATTTGAAAAATCAAATAAATGCCACAATAATTACCCCTTAATTAACCTTTAAAAGGTCAAAAAGGTTAAAAGATAGGTTCATTTGTAACTTGAGCATTTTGAAAACTAAGAGCTTGAAAAGAAAATATGGACAGGATTCCACGCCACACACACAGATTCGAGCGAGTTTTCCGCCACCAATGTCCAGCCACATATAGACCTTTGGTACGTACCCCAAAAACCACTTTTTCAATTTCGAATTTGAATTTTTCTCGCTTAATTTTCATTTTGAAATTTGGTAATTTCACACGTTTTAGCACATTAGGATAGACATTTAGTGCATACAAAACCCGTTTTAGTTTATAGAAACCCTGTAATAGTGCATCCAACCAAAATTGATGATTTTGATATATTCCTCCTAGATTTTGATGATTGATGATCATGTCAGCCGATGATAGGATGATGTGGATTGATAGGTTGATGATTGTCCTCATGATAGGTGAGGAACGATGATAGGATAGATTGATAGATAGATAGATTGATTGATTGATGATCATCCTCATGATAGGTGAGGAACGATAATAGGTTGGTTGATGATCGCCCTCATGACAAATGAGAGTCGAATAATAAGTTAGGTGCTCCTCGAGATTTGATCAAAATCTCACGTGAGCTGATTTGATTGACTTATATGATGATTGATAGGATGATTTAATTGATTGTTGACTTGATGCTTTAATTTGATTCTAGGAGGGTGGCTTAGGGAACCTTCAGGTTCGAGAGTTCTTTCTGAGGACATGGGACATGATCTCACAACTGACTCCGATAGATCTTGCCATCATTGATTAGTGTGGTCTGACTTCCTTGATAGACATGCCTTAGTACTGGATTAACCAGGGGCTACTGACAACACTTGCAGATTGGTGGCACAACGAACACAACACTTTCCATTTATTGATCGGAGAGATGACAGTGACCCCAGAGGATGTTTGCCGCATTTTGAGGATACCAGTTGTGGGGGAGTTAGTGGTTTACGATCATGAGTAGGGGGGCACAGATGCCATATGTATGATATTTTACGATGATTAGTTTATTGGTTATGATATTTCATGGTGGGAGTTGATTGATTAACTATATTGAAAGCTACTAGAAAATGCTAGTATAGGTATTGCAGATAGCTTGAGAGTGTAAAAATATGAGTTTATGAAAGAGAGATTTCAGAAATGGGGAGAAAGGAGGAAAATATGGGTGAGCTCAAGGACTAGAAAGCTATTAAAATTAACTCTAGATTTGTTACAACTAACTTGGGTAGGTATTAGGTGATAGAACATTATAAAATGACTATTGAATGATAAACTATTGTGGAATGTTAGTGCGCCAAACTAGCATCCAAAGAGTTTCATCTCTTTAAAAGATCAATTACTAGAAAATTATACGAAAACACATCTAAGATATAACTTTTTAAAAGTGGGGCCATGGGAGACAAGACCTTGACACCATATATAGAAAAAGGTTATTAAGGTAAGGGCCAAATAAACCTAAAAATATGCTTATAAAGATAAAAAACAAAGTGGATCTAAAATAAAATGTAACTTGTACAATGGTATGCAATTTTGACCTTACATTTTCCCTTACTTTGGCAGGCTTATGACACTAAGTGATATGTTAAGCTAAAGTAAATAAATAAAATATTGAAAGTAATAAACATAATAATTATGCAAAAATAATACTATAGAGGATTCTTCAAGCAGATTAGCTATGCCTCTAGGTTGAGAAATTAAAAACAAACATGTTAATCAACAAAAATATGCATAGAAATTGATATCAAAATAACATATAAAACTTGTGCAAGGAAAGGATAAGACAAATATAACCTAAGAAAATAAGGATGTTAGAAAATCATATAGTTAATGTTGGATTTGATGAATCTTGAACCCCACAACACCCCAAGGATCACTTGCAATATAAACACCCTATCACAAAAGAGAAATATAACTAATTATTTATGAAGCTTGAGATTTCATTTTATACAAAAAGATAATGATTATGATATATAATGAAGCCTTGGATGGGGGTATAATTAGATCATGATATGTGTTTTAATATTATAATTTGAGACAAATAAATACGACCTAATTAATATTAAACATGATAATATAAATAAGGCCTAATAGGAATTGATTCTAGGTTATTTTCCTTTTTCATGATAATAGCTAACACACATAAGTTGTACATAAAAAGGAAGATAAAACTCTAAAAAAAACATAAAATAATCACACAAGATGAGAGAATCGTAAATAGAGAAGCATAGTTCCAAAGTTCTTTGTTATTAGAAAAATTCAAAGTATGGTTCAAGGACTAACATACTCTATAGCTCGGAACCATACAATACCTTCATGGATCAGAAGTATTGCAAACTAGGTTACATAGTGACATTGAGAGGTATAAAAAAAGATAGGACATATGAATCACACAAGCTAGCAAATTTTGTTGTTAGGTGACTCATATTATATTAAAGTAGGTCATGTGAAGCCATGGGAAAGTGAACTACATTGCTACGTGATTCACATGCTACAAAAAAGTAGGCCATATGAAGTGCATATGATAAAAAACACCATTGCTAGGTGGCTCATAGAGTACCGACATTGTAGGGAGCACAAAAACAATGTAAGTGTTGTAAATTGTTGTCATTGATGTCAACACTAAGGAGATTATTGATAATTTTTTTCATTGATGTAAACATTGATTGTTGGTCATCATTGATGTTAGCACTTGAGAAGTAAGTTGTTAGTCCTTGCTATTGGTTGTAATTGTTATGTTTAGTTTGGGCTAACACTGGTGATGAAATTCATGGTTGGAGTCATGCCTTATCAAAGAAGAATTGTTGAAGTTCATGATTGGATGTCATGCCTTATCAAAGAAGAGTTGATGAAGTTCATATAATATATTATTACTATAAAAAGGCCCTTAAGTGGCGATGAAAATTCAGAAAATCGGAGTTAAGCAACTTGACATAAAAATTTGAATAGTTTATCTATATATAATTTCAAAAATATGTAAGAATAGAATCTGTAGAAATTGAATGTAGTTTCTAAAGTACTAGGTTTTAAAAAAAAAAAAAATCTATTTGGTGAAAATTTGAAATTTCAATGCAGTAGTACTTAAATTTTAGGGAAAAAATAAGAAGTGGGTGTCTGTCTGACCACCCTAACCACAATAAAATGATAATATATTTTTATAATATTTTAGAAATAAGTAGAGGACTCATGTCCCGATGTGATGCATATTTTTTTGTAATTTTTTTCCAAGTAAATAATTAATTATAATTATTTTATTACAAGTTTTAAAAAATATTAAAACTCATATGTTTGACCACCTTAACTTGGTCAAAAACTCATGAAATTCAATTTTTATTTTTTTAATCCTATAGTATGTGAAGCATAAAATGTGACGCATGTTTCAAATTCAAAAAATGTGATATCGTTTGAAAGCTATAAATTTTTTTCAATCAACCTATCAATCAAGACTTTAGTCACAATTCAAATAGAAAATGAATAATAATTTATATTGGTGAGCTGAGAATCTCCTCTAAAAACCCTTTTCGTTTCATCAATTTTGGGTAAAAAAAGTTGTCAGCCACATGAGCCATCATATCACTTACATATCGCCACTTTTTGGCCCATCATAATCCTGCACATACCCGGATCAAGAACATCAATACCTAGCTCGCACACATTTTTTAGAATTTTATTTTGATAATCTGCTATTTTTCCACATGTGCAAAATATAGAGCTTGATTTTCGGTGAAAAACCTATGTTTAATCAAACTAAAAAAAAAATACATAATAAAACCAAAACATATTAAAATTATATTCGTTGGATAGCTCATTCTGAGGACTACCATCGTCTAGTTGGGTCTATGAAGTGTCCTCCATTTTCATCCTCAACTCGAGCTTCGAAGGGAAAAAATTTGGAGTTTTTTGGTGCCAGAGGGGGAGAATGGGGGAAAAGGGGGTTTGCTCGAACCAGGGTTCATTCAAACCCCCTTTCCATAAGCATTTTTTTTTTCTTATTTTTCTAGGAAATGTGGGACCTGACATTAAATGGGTTCGCTCAAAGGGGGATTCTATTGAACCCCATTTGGGTTTGCTTGAATCGGAAGTTCGTTTGAACCCCCAAAAACCAATTTTTTTTGCATGGGGTCATTTTTTGCAACTTTTCCTTCCTCACTGGAATTATAAACCACTTTTGTGGGTTTATCCATGATAGTATGGAAAAAGTGTATGAAAGTGGTGTTGGATGTTTAGGGAACATCCCCATGTGATTTGCATGTTGTTAATTGGCTTCTTTGGTGCTACATTGTGTCTTGAGCTGGTTTTCTAGGATATTTGTGGATATCTAGTCGAGAAGGCTTATTCCTTTGCTTGTGTTGTGTGCTTGGGGAGTTGTGCCAACAATGGAAGATGTGTTGTGATATATTTTGGTCATGACCTATCCTCTTTATGACCATATCATGTTAATTTAATAAGAAGTATGTTTATGGGTTGATTGATTATGTGCTTCATTGATTCATCCACACATTTTCTTGATGTCAACTTAAGTTGATGAGCGCCTAGTGTAAATGGTTTTGGATCACATTAAAAGAAGTGCTAAGAGTGTTTTTGGCCCTTTCTATCTTTTGGATAGGACCACATTATTTTTTGGTGGTTGACCAATTAATTTCATTGTTTATCCTTTTCCTGGTCGACCTAATTGAATTTTTGAAGTTTCATGGTCGATATAAATGCAAGATCATTTCGGATGCAACAGGATGGAGAAGTGTACAAGTGCGAAGATCAAATTGAATTTGGACAAGATCTATCACTTCTGGTCTTTCTCTTTTAGTCGCTCACATAAACATCATAATGCATTACACATCCTCGACATCCATGATTTATACTCGACCTAGATGAACTAGGTTTACCATATATACATGATATTACATTGATTACATTACATATGCCAGCCTACAACAAAGAATATTACAATTACAAGTCAACCAAAGAACAAACACCAACATGAAATGTGTAGAGGGAAAGACCCAATAGGACTACACACAATGCTAGGAAGAGGAACACACATTGCGAATCCAACACATGCTTAACTTGGTCCTAGACACTCTTCACAACTTTGGTCTTCAATAGAAAGCATTCACACACTTTGCAAACACAAATTAGATCAACCCTAAGCAAGAAAACATGAAACTTGTAGTATGTTGACCATTACAACATTGGCGGTACACATGAAAGATAAATAATTACTTGTGCTTCTCCCAAATGAGTCGGCATGACCCTTACAATAGCTTCAAACACTTCTTAGATGCCACACAACATTGAACTTGTGGCACACACCTTCAACATACCTCAATCATCCACGAAAAAGCATAACCCAATAACATCTTTATTTTAGACCATAATCTGTTCCAAAGAAACCAGACAACACCTCATGGAGCAACCAAATATTTAGGAACACTCTCATACATCCCTTTCACAACTTCATGCAACAACAAGTTGGTGGAGGCCAACAATCATTGAAACTAGTCATCAAACAACATAGTCTTGCACTCTGTCACATACAACTTTCTCTGCGGAAGGACTAATGACATGAAACTTTGGATATAACACCTTCCCAACTCAACAAATTTAACTTTTGCAGTGTACAACCATATTTGCAACTGCAGAGGAATGCAGAGCCAAACTTTGCACCTTTGTGAGCATCCTCATAGAAATAATATAGATTTCAAATTGTCACTCTCAAAGACACCTTTCCAATAACTCAAACATGAAACTTGGATCACATATGCCTTGACACATCATGAAGCTATCTTCCAAACCGTAGGAGTACAATGTCACTAGCGGAGAAATGCAGAGCATTTTTTAGAGATTGGTAACCAATCAACTAGACTGCAACTCTCTTTTGACATCAATGACAACCAAACTGCAACAAATTCAAGAACTAAAGACATTCTTCTTTCACATTTAATTTCTAAAAACAACATTCAATTATTTTGAATTTTCCTTATTGTCCACCAATGCCTCCTCATCTATTGACTATAGTATTTCTTATAATGATCTCATCAATCAAAAGATTTTTAATAATCTTTTATTGACTCTAACACGCAAATGTATTATCTATGTATGAAACTTCAAACTCAAGCATTATAATTAACTTGTTTCTTTTTTCATAGATGAACACATAAAGCGTTAAAAATAAGGGAAGGTAATCCTAGTGAGATTTTATGCCTCAACATTTCTATGAATGTATTTCATCGTTAATCATGTATTATCTATCTAACAATCTAAATGTACCTTTTATTATGAATTACAAATTCCAAATATTATATATGTAACAATCTAAATACACTTTTAACCCAATTGAAATGCAAAACATAACTTTTGATTTTGATTTGACCTTGATCCTTCCAAGTTCTAGATCTAGGAATTGTAAGCTCATTAAATTTGAAAATTTTGTGGTACCAAAGATCAAAAAATTGGTTTAGTGCGGAGTGCGTGAGATTGAAATGATTTGAAAGACACGCAGGAGGCAAGGACTCTGTGAGCGTGACGTGCCTGGCATCTGGAAACTACAAAACATGGCCCACATGTAATTTATTTAAGCGTACGGAGTACGCTCTCCAGAGCCTTGACAACCTCACGACACGCCATGGTGGGCCCGCCGCCTTCCAGACAGCGACAGCAACTCTGTTTTTTTATTTGTTTTTTAAATATTTTTGTCGTTTAGGTATGGGGGACTGTCAAGATTGCAGTTTTGTTTGACAGAATGATGACCGAACTTTCCGCAATCATGACAAAATTACGATGTACGAATAATAGTCACGAGATCATTGAGCTTCTAATTGACGCCCGTTTACACGTTTTGGCCATATCTATTTATCAGAGAACATTATCTTAAATTCGAATGGCACGTGTCAAAATAATTTAATGCACCCATTGTTAATATGAAGTTAGGTAAGTAGTGAAGTTAGGTTTCATTTATAAGGAATCCCTAAATTGACTATAATGCATCCATTGTTTAGGAATAAAGGTTGAATATTAGGTATTATTATTAGGGGAGAGGATCCGGTACATTCATAATGACACTTTTCAAAATTTTACAGTAGAAAATTCAAAGCATGTTGTTTTTATTAATAAAATTATTTTTCCGATATAATTTGTTTTACAATTTATTTGGGAAGTTTTTTATTTATAAGGTTTTAGGTTTACATCATCAAATATGATGCCACATCAACATGTTTTTTTTGTCGAGCTGTTCAGAAATCCAAAAAAAAGTGAGATTGATAGTTATGCACTAAATCATGTTTTATTGGTGTGTTGATGTGGCATCACATGATTTGTTGCTTTTTGGATCTAAGGAATACATTTCATTCAATTATGGGTAGTCATCATCAATACTAACAATTTTAAAGTCACAATTATATGTCAAATATTCTTTGCAATGATTTCTGGCTTAGATTGTGTGAGATTTTTTGCATCAATGTTTCGGATCACACTTCGTGATCCATCATTAGGATGAGAGCAGAGCTAAAGGAGAAAATGATGGATCACAAAGTGTGATCCGAATCGTTGATGCAAAAAATCTCATACAATCTAAGCCAAAAATCATTGCAAAGAACATTATGAATTGTGGAAACTTGATATCATTGATGTCAAATATTGTTGAAGTATTGGGCATTAAATGAGATGTTATAGCAACTATTGGAACATGTTCAAATAGAAGTCCTTTCCCCTAGAACAATCTTGAGACAATGATCAAAGGTTTAATTTGGAGGTTGTCAATGTAATTGTTTTGTTTTGGTGTTTTTATTATTAGTGAAGGATTCATCTTTAAGAGTTGTTTTTATAATTTTATTGTTTCATTATTTTGATTGTGATTAATTAAAGGTTTAATTTTAGTGATTTTTATTATAATTTTTTTATTGAAGTGATAAGAAAAAGACAAATAAGATTTAAATTTAAAACAATCAACCTTCACTAATAAATATTATGTCAAAAGTTCAAAATCATGTTTAAATGTCAAGTTATATATTAAAATTATAGATAGAATGTAGACATTTAAGGAATTAAAGTTACAAAACTATAATATCTATTGTTTCAATTTTATAAGCATATGATATTTCGTGATTAGTTTCATCTTTCAACTTATTTAAGAATTTAAAATTAGAAAACTATTAATGTTCATGACCTCAATTTTAAATTTTAGAAGCATGAGATCTAATCCTACCTTTCAACTTATATAGATGAGGCACAATTATAAATTATAGATGAAAGGTAAAAGTTCTTTGAAATTAGAGACATGATCAAAATGTTTTTTATAATAAAAAAATATTGTATTTTGAATCAAATTTTATGATTTATCAAGTAAAATGTGTGCAAGATTTCTTATTAATATTTTGAATCAGACTTTGTGATCTATTATATCATCTATATAGAAACATGAGCTTTAGATTAAAACCTCTTCATCTAAGAGTCAAAGATTGAGGGGTACCCATTCCACCAAAGTTGTTTGGGACAAAATCTCAGCCTCACCCCGTATTCATCGAATCTTAACGGTTTGAACCTTAGAGAATGGTGTAATCAAGAAAAGTATATCACCATTCTTACATATTGTGCTCAATCCATTAAACTTTACCCTTAATCAAACTCTAATAAAAATCATTAATTTAAAAAAAAAAATTGCATCAACGTTTCGGATCACACTCCATAATCCATCTTTTTTTTTCTCCTTCAACTCTCTACTTTCATCTTGATGATGAATCACGAAATGCGATCCAAGATATTAGGGGAGAGGACCTAGTAGTTGTGCACCCTAACTTCGTGCTTCTAATTATCCTACGTGGAAATTTCAAATCACTCCCAATTTTTTACAGCAGCTTACTTGGCAAGTCCCCTGCTTATAACTAAGGTTTCAAGTCCACATCATCAAATATAATGCCACATCAGCATGCTTTTTGTCAACGTGTCCAAAAAGACCCAAAAAAAAAGTGAGACCAATACAAAAATCCTTATGCAATCAAATCATTGTTTTGTAAAACTTGATATCATTAATTAAAAAATCTTATCCACAAAACATAATGATTCAACCATTTTAAATAATAATTCTCTTTTAAGATAATTATGATCTGATCAACTGACATTATTCATCAAAATTTGTCAGAACACATCATCATTTCACTTTATCTCGTCCTTTTTCTCAAGCTGGGCTACATAATATGACCACTACTCCTAGCAAACACAACGAGAACACAAACTAGACTAGAGAACAGAGATTCTCGACCAGAGGGAGGCCCATAATTACAGGCCAAACCTCGTTGTTTGCGCAGAAATGGAGACAAAGCAAGCCCTGGAGGCTGGTCACATGAGGATCGAGGCTGGGCGTGCGAATGTCCAACCTCTGTTTGACAAATGGAACAAAACTAAAAACAAGCACACGAGCAGGCGGCATTGATTTGAAGCGAGAAAAGGCACGGACGGAGGCATTTTCTGCATTTAACGCATGCCCTGCATCGTCTCAGACAACAAACGCCTAGAAAACGGTGCTCCCTTCAAAGCATCACGCTTCAGAGCTGACTGTCTGTCATGCTAAGATCAACACAGGAAAAGCAAATGTTAAAAGAAAAATACGCATAATTTATGAACAATCCAGAGCACTCGTCATTGAGGTGATCATGTAACGCATTGGTTTGAAAATCGCACGCTTCAGGGGGAAGTATCTTGTCAGCTGCGTTTACAGAGAAGCATTTAATCAGCAATTGGGGTTTCTATCGTTAAAAAGTTGCTGTCGCCTTGGGATTCGAACCCGGAACGTTGCCTGCCTTTTCTTGTGGGGGATTTGCAGCCATTGAAATGCGCACACCTGGTGGAAAAGCTCGTGATGATCAGGATTTATGAGTGGGAGTGATTAGAAGCTATAAGAACAGAGCATTATAGGGTATAGCTGCTGTGTATAGATCTCTAAATCAATTCAAGGTAGGTCTTCGTGGAATGTCCAGACAGTGCACGCCGATGACAGATACATAATGTATATATAATGAGGGGCAAGCACAAAACATTAATGATCACGGTTGCAAGTGCCGAGCCCTCTCGAACACCGTATTGTCTATCGATGCATATTTGACCGTATTTAGTACTTGGTTGAAATTTAGAATATGACATGGTTTTGGAATTACTTAATGTTTAAATATGCATCTTGAGTGTTGATACACATTGTCAATTTGTGTAACTCTCAAATATAAAGAAAGGTCAAGTATAAAATTGACAGTTCACTTAATTTATAAAATATCGTCACCAATTTCACAATCATATGGGAGAAAGGATGAGATAGTTGAGCATGTCCCAATACTTGTTATAATATTGGTTGATTTAATGTTCAATATTTTTATTAATATTGTACCAATACTTGTGACTTTAAAGTTGTAGTGTTGATGATGAGTACCCATAATTAAGTAAAATGTATTCCTTAGATCTAAAAGCAACAAATCATGTGATGCCACATCAACACACTAATATAACATGACTTGTGCACAATTCTCTGTCTAACTTTTTTTGGACCTTTTTTGACACCTCAAAAAAAACATGCTAATGTGGCATCATATTTGATGATGTGACCTTGAAACTTTAGTTATAAGCAAGGGACTTGCCAAATAAGTTGTTGTAAGAAATTGGGAGTAATTTGAGATTTTCACATAGGATTTTGAGAAGCGTGAAGTTAGGGTGCTCAACACTAGGTCCTCTCCCCTATATAAAGATCGTAATTATATGTACAAATATATAAAATAATTGGTAACTTTGTGTTGAAAAGTTAAAAGAATAATCCTAGGTCTAGTTTAGGCCCATGTTGTAGAATGTATATATGTAAGAAAACAATCAACTTAAACTAATGTAAACAATTATAGTTCGACAAGATTGATAAGTGTATAATGTTATAAATAGAATTAGATGAAGATGAAAAAATTGCTTAGTTTTATAGTCAAATAATGTAGGATTTTGGCAAACTTTGAATATTTTGCTAATCCAATTCAATAAATGTGGCCTCTTTGTTGGGTAAGGACTTACGGTTCTATACCTAATCTCTACTATATTAGAGGATAATATTGTAGGTTTCATAAAAGTCCATAACCATGAACTAGTCATTTACCTGCAAACATGTTTTAGTCAAATGTCTTAGTTCTACTCTTCTACTCAATTGATCTTTAGTGCTTTGTTGTGATTCTTATGTCAAATTGTAGGAAAAGTACTATTGAAAATACTTTTGAAATGTTGTTGCATGATTGAAGCCACAAGGGAATTTCACTTTAATCAATTCCCCTGGAAAAAAAGATAAAATTAAGGGCAACATATGAATGCCTAAAATTTAGCTTGTTATTCTTTGTAGTGCACCAAATCCAAGTGTTTTTTGTTGATCTCCACTTTAAATGCTCTAGGATGAGAGAAGGCATGTGATTGCGAGATCTTTTTTCAATTAAGAGATAGTTAGAATGAATATAGTAAGTGTCTCTATATACCACAATGCAACATAAAATCGTGCTAACATGTGTTTGGTCAGCTTTGTGTGGGAAAGGTAAAGAGGGCTAGTTGGCCAAATTTGAATTTTTAAAATTTATTTTAGACCAATCAAGTTTAATCCTGCCTCATGACAATAAATCTCACTTGGGATAAATTATATAAGCTAGATCATGAAAAATAGAGGATCACTGAGGATCAATGTATGAATAAGCACTTGGTGCAATCTAGTTTGGGGTTAAACTAAACACCAACCTAAATCTAGTAGCCAAACAACTATGAAAAAATTCACATGGCTTAAAGGTTGAAAACACCAAAATATTATTTAAATTAAAGGTTACAAACAATTTGAAACCATCCTAAATTGATTACACAAACATAAATAAACTAATGGGTCGTTCAACACTAAAGATGGATGAATTTTTTTGATGAGCCTAGTTCATATATTTTCTCCAACATATTTTATTTTTTCTAAACCATCCCCTTTGTTAGAACACACAAATAGACTTAAGAGGGAGAGTGAATTAGTATATCCCTCAAATTAATCCAATTTAAATTTATCAATCAAAGTTATTACTATCTTAACCAGATAAACCATTCAAAGAATAAGCACACAAACTACAACACCAAATTTATGTGGAAAACCCTAAAAGGGAAAAAAACACAGTGTGAAAGTTGCTTGGAGATACTATCCAAATCCAACCTAACAGAGATAAAAAAGATTTATAACTCAGTTTTATGGCTTCAACCAAAGGAAGTTTACAAATCCCTACCAATTACAACACTTAAAAAAATATGTTGTAACCTCATAATACAACACTTGATGAATTAGATAAATAACTGCCTCTAAAGCACCTTTATTGCCTCCAACTCACTACCTTCAACACTTCACTAACACTCCTCTACTTTCATCTCACTACCTCTAGCAATCACACATGCACTTTTTCCTTCGGCTCACTACCTATTTGCTTACACACTTTTTTCAGCTCACTACCTTCAATAGTTCACTTATACTCTTCTGCTTTCGTCTCACTGCCTTTGGCATACAATTACATCAAATACTTCTCCGCATATTCACACTCATTCCTCTACCTTCAACACACTTCTTTTGGAATATACATTGAACACTCAACATATATATCACACCTACTTGATCACACACTTGATCTTCCATTTATATCTTCTGCAAGCTTCAAAAAGTTTCTTCTTGTCAACCAAACTAAATGTATAAACATGAAACATGCAATGACCATAATGAGTCAGCTCCAAGATATCTGAGAAAAAGAGAAATTGAATGTGGTCCAAGCCATGAGATAAGAAATCCCAATTTTAACTCTACATGCAATGCCATGCTAGTGCACACTATAAAACTTAGTGCAAGAAACTTAATGTACCAAGTCATCCTAGAAAACACTTACCCTCCAAATATTATCTCCAGACAAAAGTGGTACTAGAGAGACAAGATAACATCACACATATTACATTACAAGAATCAAATGATATTCAAAAACATTTACATGTCCTCCATTTACAACTTCATGCAACATTATACTAGGACAAACAAACTTACATAGAATTAGTACCTCTTGCAAACCTAAACAACACAATCTTGAGATAAAACATTGAGAAATCGACTTGCGGTACACTTCAACAACTAAAAATCGAAGGGAGAAAGAAGATAGACATTTTAAGCTCAATATCCAAACCGTAAAGACACAACATTGACTACGGATAAATGCAGAGAATTTCTCTAAACCTTCCATGACTACAACACAATATTCACTTTGCTAACTCAAGAAAATTTGTGATGACTTCTATGTTTTGAACACAATAACACACATGCTTCACACTTGATTTTGTCTATATTTTAAACTACAAAACCTTATCCTCAAATGTGAAAGAATGCAAAGCATTCTCTATATATTCAATTTCTCCCTATTTGAAATCAAGGGAAAAGGGCTATAGGTATTCAATTGAGCTTGCCACAACATACAAGCTACGCTTGACTTCACAAGCCTTATAATTTTTTTACCTGCTCCCCCTAAGAGGCAACCTTCACCAATCCAGGGATAAAATGTGTCTTGAATTTCTCCCCTAGATAGATGCAACGACTATGCATCTAGTTAGGAGGGGAAACAACCCCTAACTTCTATCTAAATATTCTCAAATATATCCTTTGAAAGTGCCTTTGTAAAGATATCTGTAACTTGTTCCTTTGTGGGAACATATTCCAATCTTACTTCTTGATCAACATATTTCTCTCTTAAGAAGTGATTCCTAATAGATATGTGCTTGGTCCAAGAATGCATCACCAAATTCTTTAAAATATTGATGGTGCTTGTATTATCACACATAAGTGGTATGAGATCATCATACATCACCTTGATATCCTTCGAATTTTGTTTCATCCACAACACTTGGGTACAACAAGATGATGCAACAATATACTTTGCTTTTGTTGTCGATAAGGACATTGAGTCTTGTTTCTTACCGAACTAAGTGACCAACCTATCTCCCAAAAAAAGAGCTCCACCATTGGTGATTATTTTGTCATCAACACTACTAGCTCAGTCAACATCAATATATCCATTTAAGGAAAATTTATTATCTCTTTGATACCACAATCCATAGTTCAAAGTGCTCTTAAAATATTTGAAAATCCTCTTGACAACCTTTACATGAGTTTCTTTTCAATTAGCTTGAAACCTTGCAACCAAGCAAACAACTTGCATAATATCAAGCCTTGAAGTGGTTAAGTACAATAGGCCCCCAATCATAGACCTATATAGAGTTTGATTAGTCTTAGGTGACACATCATCCTTACTCAAATGACAACTTGCTATCATTGGAGTACTCATTGATTTATAGTCTTTTGTACCAAACTTCTTTAGCATTTTCTTGACATATTTTGCTTGAGAGATAAATATACCATTATCTGATTGTGTAATTTGGAACTATCCAAGAAAGAATAATAACTCATCTAACATGGACATTTCAAATTATTTTAATATCTCTTCAATAAACCTCTTACACATTTCACCATTTCCACCAAAGATTATATCATCAACATACACAACACCAATTAGAATCCTTTCATCCTCTATTTTGATGTACAAATTACTATTCGTGATACCTTTCATGAAACCTTATTGATATAGGTAATTTTCCAACCTTGCATATTGAACCCCAAGGGATTATTTGAGACCATGCAATGCCTTCTTAAGTCTACATACCATTTTTGGGTCTTTTGATAGCTGAAATCCATCAAGATATTCTATATGTAATCTTTTTCTTCTAATTCACCATTCAGGAAGACATATTTCACATCCATTTGATACAAATTAAAGTTCTTGTGAATAAAAAATTCAAGAAACATTCTGATAGCCTCCATTCTTGCAACTGGAGAAAATGTTTCATCAAAGTCAATTCCTTCCACTTGTGAATATCCTTTGCATACTAACTTCTTGCTTTATTTCTCACAACCTCTCCATCTTCATTAAAAATTTTCTGAATACCCATTTTGTTCCTATTACATTCTTGTTTGCAAGACTTGGAACCAATTCTCAAGTTTGATTTTTCTCAATCTAATTTATCTCTTCTTCCATTTCTTGTATCCATCCTTAATCAAGTTGCTAGCATCAACAAAATTTTGTGGTTCTATTCTTGACAACACATAAAAGTTCACCTATTCATTTGTCTTTGCAAAGCTTCTTCTTGTCTACACTCCTTCATTCTTGTCTCTAATGATTTAATCTTCTGAGTGATTTTTTTGAACATACTTGGCAGGAGTTTTGGGGATCTTCTATGGTTTCTTCTCTTCAACCTCTTCTTCTTCTTCTTCTTTTGAGTGAGCATGTACATTTGACCAACAGTCTTCTTGCTCAAGAATTTTTTGATGTGAGTCTTAATCATATTTGACATTTGTACTCTCAAAAATCTTCCTTAGCCTTTTATTATAACATTTGTAGGCTTTCCTCCTAGTAGAGTACCCAATAAATATTCCTGCATCAAATATTGAATCAAACTTCCCTAAACCTTCATCTCTTTTTATAAAGCATATGCTTCCAAAAATTATGAAATACTTGTCAGTTGCTAGTCTTCCATACCAAAGCTCATAAGAAGTTTTGGTGCTATACACTCTTAGTTGACCTCTGTTGAGAATATACACAGTGATATGAACTGATTCTTTCCAATACATATCAGACAACTTAGCTTCATTCAACATTGTTGTTGCCATCTCTTGAACAATTCTATTCTTTCTTTCCACTACATATTTTCGAGGAGTTATAGCAATAAAATAGTGCATTTTTATGCCATACTCTTCACAAAATTCTTCAAATTCATTTGATGTGAACTCACCACCTCTATCAAACCTTAAACACTTGATTCTACCATTTTAATTTTCGACCATCGACTTGAAAATATTAAATCTACTGAAGTATTCTAATTTTTCTTTTAAGAATGTAAACTCATATCATCCTAGAGAAACCATCAATGAGTAACATGAAATACCTTTCACCTTGAAGACTCTTTTTCCTGGTCAATTTGCATAGATCAATATGAATTAGTTCCAAAGGTATTGTGGAAGAATACTCCTTGGTCTTGAACATTATCCTTGTCTACTTTCCAATTTGACATTCCTTACACATGGTACTTGTAGGCTTGACAACCTTTGGCATGTCTCTCATTCCTTGCATGGATATGATATTTACCAAGTTATCAAAGTTGATATGCACCATTCTCTTGCACCACAACCAACACTCATTTTCTTGTCCCAAAAGACAACTTCTTCCATTAACACCTTTTAGGCTGTACAAAATGCTTTCTAATCTAGCTCCTTTTGCCACCAACTTTCTAGATTTTGTTTTTTTGATTTCACACCCTTGATAATGAAATATAAGATTATATCCTTTGTTGCACATCTATATTATACTAATAATTTTATGCTTGAGAGCTTCAACATAAAGAATATCTTTAGTTTTGGATTTTTCATCAATGCTTGGTTCCCTTTCCACAAATATTTGCTAATGAATTATCTCCAAACTTTACTGATCTACCATTCCATTTAATCAACTTGATGATTTTTTTTGTTATCGCCAAGCATGTGACTTGAAAAACCACTGTCTATTACCTAGAGATTTATTTATCCTTGAGCATAAAATTCTGTTTGGAAAACCATTGAATTTTCATTTCTTTCTTCCTTGAATTTCTCAACACCATCTGCCATTTGAATTTTTTATTTTATTAAATCACTTTTTCTATATTTTTCTATATGTCCAACATTTTTGCAGATCTAACATGTCACATTGACATCCACCAAAGACACAAGTACATTTCTACTTACAAAATTTATTCTATTCATTTCATATTTTCACTCAACAATCTTATGACCATACTTACTGTAGATGAAACAATAACCAAAAAATGCATGATTGAACCTATTTACAGAGAGTATTCTTGCATGACAAGATCTTTCTTTACGTTTGATATCATCTTCTTGCCTTCCAGACATAGCTTTCTCCAATTCATTTTTGAGTAAAAGGATCTCCTTCTCAAGCTTTTTATATTCACTTATTTTGGCTTTAATCAAGGCCTTCTACCTTTTGTTCTATTTCCTTGCACATATTAGATCTTCAAGAGTATAGACAAGTTCACCTTCAGAATCAACTTCACCTTCTTCTTCATCCACAGTTTTCTTGAACTTCCAAAGTTCACAATGGCCATAAATAGGGATTCATCTCCAACATCATCTGATGTGTAGTGATCTCCTTCATTTGAGGAGCAATATTATTCTTTGGAGAGGACCCCTTGAAATTTTTTCTCTTGAAACCCTTGTTTCTACTTTCATTTTAACCAAAGGGACATTTAGAAGCATAATGACCAATTATTCCATAGTTAAAACATTTGAATGGTAATTTACCCTTGTAATTTCTTGATCCTTTCTTCAACTTTCTCACAAAGTTTTCTTTGTCTTCCTCAAAATCACTATGTGAACTAGATTCTTCTTCTCTCTTCACATCTTTGAATGTGGATTGTCTTTTGGGTGTAATTTGAACTTTATTCCTCATCTCATTAGTTGTGAGAGATCCAAACAACTCTTAGATGACAAGCTTTGTTAGATCCTTGGATTCTCAATTGCAAAAACATTTGAGTCAAATTGGTGAGGGAGAGTTCTCAGAACTCTCTTCACCACCTAAAAGTTAGTTATGTCTTCTCTAAGACCTCTAATTCCATTCACAACTTCATATACCTAGACTAGATAGTAGGCTATTTTCTCCTCTTCTTTCATCTTCAAATTCTCAAACAATTTTTTATAGGATTGTAACTTTTCTTGCTTCATACTATCATTTCATTCATAAAGATTCTTGAGCTTATCCCATATCTCCTTTGTAGTCTTGCATTGCACTACCTTAACAAATTCAAAATTTTCTAGTCCACTTAGGATAGCATGTTATTTTCTTTAGTATTATTTTCATGAGCCTTTTTTGCATTTGGATCAGTGCTAGGATGACTAGGTTCAATATAATCATCCTTGGAAGCTCTCAAAATATCATAACCAAGCGATGAGGATAGGCATCCATCCTCACACTCTAGAAGGAATAATTGTTTCCATCAAATTGTGGTGCCTTAGAAGAGGACTCCTTTTGAGCCATGTGTTCTAAATCAATATCTACATTCATCTATTAGGCTGCACCAAGGAACTCAACTCTAATACCAATTGCTAGAACACATAGATATACTAAGAAGGGGGTGAATCAATATATCCCTCAAATTAATCCAATTCAAATTTATCAATCAAATTTATTACTATCTTAATCAAATAAACCATTCAAAGCATAAGCACAAAACCACAACACCAAATTTATGTGGAAATCCCTATAAAGGAAAAACCATCATGAGAAATCTTCTTGGAGATACTATCCAAATCCAACCTCATAGAGATAAACAATATTTACAACTCAATTTTATGGATTCAACCAAAGGAAGTTTACAACTCCCTACCAATTAAAACACTTTAAGAGTTTGCAACCTTAGAATAGAACACTTGATGAATAAAATACACAACTGACTCTGTAACACCTCTATTGCCTCCGGTTCACTACCTTCAACACTTCACTTACACTCCTCTACTTTTAGCTCACTACCTCTAGCAATCACACATACACTTCTACCTTCGACTCATTGTGAAAGGAAAGGCGAGCACAAAAATGCTTCCCTAATGAAAATAAATTAGGGAAGAGGTTACAAAAATTTGTTTCAAATCCTTTTAGTTTCACAATTAACCTTTTAGATTGTACACACATTTAATTAGCTTCAAATTTAAGCAATAAAACACATAACACATAATTTATGTGGAAAACCCTTTCGGGAAAAATGCATACACCAAAGAATATATCAATTGTATTATAGTAATATGACAATAACATTTAATATTCAAATTCTATGTTCTTGGGTGTTGACTCACTATGATAAAATTCTAGATTAAATCTGAAAGCATAATGAAGTTTCAGAAATTACAATCAAGCTCATACAATGCACTAAGGCATTAACATATTTAAATCACTCATACATATGCGTCTAACATTGTCATGTGTCAACTTCACAGTCTCTACATGTATGAAAACTAAAATTGACAACATACACCAATACCTAATGACTCGAACAACAACCTGTCAGACATATAACAACATACACCGACATGCATCAACATGAGAGCACATGCAAGGCATGCAAATCCCAAAAAAATTAACCTTACATTGAAGGAATTCCCATAGAGAAAATCAAGTTAGCTGCCAAATTTGAACTCATCTTTGACTCCTCATCACTCCCAGTTGCAACTTAGTCTCTATTTAGCACCTTTCCAAAATCCCACCAAGTAATAACTTATAAAAAAATGACACATGTCACTAGGGCACACCTCTAAGATGTTTTCACAAGCATCTCTTTCCAAATGAGTGCCCAAGTGACAAGTGGCATAATTTTGTACCTTTAACCAAACTTGTAGGAATCAGACCCATAGTCAACTTGCTACCAACTTACCATCGGGTCCCACCAATGGACAAATGTCACTATTGATGAGCCAATACTTTGGCACATTTTGATCATATTTTTATAAGTACTTTTCCAATTTTATTATGCTAAAAACAAACATTCGGTCTGATTATGGGATAGAACATAGACCTTTTTATGACTTAATATGATGAATATATTATGGTAAAAAGTCCCATGATTATTATGTTTTATTAGTTTGATAAATACTCTATGGCTTTTTGTGATCATAAAACCTTCCCGCAGCCTCCACTACCACACTTCCTGTAGCCATATCTGAAACAATGTTTGCTTTAGTTTAATACTTAATGAATGAATGAATGAAGTAATGGACTATCTTAAAAGATGAACGTGTTGAGCTAACCTTCTTCTCCAGGAAAGATGGCTAGTTATTTTGCAAGTGCCACGATTAGAGGAAGGAATTCAAATACCTTAAGAAGAGTGGAAGGCCAAGTCTACAAAGACTGGTTCAACAGCTAAAGATGGGGAGACAATTTCAAACTTATCCGCCAAGCAAGAAGAATGTTCCAGGAATTTAGGCCAGGCGTCCTGCTGTTGCTCAAATCCAGGATGATGGCGCTTTAAGTCTACCAAATCAATTTGACTTGGTCCTTGCATTATCATTCGCCTCTTTAATCAAGTTAGTTGGATGCAATAAATACCTTCCGATTTATAAGGGAAAGGTTGGTTAGCAGTTAGGATTAGTTTTCAATAAATATCCCATTCTCCTTCAGAGAATGGGCTGGAAGATTTTGTCATTTGTAATACATTTTTTTCAGTATCAGAAATACAGTTAAGAAGGATTATGATATGTACTTGTTCACTTTAAATTAATAAAGTTTATGGAGCTTTTCACCTAATCTGTTGATTACTTTGGCATGGCCTAAGGGGGCCCACTTAGGAAATTGCATGTACTTTCGTTCTGTAGGTTAGGATAGTTGTACTTTCTTTTGTAAAAGTCAAATGTGTCTGTTCTTGTAGCAACAAAAATACATCACTGTTGACTATTCCTGCAGCCACTAGAAACAGAGTAGTTTTACCTTTCAGTTTTTGTTTCCAGCAAGTTATTCAGTAAAGTAGTTCCAGAATTTAGAGTTTTAGCATTTTAGGAAATCATGCATGTCTAGAAGGGTGGTTAGTGCATATATTTTGCTGTCCCATTTCAAGTCTACATCCTCGGGTTGATAAGTTAATGAGGTTCTTTGATAGATTATGGCTGCTTATTGTGATGTCCAATCCTTAAGTTGAGGAATTAGCATTCCTAGTTATCAAGCTGATTAAAGAACACTACAACTATAACACACCTTTGAGAAGGTTTTACAAAATTCTTTCTCCAAATGAGTGTCCAAGTGACAAGTGGCACAACATCATGCTTCTACCCGACTTGCAGTAAAATTGCGAAAAACTCACCACCGACTTGCCATTGGGTCTCACAAAGTAATTTATCAACTTAGAAACATATTATTTAGGATTTAATAAATTAAAACTCCAACATAAGGGTTAAAAAATATTTATTTCAACATGGGACTCACTAAGGTTGAGACACCTTAATCCCAACATTCTCCCACTTGTCAAAGATGTTACAAGAGTCTTTGTATCATTTCTCAGGCCACAAGGCCTATAGAGCTAGCACACCATTTGAATGTCTATGTGCTCACTGGCTTCGTCAGTGCATCTACAACATTAAAAAAAGTGTCCACCTTTTCCAAGTTAACATTTCCATTTTCCACTGTATCACAAACAAAATGGAACTACACATCAATGTTCTTTGTTCTACCATGGAAAGTAGGATCTTTCACTAGACATATAGCACTCTGGCTATCACAATAGATATTAATCTATCCTACAACAAAACCAATATCTAAACCTAGTCCCTTAAGCCAAACAAATTCCTTATAAGAATGAGTAGCTTCCATATACTTAGCTTTAGTAGTGAACAAAGTGACTATAATGTTTTTCTTACTCATCCAACTAATTGAAACACCAAACATCATGAAAACATATCCACTGGTGGATCTCTTGTTGTCAATGTCACTTGCCCAAACTGAATCTACATATCCATGAATGCTCACTGAATGTTGAGGTCTAGTAGGATAACCATGAAAACATAGGGCATACTCAGAAGTAGCTCATAAGTACCCGAACACCCTCTTAACCGTTGATGAGTCTAGTTTATGGTCTAAATATTGATAGAGTTGTCCATTTCATGTAGTTATCATGAGACTTTGATACTTGGGAGTTGATATTTTTATAATATTTCCTTGAAACCATAGACTTTGGACATGAAATTATTTTCATCTTTCAAATGATATTGACATGCTATAGGAACCATCTGTGTTAATTTTGCATGTGATTAATGAATGTTACTTTGGGATAATTATGGATATGCAATTGTTATGCATACTAAAATTGTCATGTAGATATAATTAAGACCTATGATTCAGGAAGATTCCACCAACTGGGAATCTTCCATATCGATCAACAAGGTGGAAATTCAATGAGGGAAGGCTCTCAATGGCAGAAAGATTCCTCATGCAAATCAAATTGTAATTGCCTTGTAATGCTATTAATTTCCTGTTGAGAAGATTTAGGCATTACTATTGTGCCAGGGTCGCGTTAAGGAAAATATGTCTGGCATATTTTTTGTATGTGTAGCTGCCTTTCCACTCTTTCTGTGCTTTCCATAATGTGGCATCCTCAGGTTCTGTTAGATTTGACTGCATTGCTAGCTGGCTAGATAAATAAGACTCAGATGCTCCCTCAGAGGTCTAATAGTCTAATAGGAAGATTGCTCAATTTGATGTACTCATACTCTTAATATTTTTCAGCAATACAGTTATGTGGATTGTACTCATGTTTTTCTATTGAATGAAATGAAGTTATAAGTTCATGCATATGAGTTTACCTTAGTTTTAGGGAATAATTATCCAAGGGGTCCACTTGGTGAGTATTCCATTCTTTAGCTTAGTTACTATTTTATGTTCAGTAATTAGTTAGAAATCTGGCACTGACTGTTCCTGCAACCCCTAGAATTCCATTATGCGACTGTTCCAATAGCCAAAGTAGACAAAGTAATTTCTTGTTTGTTCACTCAAATTTTCATTTCTTTCATGCATTTTAGTTTAGTCTAGTTACTGGTTTATGTTCATCATTTATGTTATTTCCTTCCAAGCAATTTACTTTCAACATTGTGTTTTTCTTAGCTGTAGGATAGATATGGCTACTTTGGACTCCTAGTGCACATATAGTGCTCACCCATTTCAAGTTTGTGTCCCTTGGTTGACAATTTAAATGCTCCTTCATGATTATTGAAATAGCTATTCAAGTTATATGTCCAATCTCTGAATTACAACTGCAAGGGCTTAGTTGTTAAAATCATTGTAGGAGGCTGAAATTTTTGGCACCGTTGTTGGGGATGGTGTCAAACTAAGAATTTCTTTGGAGTCATTGATAGTTTTCCTTGTTGTAGTGTTTTTTAGAAGTTGTTCTTAGTGTACCCCTCATTTAGAAGTAATTTTACCCCTATTCTTTTGCCAATTATTTGTGTGAGATGGTTGATACTGCGTTGATACTGTATGTGTAGAGGGAGGAGGAGAGATGCTCATGGGAGATTCCTTCCTAACAATCCTGATTCATTCTAGCTAGTTGACTACTAGAACCTGCCAAGAAATGAAGAAGAAGAAGAGCCACACCCCTTGCTGATACATTTCTAGATCTGACTAGTTTTGAAGTTTCCTCTAAATATCAAAATCTGATTGAAGACCCCTTTGCTTTGGAACATCATCAAGCAACATGGGTGATGCAAATGGAAATAGACCTAACAGACCTAACCAACCGGCTTTTCCTTTCCCCATTACTCATTAGAATGAAGTAGACAACCTCAAAAATATCCCTGCTTGAGTCCTTCCTAAGTTATATGGACTTGTGACAGAAGATCCTGATGCATTCTTGTTTGAGTTTGATATACTTAGCAGGAGTTATGACTATACCACTAATGCCCATAGGCTTAAGCTATTTCCTACCACCTTGAAAGAGGCTACATTAAGATGATTTATGAGCCTTGGCGTAGATACTATGGAGACATGGGAAGACATGAAGACAAATTTACTTGAGAAATACAAAGAGTATTGTAGGGGCAGTGACATGAGAGGAGATGGCATTTTTAGGATGCATCAAAAGGAAGATGAGAGACTGGAAGATTACATTTCAGGGTTTTTGTTTTGCCTACAAAAATATCCACACCATACACTCAACGAAGAATCATAAAAGATGATTTTCTTGAGAGGAATTAATGAAACTGCACATATGCCTTGGACCTGATGGGAGGAGGAGATATCACCCAAGTTCCTTGGGAGGATATCAAGAAGATATGCCAAAACTATTCTAGGGTAGCTTCAAAGAAAGGGAGAGCTTACCAATCCTCTATGGGTAAGTCATCTACCAGTGAAGTTTCAAGGATGGAGATTACTCACTTATTGGTGGACTTCAAACAAGACATCATAAACAATCTAGCTACTCAGCTAGATTCACTTCAGGCCAAAAAGAAACAAGAGGAGGCATATGTAATGTTGGTAGAATACTGCCCTCATTGCAGACAAAAGAAGAAGGACTGCAAATGCAAGATGATAGCTAATATTGATAGCAAGCAGATGGAACCCGCATTCAAACTAATCCAAGGTGATGATGACCAAGTCTACTATGTTGCACAAAGGAGTCCATGGGCTCCAAGATAGGGTATACCACCAGATCCACTATCTTTTTCTGGGCCATATTTCAATTCTTATTCATCTAGTAATCAATGGAAACCCCCATATCCATGCAATTATGGAGGATATCCACCATAAAATTGGAATAACCCTCCAAATGCTTGGACCAATCACCAAAAATATCCACCCCAATGGCATCAACCTTAGAGGAATTGACAACAGTTTCAATGAAATTGGTAGCCACCCCCAAAAAACTGGCAACAAACATCTCAATGGAGGGGAGGACAACAATGGCAAAATCAGAAAACCAATTAAATGCAACCACCTTCTCAGTCCTGTAACAATGGGAATTTTCTATTTAGTTTAGCAAACTATAATATGCATAAAACCTAAAAACCCACAGTTGGTAATGGAGTGCAAAGGAATAGATGAACAATCTCATAGATTGTCTTCATCCTCCATGACTAACCTCCATTACACCCTCTTAATTTGCTGACTATGATTTGTTTGACCTCAAATTTGTGAAGAGCAAGCCAATAGAAATGACAAGCCCTAAGCAAATATTGAAGGATTTGAAATGACCTAGATGCAAACTATGCCCTACTGCAAATAGTAAACATCTACAAACTCTAAGCTAATATCGAATGAAAACCTAGATATGCTATGATAAACATGCTAAAATGATAAACTATAAAAATGCAAGATAATCAAAACATGAAAGTGTAAGATGTGCGATAAGAAATCTCTAAAATATGGCAATGCAAGATGTTCAGAATGAGACCAAAATTCCTCTTTTATAGAAGAGGCAATTTTGTGTGAATGGCCAAGATTGAAAGTTAGTAAATTCCCTAGAATCAATGGACGAGATTCAATAAAACAACCCACAATTAGGGTTAGGGCAACATTAGGTCAAATTCAAAATAAAGGGTCAAGATTGATTCTTTAGAGAATCAAATCAATGGTTGACAATGCATGTGACAAAAGATTCCAGGCACGAAAAACGGAGTCATTGGGGAATTAAATAATTTATTTAAAATTATTTAAATCAAGAGGGAATGTTGACTTTTCAAATTAAAAACTATTTTAATTCAAAAGTGTGGGGTCATGTGACAGTAAATAATTTAAATTAAATTATTTACAAAAGAAGGGAATTTTAAATAAGACTTATTTTAAATAAATAAATTTATTTAAAATGAGCACAATAAAAGAGGGGGAATTAAATAAAATTATTTAATTTATGTGCTGGGACTTATTTTAAATAAATAAGATTTAGAAGAAATTAAATAATAAAAGGTTATTCAATTTAGATGGAATATTAAATAATAGAGATATTATTTAATATTTAGAGGAATGTGACAAATGGAACCTTTTAAATTAAATATAAAGATTTAATTTAAAGTTTCGGAGAGGACCAGATTAAATAAATAAAATTTATTTAATTTAAAGAGAAGAGGCTAATGAATAATTAGATAATTAAATATAATTATTTAATTATAGTGGAAGGTGGATTAAATAAATAAGAATTTATTTAATTTTAGGAAGAAGAGGACTTAATTAGTGACATAATTAAATAAATAAATAAACTTATTTATTTAATAATTAGGAAGACATAAAGGGGTAAATAAATTAAGAAATTTATTTAATTATAAGAGGATATTTAGACAATTAGTGATGCATTAAATAAATAATTAAAATTTATTTATTTAATAATCAAGAAGAATAAAGGGGACATGAATTAATTAAATAATTATGAATTATCTAATTAATAGTTGAAGGTGAGTTAGGGACATTAAAATGTCCTAATTAGGGTTAGAAGAAGAGCTTGAGAGCCTAAGTCATTTTTGTGTGTCTACAAGTCCCAACAACCTGCTATAATTCCTTCTCCTGCTAATCCAAGTTCAAATGCACCTAAACCTACTCATCTACTAGGCCAACCCACATCTAGCCCAAATAATAAACCACAACAACAACCAGTATACTTTGCTGATACAAATCAATTCTCTGCATATGTTGTGAGTGTAAGTGACATCCAGTTAAATTTAGGAGCTACTTTGCTAGCTCCTTCCAGACCTATTATCATTGAGATTCCTATGGAAGAGGAGGGGCCTCTGAATGCCCCTATTTAGCAAAGTGCGCCTAAAAATCCCGAACCAGTCCCAATCAAGCAGACTGAGCCAAAACCACCATTTCCCCAGAGATTGGAAACTGTGAAACAAAAGGAAGAAAAGGAGGACACAAATTATGACATCTTAGATCAGTTGAATCATATATGTGTCCAGATACCTCTATTTTAGGCCATAAAAGATGTTCCCATATATGGAAAAGCAATCAAGGAAGCATGCCTTAAGAAGCCAAGTAGGAAGAAGAAAGACCCCACTACAATTCATGTGGTGGGACAACTTGCTGAAATCATGCTTGGGAAAGTGACTGTTCCTAAGTACAATGACCCAGGGAGTCCTATGGTAGGAGTTGTTATATATGAGATGCAAATAAATAATGCTCTGATTGATTTGGGAACAACAATAAATGTGATGACTAAGGAAATCCTACAACAACTAAATATTGCAAGCATGAGACCTATTCCTACTATCCTGCAACTTGTTGATAGTTCTACCTTTAAGCCTAATGATATAGTGGAAGATCTAGTGGTAACTCTAGAATCTTGGGAGTACCCAATAGATTTTATGATTCTTTTCTCCTAAAGCCACACTAGGTTGGTGCCCCATTATTCTTGGAAGACCATGGTTAGCAACAAAAAATGCTTATATTGGATGCCAGACAAGAGATATGACCATTTCAAATGTGAAGAGAACCAAAAATCTTGTTCTCTACCCTCCTACTCAGCCATCCCATGATAATGATGATTTGATATGGCCACATGTTGGTGAAGAGGCCGAGGAAGTTAATTCTATGGCACAACTTATGATGTTAGGCATAAGTCCTATCCTACAACTTCAAGATGAAGATGAAATGTTGTCTAACATAATTCAGAACCATTATGAGGTAGAGGAAGCATCATCCTCTCATGTATTTGATTCTGCTAATACATTGAAGACATTCTTGCATGCTCATCCTACATCCGCTCATCTTGCAACCATTCTTCCTACAAATGTTTTTCCTACAACCAAAATTCCTAGAAAAAAATGTATGTTTCATGAATTTCTACCACATGAACTCAAGGTACCAAGCATTAGTGAAGTAGATATGGTAGAGTTAACTACACAAGTGCAAGTGTCAGAAGGGAAATATCTGAATATCAACAATAAACTGAGTGTAGAACAATAGTTGTCATTGGAAAACTTATTGAGGGCCCACCAAAATGCATTTGCATGGGACTATCATGATATGAAGGGATTGGATCCTAAGCTTTGCACTCATAGGATATATATAAGAGATGACTGTACACGAGTGAGGTAGCCACAAAGGAGAATTAACCCTACATTGAGATTGTAAAAGGGGAACTAAAAAAATTGCTAGATGTTGGATTTATCTACCCCATTTCAGATAGCCAATGGGTTTCCCCATTGGTAATTGTGCCCAAAAAAGGAGGGAACTAGCGAGTTTGTATTGATTACATGGAACTTAACTCTGCCACCAAAAAAGACCATTTTCCCTTACTATTCATAGATCAAGTTTTGGACTCACTTGTAGGAAAGAAATACTTTTCTTTTCTTGATAGATTCAATGGCTATAACCAAATCCAAATTGCACTAGAGGATCAGGAGAAGACCGCCTTTACCTATCCATGGGGAATCTATGCCTACTCACTGCTTCCATTTGGCTTATGCAATGCACTTGCAACTTTTCAGAGGGCAGTCATTAGCATATTTTCAAACATCTCTCATGATTGCATGGAAATTTATATGGATGATTTCACTACTGATGGTGCTAATTTGAATGAAGCATTGAAAAATATTAAGAGAGTACTACAGAGATGTGAAGAACACAATCTATCTTTAAATAGTGAAAAGTGCTTCATGATGATGCAGGAAGGTGTAGTTCTTGGCCACTACATCTCTCACAAAGGAATTCAAGTAGATCCTGCAAAGATTGAGGTGATTACAAATATTCCTATCCCTACAAATCAAAAAGATGCTAGGAGGATTTTTAGGACATGAATGTTATTACAGGAGGTTCATCAAAGACTTCAACAAAATGGAAACACCATTGTATAATATCCTAACTAAAGATGTTGAGTTCCAATGGACAAAAGACTGTGATAGGGCATTTCCTGACTTGAAAGCAGCCTTAACCCATTCTCTTGTGCTCAGGGGACCTAATTGGGAGTTTCCTCTTCATATCCATACATATGCATCATACTATGCTATAGGAGAAGTTCTAGGACATAAATAAGGAGCTATTGAAAATGTTGTTTACTTTGTCAAAAAAAATCTGCAAGGAGCCTAATTCAATTATACAGTAACAAGAAAAGAAATTTTAGTAGTGATCTATTCTTTAAAAAAATTCAGGCATTAAATAATAGGGTACCAGATCTTTGTGCACATCGATCATGCAACCATTAGATACCTCATGATCAAACCTCTAATTTCAGGAAGGCTAGCAAGATGGTTATTGTTGATGTAGGATTTTGACATAACCATTGTCGATAAACCAGGGAAGGACAATGTTGTTGCAGATTTTATTTCAAGGTTGACTACATCACAAGACAATCAAGTCATAGATGATTCTTTCCCTGATGAGCACTTATTTTCCATCAGTGTGCAGACACCTTGGTATGTTGACATAGCTAATTTTTTGGTCATAGGGAGAGTCCCTCCTCACTTCTCTCCAAAAGAGAGGAGATTGCTCATTGAAAAATATTTTCCTTTCTCATGGATTGTTGGATGTTTTTTCTATACTAGACCTGACTAGGTGATGAGGAGATGTGTTAGAAAAAATGAGGCATATGATATTTTGCATGCATGTCACAATTAACCCAGTGGAGGACATTTTGTAGCCGAGAGAACAACAATGAAGATTTTGAACACAAGATATTATTGGCCAACACTCCACAAGGATGCAGGAAGATATATAAGGAAGTGTGACAGATGCCAAAGGATGGGCCTACCAACAAAATCTGATGAGATGCCATTTTGTCCCTAGGGAATAATCACTCCATTTGATAAGTGGGGACTAGATTTTGGAGAACCCATTGATCCTCCATCAAAAGGTAAATCCTATATTTTGGTATGCACTGATTATGTAACTAAATGGGTAGAAGTTAAGGCCATGAAGCATGCAAGAGATAATAAGGTTGCAAAATTTCTATATGATAAAATTTTCACATGGTATGGAGTTCCAAGAGAGATAGTGACTGATCAAGGGAATCAATTCACTTCAACCCTTGTTACAACATTAGTCAATGAGTACGCCATTAGGTACAAGAATTCTACTCCTTATCACCCCTAGGCCAATGGCCAACTTGAGGTGACCAATAGAGAAATTGAAGCCATTATGACCAAAACAGTGGCTATCCATAAAAAGGATTGGGCAAGTAGGCTACCAGAAGCTGTTTGGGCCTACAAAACTAC
This sequence comes from Sequoiadendron giganteum, assembly GCA_007115665.2. Taxonomy (NCBI): domain Eukaryota; kingdom Viridiplantae; phylum Streptophyta; class Pinopsida; order Cupressales; family Cupressaceae; genus Sequoiadendron; species Sequoiadendron giganteum. Next base: position 229,488,669 of record CM021100.1, on the reverse strand, counting down.
CTGGAAAACAACTACAAGATTCACTCCATTTGAGTTGCTGTATGGAAAGACAACCATGATGCCCATTGAATTTGAGCATAAGACTCTTAGAACTATAGTAGAATTGGGGATGGATATCTCTGAGGCACAAAGAGATAGAATCATGCAACTGAATGCTTTGGATGAGATGAGGAAGGAAAATTTATATCTCACAGAGGTAGTGCAGAATCAATGAATAAAGTGGCATGATAAATTCATCAAGGATAAGAAATTTCAACTTGGAGATTGGGCACTGCTCTATGACTCAAGATATCAGGATAATGTAGGAAAATTATAGATAAGGTGGCTCAGACCATATGAGGTGGATGAAGTATTTTCCAATGGAGTTGTTCAACTTACTACCATTGACCTTGTCAGGTTTAAGCTGCTGATGAATGATCATCGCCTGAGATTGTATCACAAGCCAACTTCTAAGGAGGAGTTCCTGCAAAAATTCACTCAATTTGCAACACTCGAACTTCTTACAGCTAAAAGAAGTGGACCTAGTGTCCCTTCTTCTAGCTAACTAAGGTATGTAACTTTTCATAATAAATACTTCCACTTATTTGGGGGTCCACTTCTTCACCCATCCACCCATTCATTCCACCTTTCTCTCTCTCTTCGATTCTACCATCATTTCACTTTATTCCATTTCATTCCATTCCACTCCGCTTTCATTAATTGCTCAATGAATTTCTTGAAAAGTGAAGGGTACTTTCTCCATAATCTTTGAAATAAATCTTCCATGAATTCAGGTATGTGCACATCAATTGTTATATCTTAATTGTCTTTTAGTGCATTTATTTAATTGGTGTGAATTAATATGGACATTTTCCATAGCATGTAATTATTCCCCGCCCCTTTCAAATCAACATTCCACCTCACATGTGAGGACACATGTGCATCCTTTATTGATTTACTTTCTCTTATCATAATCTTAAGCCAAAAGGTAAAATTCAGATGACACTAGCATTGGAAATTTAGCAGAGTTTCAGGAAGGAGAAGTTTGGATTTTAGACGAAGATTGTAGGAATAAAAACTTTGTAGAGTGACTATTTGATTATAGACAATGGGAGGTGGGTTGGTTCCAAATGAACCCATGGTTCATGATGTGTTATTATAGGATGCACCTTGCTTGGTTGAGTTTAGAAATCATGGATGGCTAGATTATTTCTTAAAGCTAGATGGTTTTGATGAAGATGTTGCAATGAAATTTTCCTAGACATTGTCTGAAGGGAAGGCGATGGTAAAAGGATTAGAAGTCACGACTATGAAGGAAAGAATTGCAGAAGTTACAGGGTTGCCTATTGATGGTGAACAGTACCCTACGGCCAGAGACGCCAGGTCGGCTAGGGCTGAATTTATAGAATCTAATGACCCTCTGTTGAGTGTAGAAAATCAAGGTGTGAAGAGGACTTCTCTACTCAAGCTATGGAAGTAAATAGAAGTTTATGTTGTGAAGTATATTACCTACGAAGGTCGTCAGTCGAATTTTCATTCTGTGCATTTTAAACTCCTGAAACACATGAGGCACAAAAGGAGAATGAATGTCTCCAATGTGCTATATCACCTTCTTTTAGTCATGGCGGACGAGACCCAAAAAGGTAGGGACAATTATGTTTCCCACCATTGTTTGATCAAGTTATTATTTGAAAATTCTCTACATGATGTGTCTGATATTTCTTGGGAAGAATTTTTGAATATTGATCAAATTAGACTAAAACATTTAGGACCTAAGATTTTGCCTCAACCTCGTAGGTTGGTAAGAGAAGGAGCAATGCTGGGGCCACTCCCAGTGCCTCAACTTCTAGTGCAAGACCTAGTGGAAACCATTCTATATTCAAGCAAACTATTGAGATTAGTTCTTCTGAGGTAGAAAATTCTGATAGAGAGAGTTCCTCTCCCGATTTTGATGATGATGTCCCTCTTGGCACCTTAATGAGAACTAGGGCATAAAAGAAGAAGGAAAAAATAATTACAACATCCCATGAAAACTCTAATTATTGTTTTATTACATTTTATTTCTTGAACTATTACATTAGTTCTCATTTTACTTTTATTCTCTTTTATTTTATTTTTTTTCCTTTTTTTCTTCCATGGGGAAAAGAGTCTCATAACATAACGTATTAATGAATGTTGGGTTTCTTCTTCGGAAAATGTAATTAAATACTTGGTAAATGAATTAAAGGACCAATTAAGGCATAATTAAGCTCAATTAATTAAAGTGGCCCTAAATAAGTGTGAAAGTGTAAAGGGGTACACTTTACTACACTAAAATAAGGCACAATTAAGTCCAATTTAACTAAGAGGGTTCAAACAAGTGTGAAAATGTAAAGACATATTTTTTCACTAAATTTAGCCCCCACTTTAGTGAGAGGATGGCCTTGCGTCAAACTCACACTAAAGTAGACATTCAACACATATGTATGCAACAACAAAAAGATACTCAATCATACAACATCAAAGACTTAAAGAAAAGGTAAAAATAAAAAGGGTGGATCAAGCCTCAACTATCCAACATGATGTGGAACATGCCTCAACTATTTGTCCAAAAATATTCTCAAGCGAAACCCTGGCTATCCACTATGCAAACAACATGCATGCTCACACAGGCTAATGGAACTCCGATTGTCCACTAGGGGAGCCCCCAAGGGTGGCAAATGAGAGAATATTATTAGGCTTCCATACCATATCAAAGCTATCCCTCTGATAACTTCAATAAGGCACCACAAAAAAAAAAAAACTTTGAACTTCATAAGGCCTAACAAGTTGTGTTATGCTAAGCACCTATGAACAAACAAGGCAAGGCTCCACTGGCAAGCAAAGTGTGTTATGCTTGGTGGCCTTGAAAAGGGTTCAAGCTTCACAAGGTTAGCAAGTTGTGTTATGCTAAACACTTATGAACAAAATGTAAATAAACATATTCAAAAGGATTTTTCTTAGTTCATGTAAGGTCTCCTTTTAGTGAACATCATTCCTAATGTCTCTAAGAGAGGACAAGTCAAGGATAGAAGATTCACAACTTTTGGAATGCAATGCGTAGCATCACCATTAAGAGTAAATTTGTATGCCAAAAAAGGTCACACTCCTAGAAGACATCAAACCCAATGGTACCACCAAGAAAAAGGCACATTGCAAGAAGTAAGAAAATCACACGATGAAACACAAGGAATGCCAAAATTTTCAAATTTAATAATGCCAATGTATGCCCCCACTTTAAATAAATTGCTAACACCATTACTATGATAAATTACTTTAAAGTAGCAAATAATCAATGCTAGTTCAATAAAGAAGATATGCGAGCTTATTCAAAAAGCCCTATACCAAGTCATATGTCTCTAAATGAAGCTACGTCATGAAAAGAGAGAAAGGGTTTGCCCCCAAAATGAAATCCCAAAACACATAAGGGATCTATGGATTTGGGGTCAGTATGTATTTGCTATAATTTTGTTATAGAGCTCAAAAATGTCATCATTCCCCAAATACTCACAAAATAAGAATGACACATAAAGAGAAAAAATAAAGAAAAATCTTTTGGTTCAACATGGAAGAGACCTAAATGCCTTGATGCCTTGTGTCATCCCCAAATGGAAAACATAAGATAAAATAAAAGATAAATGTTTTCAACATATTTAGAAGAATGTAGGTACAAATAGAGGAATGCAAATGAATAGAGACATCAAATAGAATAGTACCGGGGATCACATTACACACATGCAATCACACAAAGAACATGGAAAAGAAAACAAAGACAAAACTAGCAAGGCACATGCGAGTCAACCTATAGCAGGTTGTCTGCATCTCAATCTTGTTAAGTATATGAGAAAGGAAAACAACTAGCTAAAGGGATAGCATCAAGTACCAAACTAGGACAAGGCTATCTAATTCCTTGCCCCCACTAATTGCAAGGCAAGGATGAGCCAAGATAAGTGATGAGAATGAGCTCCTTGCAATAAAGAAAATGATTTTCAATGAATTCAAAGCATGTAATAGTGAGTATCCAATGATCCTACAACTATTACATGGCAAGGAGAAAATTTCATGTAATTACTATCCAAACATTTTTATAAATGCTAGAAGGGGAAAAATCACTCAATACGATCTTTAATGCACAACATGTTGGACTCAAGGGAACACTAAGAGGGGGGGTGAATCAGTGTTCGACGATTTTTATCTTTAATCATCAGAAACTTGAAACCAATACAACATAATATTGAAAGATAGATGCATCCATTCAAATTAATCATTCATGACACCATAACACACAATTTTTTTTGCGTGGAAAGCTTGTCAGGGGAAAAACCATGGTGGAGGTTAATCCACAATTTGAGTACTCAAATATAGTTGTATACAAAAGGGAATGCACTTGCATTCAGATGCACTACCTAGAGCTCACTGCTCAAGAAAAAGGCTCACTTCCATACAAAAGATTCAAATTAAGACCATTTGAAAGTTGAACTAAGATGATAGCATCTATTCATGCCAAGTTACAGTTATGGTGAAGCTCATAGATTGAATTCTGGATCTGCAGACTAATTCTTCTCTTCACTCTACTCTGCTCTCCTCTTATATGCTCTTCGCATCATATCAAGATAAATCCACACTATTACTCTGCTAAATCTCACATCACACTTTGATATACTTTTATTCACTTATCATGGCTCCCTCTACATTTTCTACACACCAAAATGATAGAATCAAACTCATATATATATCCACAAACAAGGATTTGTTCATTCATCAGTTGGCTTCATAAAATATTAAGTTACTTCCACCTTGTCGACTAGATCCACCACAAATTATTTATGTGCATCCTCCAAATTTGGTTAAGAAAAAGAGAGGACCCAAACAAACATAATCGAGCATGAAGATATTTAATTAATTACTTCTTATACATCTGCGATTACTATATTTTTCAGGTCGGCCTACTAGCACAAATAGCCAAAAAATTAGTATATCGCATCTCCTAGATCATGAACCAGTGAGTGTGTATCAAAGAAATCCTTCACCAAGGTATTACAGACATCAACAAACCTTCCTCGGAGATCCACAACCCAAAATATCTGTCTGGTGGGGTGTTTAGATCAACTTTTATGCTTATAACTAGATGTCTTATTCTTCACTTTGTTTTGCTAGTAGAAACCGAAACTATACTACAGACGAATGTCATTAAGGTTGTCTAGACTGACTTAGGTTGCCATCAATGACAACACTTACAATCCATAAACCAACAATCTCCCCCTCTGGCATTGATGGCAACACTTAGTGAAAAATGACTAAGTGTCGTAATCATTATAGGTATGCCACCAAATCTTTTACTACATTCTCTCCCCCTAAGATTTATAAGGTATTATCTCCCCCTATAAGGCATTTTTCACTACATTCTCTCCCCCTTTGACATCAATGAAAAAGCATGGATTCCATATGCCAAAAATACAAAAAGTGAACAATGAAAGAATAGTGACAAATCACTTATATGTCGATACCAAGTGACAAAAAACTTGTTCAAAATCCTCAAAGCTTCAAAAATTCATCACATATATGTTGACAGTTCTCCTCCTTTAATCAAAATTTCAAAAATTTGAAAGACAATTAACTATTAACTTAGAAGATTATCTTATGGTTTTTTTTCATTTTTGGAAGGAATTTCTTCCAAGCCTCTATTTTAATTCCAATGATAATGATCAAACTATTGTTCTTGGAAGTTTTGTTAAAAACTTCAACTAAAGACTCAAGAATTGTAATTGCTTCTTCTAATTCCTTGCCATTCTTTAGTATTTCCACCATCTGCTCCAATCTGGATTCGGTCAAATCCTTTACCTTCCAAAAGGTGTCCAAAAGAGTGTTCTTGGAGAGTTTATTTTTTGTGTATTCTAACTGTAGCTCCCAGATTCTTCTCTTGATGGTGCCATCCAGATCTTGAGATGTGTCAAAAAAAATTCCAATGCCATTCAACTCGGTTTCAATCTGATCCAACTTCTCTTTGTAATTGTTGACTGCATGGGGCCAATGGATACAATAATTGTAGATTCTAGTGGCTGAATTTATGCATTGCCTTAACTCATTCATTTTCTTCTTTAGTTTGGAAAGGAATCATCTGAATTGCTCCTTCAAGTGAGAGACAACTTCACCATATTTCTTTTCTTGTGCTTCAAAATTCAATGTTTCTTTGTTGTACTCAATTATTTCATCAGGTAGAATGTTCTGTAGACTTTCCAACTTAATCTTGCATTGCTCAACATGAGCATTCAACACATTTAGAATCATGTCTTGATCATATGATGGTCTAACATACCATAACTTTTCTATTTTCTGCATCCCACCTTCTCCTTGAATAATCTGTTGTAGCTTATCTTCTATCTGATCATCTTCTTCCTCACCAACCTTTTATGGTTCTGATTCAATTTTTTGCGGATCCTCAATTTCTTTGTCAGATTCTTCATCTGGAACATCCACAATTTCCTTTTCCTTTCCTTTTCCCTCAATTCTAGGAACTTTATTTTCTAGAGGGCTATATTCAATAGTTTCCTTACCTCTTTTCTATCCTTTATCAATGCTATCGGAGGAGGAACCAACTTCAATTGATCTTACCAGAAGGGGAATATTGACTAACCACACTTCTTAAGTACATTCTTAAAGAAATTTTCAAATTCTAGATCCCAATCAACCACACTCCTAGAATATGAATATATTTGTTTGCATACCAATTCATTTGTCTTCCATACCACATTATCAAGTTTCGACAAACAATTCAAAAAGTACATTACTAAGCTTGTAATCAAGGTGCCAAACCTGAAAGGGTAACCTGATTCCTTTGTTAGTTGTACATTCTCCATGAGTTCATCCTTTAGCAACCCGCATAGGTCAAATTCCTAACCTTCAACTATCATCTTGTGAGAAATATAGACTACACCAGCCGATATTGCTCCTTCTCAATTTCTGTAGAAGATTTTGTATACATAATCTTGTGTGCAATATAATTTGTAATAGGATTCTTGATTGTCACAATTATTAGGGCTCTTTAATCTCCTATCACTCCAGTTAGGGTTTCGACCTCTTTGTTCCGAATAGGTTTTTTCCTTGGTATATTTCCAATTTTGCATAATCTTGTCAATTTTTCGATTACCTCCTTTGAAATAGTGTAAGGTTTTTCCAAAGTTAAGATATCATCATGTAATCTTCTTAATGTGAACTTCACAAATTCTATGTTCTTGAAGTACGAAAACTCATTCCAGATATCCAAATTTGTGTGTTTAGCTTCGCTCAATTTCTTCAACTCATCAGGTAGTAACAAATTCCTCATGGATCCAATCTTTGCACTGTTATACTCATCTAGAGTGATCAATCCTTTGATTTGTTCCATTTTTATTTTCAAGTTTAGGGTTCGCAACCACACACTAAATTGTATGAAGAATTTGAGATTAGTTTGAAATACCTAATTGATTTTGAGATTTGCCGATGAATCAATTTCACTGCTTCAAACTTCTTCTGCCGAGTGATCTCCTTCTTTTCTTCTTCGTGCAAAGTGAAAAATGACTAAGTATACAACTTTTCTTTTAAAGCTCGCATACTTGTAATAAATGTGTTTGCCCTAAATTTCTGAATACTTTATTTTCACAAACAATGACTGATAAATCTTTTGTGGACCTATGAGTTGTCTGAATTCCTTTTCCGACAGTACTTCAAAACTTCTATACACCACAAATATACATTCTTGACTATTTTTTGCGTTATGGTACCATCCATAGATAGGGGAGGAAATATTTACTTGAAGAGCTCCCCCTAGGCTAGTGGCCTGAAATTAATTACCGAAAGAGTTACCAGAAGCAGGTTTTGGTGTAGAACCATTTCTAGCATCAGATTCATTCTTTCTTACCCCTGTCTTCTTCATTTGATCTCTGATTTCATCCGTAGTCACTTTCTCTTTCCCTTTATCATTTTTCTCTAAGTCTCTTCCTCTATATACTGGACCTCTTCTGTCTACATTTTTGTTTCTACAAAATTTTGCAATATGACCATACTTATTGCAATTGTAGCACACAATGCTTTCTTGTCTATTCCAATCATTCCAATGGCTTCTTCTTGATCTGCATTGATTAGCAACATGCCCAAATTTTCCACATGTATAACATTCAACATTCCTTCTTAACACATTTCTACATTCAATAGAATTATGACCAAATTTTTTGTGTTTGAAACATTGACCAAAGAATGATGAATCTCTTGATTTCATATTACTTCTACATTGAGCAATCACATGACCAAACTTATTGCAGGAAAAAAAATATCCATTAAACTTTTGAGCATTAGGTTGTCTTATCGGATATCTTCCACCTTTGTTCATCTATCTGAATTTATTTTGTCCTGGTCTAGAGCTTTCTCCCTTCTCATATCCAAGACCTCTTTTATCATTTCCAATATTCTATCCTTGTGTTAGCTCGTCAAGTTTTACTAAACTGATTTGAAAATTGTCTTTGTATTCATTTGCAATGACAAGATCATTCTTAAGAGTAGTAATCTACTTACCAAGTTCTTCTTCATTGTTTCTAGATCTTTGCAACTCACTTTCCAACTGAGTGAATTCCCCATTTATTTTGTTGCATTCATCAGATTTCTCTTTCAGGGTCTGAGCAAGATTTTCTTCATTTTTCTTCCTTTCTTCGATCTCCTTAGTCATTTTCATGATCATATATTTCATCTCATATTTTAGGTTTGTATTGTCTCTAGCAAGCTTTTCACATTCTTCAGTTATTTCCTTTAAGATTTGATTCAAGTGAGCATCATCCATATTTTCGTTCTCCTTCTGTTGTATCTGATCACAAAGATCATTTCTCTTCTCCCTGGATTTAACAATTTGATGTTTTAGTGATTGAATGAATTTCTCTGCATCTTTAAGATTCACTCTCAATTTATTAACTTCCACTTTAGACTAATCAAGGTCATCAAGTGCCACCAGAAGCTATTGTTGAAGACCATCAAAGTCCATTACATTCCAAGATCCACCTCAAGCTGCTAAACTTCTTTTAGAGGAATTGTGCTCCGATACCAATTGTTGGACTCAAGGGAATAGTGAGAGCGGGGGGTGAATCAGTGCTCAACAATTTTTATCTTTAATCATTAGAAAATTGAAACCAATACAACATAATATTGAAAGATAGATGCATGCATTCAAAGTAATCATTCATGACACCATAACACACAGTTTTTTTGCGTGGAAACCCTGTTAGGAGAAAAAACATGGTGGAGGTTAATCCACAATTTGAGTACTCAAATATAGTTGTATACAAAAGGGAATGCACTTGCATTCAGGGGCACTACCTAGAGTTCATTGCTCAAGAAAAAGGCTCACCGCCATACAAAAGATTCATATTAAGACCATCTGAAGGTTGAACTAAGATGATAGCATCTATTCATGCCAATTTACAGTTCTAGTGAAGCTCATAGATTGAATTTTGGATCTACAGACTGATTTTTCTCTTTGCTCTGCTCTGCTATGCTCTTATCTTATCTTATCTTTGCATCATACCAAGATAAATACACACTATTAATTTGGTAAATCTTGCATCACACTCCGATATAATTTCATTCACTCATCATGGCTCCACCTACATTTTCTACACACCAAAATGATAGAATCAAACTCATATATATATCCACAAACAAGGATTTGTTCATTCATCAGTCAGCTTCATAAAATATTAAGTTACTTCCACCTTGTCAGCTAGATCCACCACAAATTCTTTATCTACATCCTCCAAAGTTAGTTAATACAAAGAGAGGACCCAAACAAACATAATTGAGCATGAAGATATTTAATTAATTACTTCTTATACATCTGTGATTACTATATTCATCGAGTCGGCCTACTAGGACAAATAGCCAACAAATTAGTATAGTGGATCTCCTAGATCACGAACCAATGAGTGTGTATCAAAGCAATCCTTCACCAAGGTATTACAGACATCAACAAATCTTCCTCATAGATCCACAACCCAAAATATATGTTTGGTGGGGTGTTCAGATCAACTTTTATGCTTATAATTGGATGTCCTATTCTTCACTCTGTTTTGTCGGTAGAAACCAAAACTATACTACAGATGAATGTCATTAAGGTTTTCTCTACTGACTTAGGTTTCCATCAATGAAAACACAAGTACAAGCCATATGGAAACACAACACTCATCAGTAAGATTCCTAAGAGTTCTATGATATGCGTAATAATTCATGTTCTTAGGCTTGTTGCTTTTACTAGGAGGTGGCAATGTAATCTAGCCTAAATGAAGAAGGTGCTCCCTTTATTGTTCAATTTGTGTTTTAGTATGTAGGAATGATAGTTTTTTGAGTTTATAAGGTTTGGTTTTCTTACTTGTTTGAGGATCTTGTTGAGGTGGATTTGAAGGAGAAGGACCAAAAAGGATCCTACCATCCTTGTGAGACATTACTTCATCATTATGAGGGAGGAAATATGTATCCTTAAAAGATGTGGAGGGATAAGGATTTTGATATCCAAGTCCTTTAGTATCTTCAATTGGGATTTGTTCTAAAATTTTGTGGATTTCATGCTCATTAGTTATGTCACATCCTTGCTTAGTTAATATTTTAAATCCTTGGCCATAAATCTCTTCTAGGTTGATGGGTGTGTTGGTAACTTTGTTAACATAAGATGGATAGGTATGCCATTGATTAGAGGAACTAGGTTCACTCATTGTTGGTTTACGCTTGGTTTGTCACTCAATTTTAGGATATAAAATATCAAACATCTCAAGTTGGATATTAAGGGGTTTTGATTGTTGCATGAGAGGGTAAAAGGATGCATTACTTTCAATATTGTTAGGGAAATTCTTTATGAAATCATGCATGTTGTCATCATCTTCTCCTATGATATCAAGTTTCAACTTCATGAGTAGATTCATTATGAGTTGATTGAGCATGATTAGGTTCTATTGCATTAGGATCATTGCCAAAAACATAACTTGAAACACCAAGCAAATACATTAAAGAATTCCATAGATTACCAATGCACATGTCCATTTTGAATTGAAATGCAAAGAGATTACAACATTTGAGATCTTAAGATAATTTTTTTATAATGTTATGTAAAAACCTAAAAATTATGTCTTGTAAATGTAATTCTGAATTCATGCAATGCACTAAATTTTTCAAATGAAGCTAAATATGATCAATTTGAAATAACATAAATTCTACAAACTCTAATGACAAAGAAAAATAAAATATAGAAATATATATTTTAATGCCCAAAAATGTAGAAAAAGTCCCTAATCAAGGACTCATTCACCCATGGGTGAATGGGTCCTATCTGAGGGCTTTGAAAAGTGAATTTACAAATTTCTAAGTTGATTCCTATGGCTTTCTGATTCTGGACTGAGACAGGTGGTTACATAGATTTTTTTGTGAAATTGAAGTTTAATTGCAAATGCAAACTAGTGATAAATGACAAACTAGGAGACCTAATTTGATATGCAATTTTGATTCAATTTTTTAATTCAAATGAATGATGATATAATACCATGTAAATGCTTTGCAAAATGATTGATTGTTTTGTATTTTTCATATTTAAAGAATGAAAAAATGTAATCCTAAAACCCTAAATGAGATGCAAATTAATGTAATTTAAATAACCCTAAATGAGATCTAATTCAATGTAATGCAATGAAAATGAATGCAAATCCTAAATCTAGGGTGAAAATGGACTCCAAAATTGGAAATATACAATGCTCAAAATTTGAGATCACCAAAATGAAACATAGGAAAATATGATAAGAAATGAACCTATCTTCCTCTATTTCATTAGGAAATGGGATCCACACAAAGAATTTACTTACAACCCTTAGGTGAGTCAACTCAAGGTGTGAATTTTCAAATTTCCCTTTTGTGTCAGGATGAGGGTCCTAGTCAAACAACACTTTGGGGAGAAAAACTAAAAATAGTATTTACTAACTCCAAAATGCAATCTAACACTTGGAATAGCAACAATAAACTCAATACTGATAGAACTAGAAAATTAAATGTAGATTAGAGAAGGGAAGATTTGAATGTACCTTTCACCAAAAGTCAGCTTTTGAAGTTGATCAAGGACTCATTCACCTAGGGGTGAATGGGTCCTGAGTTAGGGTTTTTCTGCAACTTTCGAGAGCCTCTACTATAAATCTGAATCTTCCAATTTTCCCATGTTTCAAGTTCAAAAAGATGTAAATAAATTATGTAGATGAGTTTCCATGAGAAGATGACAACTTTGACAACTTTTAGCAACTTTGACAACTTCTTCAATTTTTCTCTTCAAAGGATCTTCAAGATTCTTCCACCTAGATCTGCAAACACAAATAAACAGGAAAAAATGTTTTATTTTTGGTGAATGAGGGTTTGCCTTGGTCAAACCCCATTTTGGAAATTAAACCTTGAAATGAAATGAAACATCAAAGAGGGAATGAAGAATGAACATAGCAATGTTACTTTGTGTGTTTAATTTAATGCGTTAGTGATTAGTAATAACTAAACAACACACACGCAATGAAATGTACTATATCTAATGAAGGAAAAGTAATAACAAACTATCACAATCCTGCATTCAAACTTATCTCATCATCCTCTATTCTCGGTGATTCCTTAATCCATGCTCCCAGAATTTGCGTTGCACATGAATTTATGGAATGACAACCTAAGAAATGAGTAGTTGTTTTGCAATGCAAACTACAATGCCTACAAGCTTATATTTTTGTATTTTCGAAAGTAAATTGCTGAATGATCTATGATAAGAAATTGTTGTTGATATGATGTTAGACTAATGATGCAAAGCTAAAGCTAAAATTGTATGGAAGATGCAAGAAACTAAACACTAGAATTGAAATGCATGATTAAAACAAACTAAAAACACTAAAATGCAACTACAATGCTCTCCAAATGCTTTCAAACTTCAATGAAATTCCTGCAGCATAAACTTGTCCAATTCTACTTGTTGAAAATCTGTAGCAATGAGTTCTATTTATATAACTTTCCAAGTTGGGAATGATGTGGCAATGATGAACGGTCGAGATTGTGATCCTACAGCATCAAAGGTTGAGCATAAAGAAGTTAGAGAGAATCATGGAGGTGGTTCCCTTCTTGAGATCAATTTTCCAAGTGTTGAAGGGAATCAAAAGAAAGAAGAAGCCATGTGTCTAGGAGGTTTCAAATTGGTTACAAGTTTGTTGATGGAAAATCCATAATTTTTAATTTATAAAATTCAATTTCATGTGACACATGGTGAGGTGGCAGGTGAGGTGGAAGGTAGTTAGGAACATATGTAGAAATGTGCTTAAATTGAATTAAAAACTCAACCTAAAATGGAGAGGAGAAATTAGCCAAATGACAAATTAATTAAATTTGTGCATTTTAACTAATTTTAAGAAGAATATGATTTAGAGGCCAATTTGAATTTAAAAATTCAAATTTGAATGAAAGAGGGAAAACTAATTAAATGACATTTTATTTTATTTGTGCATTTAATTAATCTGAGAGGAAGTGATTTTAGATAAGAAGAAATATTTAGAAATGAACTATATAAATAAATTCTGCAATTTATTTATAAGTAGAGGAATTAAGATTTTTATTAATTAAATAACAAGTATTTAATTAATTCGTGCTCAAACCATTTTTAAGTGCATACATTTTTCCCCTCTTTGAAGTGATGTGCGCAAACGCATTGCTTCAAAGAATAATTTTTTTCGACCGTGATGATAAAATTTCAACATGCCCCAGACTCTGATTTTGCAATGATGATGAAAGGATGCCCCCTCGAGAGATAAATCACGGATTTTTGAATTTTTTTGATGATTTAAATGATTTTTCAATGATATGTTGATGATCGTCGCTAGATTTGATAAGGATCCCCTGATTTATCTCCCGAAAATGATGATAGTTCTGCCACATTGTTGATTAATTGATTAAAAGGCCCATTTGAAAAATCAAATAAATGCCACAATAATTACCCCTTAATTAACCTTTAAAAGGTCAAAAAGGTTAAAAGATAGGTTCATTTGTAACTTGAGCATTTTGAAAACTAAGAGCTTGAAAAGAAAATATGGATAGGATTCCACGCCACACACACAGATTCGAGCGAGTTTTCCGCCACCAATGTCCAGCCACATATAGACGTTTGGTACGTACCCCAAAAACCACTTTTTCAATTTCGAATTTGAATTTTTCTCGCTTAATTTTCATTTTGAAATTTGGTAATTTCACACGTTTTAGCACATTAGGATAGACATTTAGTGCATACAAAACCCGTTTTAGTTTATAGAAACCCTGTAATAGTGCATCCAACCAAAATTGATGATTTTGATATATTCCTCCTAGATTTTGATGATTGATGATCATGTCAGCCGATGATAGGATGATGTGGATTGATAGGTTGATGATTGTCCTCATGATAGGTGAGGAACGATGATAGGATAGATTGATAGATAGATAGATTGATTGATTGATGATCATCCTCATGATAGGTGAGGAACGATAATAGGTTGGTTGATGATCGCCCTCATGACAAATGAGAGTCGAATAATAAGTTAGGTGCTCCTCGAGATTTGATCAAAATCTCACGTGAGCTGATTTGATTGACTTATATGATGATTGATAGGATGATTTAATTGATTGTTGACTTGATGCTTTAATTTGATTCTAGGAGGGTGGCTTAGGGAACCTTCAGGTTCGAGAGTTCTTTCTGAGGACATGGGACATGATCTCACAACTGACTCCGATAGATCTTGCCATCATTGATTAGTGTGGTCTGACTTCCTTGATAGACATGCCTTAGTACTGGATTAACCAGGGGCTACTGACAACACTTGCAGATTGGTGGCACAACGAACACAACACTTTCCATTTATTGATCGGAGAGATGACAGTGACCCCAGAGGATGTTTGCCGCATTTTGAGGATACCAGTTGTGGGGGAGTTAGTGGTTTACGATCATGAGTAGGGGGGCACAGATGCCATATGTATGATATTTTACGATGATTAGTTTATTGGTTATGATATTTCATGGTGGGAGTTGATTGATTAACTATATTGAAAGCTACTAGAAAATGCTAGTATAGGTATTGCAGATAGCTTGAGAGTGTAAAAATATGAGTTTATGAAAGAGAGATTTCAGAAATGGGGAGAAAGGAGGAAAATATGGGTGAGCTCAAGGACTAGAAAGCTATTAAAATTAACTCTAGATTTGTTACAACTAACTTGGGTAGGTATTAGGTGATAGAACATTATAAAATGACTATTGAATGATAAACTATTGTGGAATGTTAGTGCGCCAAACTAGCATCCAAAGAGTTTCATCTCTTTAAAAGATCAATTACTAGAAAATTATACGAAAACACATCTAAGATATAACTTTTTAAAAGTGGGGCCATGGGAGACAAGACCTTGACACCATATATAGAAAAAGGTTATTAAGGTAAGGGCCAAATAAACCTAAAAATATGCTTATAAAGATAAAAAACAAAGTGGATCTAAAATAAAATGTAACTTGTACAATGGTATGCAATTTTGACCTTACATTTTCCCTTACTTTGGCAGGCTTATGACACTAAGTGATATGTTAAGCTAAAGTAAATAAATAAAATATTGAAAGTAATAAACATAATAATTATGCAAAAATAATACTATAGAGGATTCTTCAAGCAGATTAGCTATGCCTCTAGGTTGAGAAATTAAAAACAAACATGTTAATCAACAAAAATATGCATAGAAATTGATATCAAAATAACATATAAAACTTTTGCAAGGAAAGGATAAGACAAATATAACCTAAGAAAATAAGGATGTTAGAAAATCATATAGTTAATGTTGGATTTGATGAATCTTGAACCCCACAACACCCCAAGGATCACTTGCAATATAAACACCCTATCACAAAAGAGAAATATAACTAATTATTTATGAAGCTTGAGATTTCATTTTATACAAAAAGATAATGATTATGATATATAATGAAGCCTTGGATGGGGGTATAATTAGATCATGATATGTGTTTTAATATTATAATTTGAGACAAATAAATACGACCTAATTAATATTAAACATGATAATATAAATAAGGCCTAATAGGAATTGATTCTAGGTTATTTTCCTTTTTCATGATAATAGCTAACACACATAAGTTGTACATAAAAAGGAAGATAAAACTCTAAAAAAAACATAAAATAATCACACAAGATGAGAGAATCGTAAATAGAGAAGCATAGTTCCAAAGTTCTTTGTTATTAGAAAAATTCAAAGTATGGTTCAAGGACTAACATACTCTATAGCTCGGAACCATACAATACCTTCATGGATCAGAAGTATTGCAAACTAGGTTACATAGTGACATTGAGAGGTATAAAAAAAGATAGGACATATGAATCACACAAGCTAGCAAATTTTGTTGTTAGGTGACTCATATTATATTAAAGTAGGTCATGTGAAGCCATGGGAAAGTGAACTACATTGCTACGTGATTCACATGCTACAAAAAAGTAGGCCATATGAAGTGCATATGATAAAAAACACCATTGCTAGGTGGCTCATAGAGTACCGACATTGTAGGGAGCACAAAAACAATGTAAGTGTTGTAAATTGTTGTCATTGATGTCAACACTAAGGAGATTATTGATAATTTTTTTCATTGATGTAAACATTGATTGTTGGTCATCATTGATGTTAGCACTTGAGAAGTAAGTTGTTAGTCCTTGCTATTGGTTGTAATTGTTATGTTTAGTTTGGGCTAACACTGGTGATGAAATTCATGGTTGGAGTCATGCCTTATCAAAGAAGAATTGTTGAAGTTCATGATTGGATGTCATGCCTTATCAAAGAAGAGTTGATGAAGTTCATATAATATATTATTACTATAAAAAGGCCCTTAAGTGGCGATGAAAATTCAGAAAATCGGAGTTAAGCAACTTGACATAAAAATTTGAATAGTTTATCTATATATAATTTCAAAAATATGTAAGAATAGAATCTGTAGAAATTGAATGTAGTTTCTAAAGTACTAGGTTTTAAAAAAAAAAAAAATCTATTTGGTGAAAATTTGAAATTTCAATGCAGTAGTACTTAAATTTTAGGGAAAAAATAAGAAGTGGGTGTCTGTCTGACCACCCTAACCACAATAAAATGATAATATATTTTTATAATATTTTAGAAATAAGTAGAGGACTCATGTCCCGATGTGATGCATATTTTTTTGTAATTTTTTTCCAAGTAAATAATTAATTATAATTATTTTATTACAAGTTTTAAAAAATATTAAAACTCATATGTTTGACCACCTTAACTTGGTCAAAAACTCATGAAATTCAATTTTTATTTTTTTAATCCTATAGTATGTGAAGCATAAAATGTGACGCATGTTTCAAATTCAAAAAATGTGATATCGTTTGAAAGCTATAAATTTTTTTCAATCAGGACTTTAGTCACAATTCAAATAGAAAATGAATAATAATTTATATTGGTGAGCTGAGAATCTCCTCTAAAAACCCTTTTCGTTTCATCAATTTTGGGTAAAAAAAGTTGTCAGCCACATGAGCCATCATATCACTTACATATCGCCACTTTTTGGCCCATCATAATCCTGCACATACCCGGATCAAGAACATCAATACCTAGCTCGCACACATTTTTTAGAATTTTATTTTGATAATCTGCTATTTTTCCACATATGCAAAATATAGAGCTTGATTTTCGGTGAAAAACTTATGTTTAATCAAACTAAAAAAATAAATACATAATAAAACCAAAACATATTAAAATTATATTCGTTGGATAGCTCATTTCGAGGACTACCATCATCTAGTTGGGTCTATGAAGTATCCTCCATTTTCATCCTCAACTTGAGCTTTGAAGGGAAAAAATTTGGAGTTTTTTGGTGCCAAAAGGGGAGAATGGGGGAAAAGGGGGTTTGCTCGAACCAGGGTTCATTCAAACCCCCTTTCCATAAGCATTTTTTTTTTCTTATTTTTCTAGGAAATGTGGGACCTGACATTAAATGGGTTTGCTCAAAGGGGGATTCTATTGAACCCCATTTGGGTTTGTTGAACCTGAAGTTTGCTTTTGAACCCCCAGAACCAATTTTTTTTGCATGGGGTTTATTTTTTTGCAACTTTTCCTTCCTCTAATCGGAATTATAAAACCACTTTGTGGGTTCATCCTATGATAGTATGGAAAGTGTATGAAAGTGGTGTTGAGATTGTTTAGGGAACATCCCCATGTGAGCTACACAATGCTAATTAGTTTCCTTTTTTCCGCATTGTGTCTTGAGATGGCTTTCTAGGATATTTGTGGATATTTGACTAGTAGGGCTTGTTCTTTTGCTTGTGCTGTCTGCTTGGGGGGCTGTGCCTACAATGGAAGATGTGTTGTGATAGATTTGGGTCAGCGACTCATCCCCTTTATGACCATATCATGTTAATTAATAAGAAGAGAAGTTTATGGGTTGATTGGTTATGTGCTTCATTGATTCATCCACATATTTTTCTTGATGTCAACTTTAAGTTGATGAGTGCCTTAGTGTAAATGGTTTTGGATCACATTAAAAGAAGTGCTAAGAGTGTTTTTGGCCCTTTCTATCTTTTGGATAGGACCACATTATTTTTTGGTGGTTGACCAATTAATTTCATTGTTTATCCTTTTCCCGGTCGACCTAATTGAATTTTTGAAGTGTCATGGTGGATATAAATGCAAGATCATTTCGGATGCAACAGGATGGAGAAGTGTACAAGTGCGAAGATCAAATTGAATTTGGAAAAGATCTATCACTTATGGTCTTTCTCTTTTAGTCGCTCACATAAACATCATAATGCATTACACATCCTCGACATCCATGATTTATACTCGACCTAGATGAACTAGGTTTACCATATATACATGATATTACATTGATTACATTACATATGCCAGCCTACAACAAAGAAAATTACAATTACAAGTCAACCAAAGAACAAACACCAACATGAAATGTGTAGAGGGAAAGACCCAATAGGACTACACACAACGCTAGGAAGAGGAACACACATTGCGAATCCCAACACATGCTTAACTTGGTCCTAGACACTCTTCACAACTTCGGTCTTCAATAGAAAGCACTCACACACTTTGCAAACACAAATTAGATCAACCCTAAGCAAGAAAACATGAAACTTGTAGTATGTTGACCATTACAACAATGGTGGTACACATGAAAGATAAATAATTACTTGTGCTTCTCCCAAATGAGTCGGCATGACCCTTACAATAGCTTCAAACACTTCTTAGATGTCACACAACATTGAACTTGTGGCACACACCTTCAACATACCTCAATCATCCACGAAAAAGCATAACCCAATAACATCTTTATTTCAGACCATAATTTGTTCCAAAGAAACCAGACAACACCTCATGGAGCAACCAAATATTTAGGAACACTCTCATACATCCCTTTCACAACTTCATGCAACAACAAGTTGGTGGAGGCCAACAATCATTGAAACTAGTCATCAAACAACATAGTCTTGCACTCTGTCACATACAACTTTCTCTGCGGAAGGACTAATGACATGAAAATTTGGATATAACACCTTCCCAACTCAACAAACTTAACTTTTCCAGTGTACAACCATATTTGCAACTGCAGAGGAATGCAGAGCCAAACTTTGCACCTTTGTGAGCATCCTCATAGAAATAATATAGATTTCAAATTGTCACTCTCAAAGACACCTTTCCAATAACTCAAACATGAAACTTGGATCACATATG
The DNA here is from genome assembly GCA_007115665.2 of Sequoiadendron giganteum. NCBI lineage: Eukaryota > Viridiplantae > Streptophyta > Pinopsida > Cupressales > Cupressaceae > Sequoiadendron > Sequoiadendron giganteum. The sequence goes on along the minus strand of CM021100.1, from coordinate 229,468,884 downwards.
CCTTGACACATCATGAAGCTATCTTCCAAATTGTAACAGTACAATGTCACTAGCGGAGAAATGCAGAGCATTTTTTAGAGATTGGTAACCAATCAACTAGACTGCAACTCTCTTTTGACATCAATGACAACCAAACTGCAACAAATTCAAGAACTAAAGACATTCTTCTTTCACATTTAATTTCTAAAAACAACATTCAATTATTTTGAATTTTCCTTATTGTCCACCAATGCCTCCTCATCTATTGACTATAGTATTTCTTATAATGATCTCATCAATCAAAAGATTTTTAATAATCTTTTATTGACTCTAACACGCAAATGTATAATCTATGTATGAAACTTCAAACTCAAGCATTATAATTAACTTGTTTCTTTTTTCATAGATGGACACATAAAGCGTTAAAAATAAGGGAAGTAATCCTAGTGAGATTTTATTCCTCAACATTTCTATGAATGTATTTCATCGTTAATCATGTATTATCTATCTAACAATCTATATGTACCTTTTATTATGAATTACAAATTCCAAATATTATATATGTAACAATCTAAATACACTTTTAACCCAATTGAAATGCAAAACATAACTTTTGATTTTGATTTGACCTTGATCCTTCCAAGTTCTAGATCTAGGAATTGTAAGCTCATTAAATTTTTAAATTTTGAAAATTTTGTGGTACCAAAGATAAAAAAATTGGTGTAGTACGAGTGTGTGAGATTGAAATGATTTGAAAGACACGCAGGACGCAAGGACTCTGTGAGCGTGACGTGCCTGGCATCTGGAAACTACAAAACATGGCCCACATGTAATTTATTTAAGCGTACGGAGTACGCTCTCCAGAGCCTTGACAACCTCACGACACGCCATGGTGGGCCCGCCGCCTTCCAGACAGCGACAGCAACTCTGTTTTTTTATTTGTTTTTTAAATATTTTTGTCGTTTAGGTATGGGGGACTGTCAAGATTGCAGTTTTGTGTGACAGAATGATGACCGAACTTTCCGCAATCATGACAAAATTACGATGTACGAATAATAGTCACGAGATCATTGAGCTTCTAATTGACGCCCGTTTACACGTTTTGGCCATATCTATTTATCAGAGAACATTATCTTAAATTCGAATGGCACGTGTCAAAATAATTTAATGCACCCATTGTTAATATGAAGTTCGGTAAGTAGTGAAGTTAGGTTTCATTTATAAAGAATCCCTAAATTGACTATAATGCATCCATTGTTTAGGAATAAAGGTTGAATATTGGGTATTATTATTAGGGGAGAGGATCCGGTACATTCATAATGACACTTTTCAAAATTTTACAGTAGAAAATAAGCATGTTGTTTTTATTAATAAAATTATTTTTCCGATATAATTATTTTTACAATTTATTTGGCAAGTTTTCTATTTATAAGGTTTTAGGTTTACATCATCAAATATGATGCCACTTTAACATGTTTTTTTTGTCGAGGTGTTCAGAAATCCAAAAAAAAGTGAGATTGATAGTTATGCACTAAATCATGTTTTATTGGTGTTTTGATGTGGCATCACATGATTTGTTGCTTTTTAGATCTAAGGAATACATTTCATTCAATTATGGGTAGTCATCATCAATACTAACAATTTTGAAGTCACAATTATATGTCAAATATTCTTTGCAATGATTTTTGGCTTAGATTGTGTGAGATTTTTTCCATCAACGTTTCGGATCACACTTCATGATCCATCATCAAGATGAGAGCGGAGCTAAAGGAGAAAATGATGGATCACAAAGTGTGATCCGAAACGTTGATGCAAAAAATCTCATACAATCTAAGCCAAAAATCATTGCAAAGAACATTATGGATCGTGGAAACTTGATATCATTGATCTCAAATATTGTTAAAGTATTGGACATTAAATGAGATGCTATAGCAACTATTGGAACATGTTCAAATACAAGTCCTTTCCCCTAAAACAATCTTGAAACAATGATCAAAGGTTTAATTTGGAGGTTGTCAATGTAATTATTTTGTTTTGGTGTTTTTACTATTAATGAAGGATTCATCTTTAAGAATTGTTTTTATAATTTTATTGTTTCATTATTTTGATTGTGATTAATTAAAGATTTAATTTTAGCTATTATTATTATTATTTTTTTATTAAAGTGATAAGAAAAAGACAAACAAGATTTAAATTTAAAACAATCAACCTTCACTAATAAATATTAAGTCAAAAGTTCAAAATCATGTTTAAATGTCACGTTATATATTAAAATTATAGATATAATGTAGATATTTAAGGACTTAAAGTTACAAAACTATAATATCTATTACTTCAATTTTATAAGCATACGATATTTCATGGTTAGTTTCACCTTTCAACTTATTTAAGAATTTAAAATTAAAAAATTATTAATAATCATGACCTCAATTTTAAATTTTAGAAGCATATGAGATCTAATCCTATCTTTCAACTTATCTAGATGAGGCACAATTATAAACTAAAAGTTCTTTGAAATTAGAGACATGATCAACATGTTTTTGATAAAAAAACATATTGTATTTTGAATCAAATTTTATGATTTATCAAGTAAAATGTGTGCAAGAGTTTTTATCAATATTTTGAATTAGATTTTATGATCTATTATATCATCCATACAAAAGCATGAGCTTTAGATTGAAGCTTCTTCATCTAAGAGTCAAAGATTGAGGCGTACCCATTCCACCAAAGTTGTTTGGGACAAAATCTTAGCCTCATCCCTTATTCATCGAATCTTAAGGGTTTGAACCTTAGAGAATGGCGTAATCAAGAAAAACATATCATCATTCTTACATATTGTGCTCAATCAATTAAACTTTACCCCTAATCAAACTCTAATAAAAATCATTAATTTAAAAAATCTTTGCATCAACGTTTCGGATCACACTCCATGATCCATCATTTTTTTTCTCCTTCAACTCTCTACTTTCATCTTGATGATGGATCCCGAAATGCGATCCAAAATATTAATACAAAAATCATTATACAATCAAATCATTGTTTTGTAAAACTTGATATCATTACTTAAAAAATCTTATCCACAAAACATGATGATTCAACCATTTTAAATAATAATTCTCTTTTAAGATAATTATGATCTGGTCAACTGACATTATTCATCAAAATTTGTCAGAACACATCATCATTTCATTATCTCGTCCTTTCTCAAGGTGGGCTACATAATATGACCACCACTCCTAGCAAAGACAACGAGAACACAAACTAGACTAGAGAACAGAGATTCTCGACCAGAGGGAGGCTCATAATTACAGGCCAAACCTCGTTGTTTGCGCAGAAGTGCAGACAAAGCAAGCCCTGGAGGCTGGTCACATGAGGATCGAGGCTGGGCGTGCGAATGTCCAAACCCTGTTTGACGAATGGAACAGAACTAAAAACAAGCACACGAGCAGGCGGCATTGATTTGAAGCGAGAAAAGGCACGGACGGAGGCATTTTCTGCATTTAACGCATGCCCTGCATCGTCTCAGACAACAAACGCCTAAAAAACGGTGCTCCCTTCAAAGCATCACGCTTCAGAGCTGACTGTCTGTCATGCTAAGATCAACACAGGAAAAGCAAATGTTAAAAGAAAAATACGCATAATTTATGAACAATCCAGAGCACTCGTCATTGAGGTGATCATGTAACGCATTGGTTTGAAAATCGCACGCTTCAGGGGGAAGTATCTTGTCAGCTGCGTTTACAGAGAAGCATTTAATCAGCAATCGGGGTTTCTATCGTTAAAAAGTTGCTGTCGCCTTGGGATTCGAACCCGGAACGTTGCCTGCCTTTTCTTGTGGGGGATTTGCAGCCATTGAAATGCGCACACCTGGTGGAAAAGCTCGTGATGATCAGGATTTATGAGTGGGAGTGATTAGAAGCTATAAGAACAGAGCATTATAGGGTATAGCTGCTGTGTATAGATCTCTAAATCAATTCAAGGTAGGTCTTCGTGGAATGTCCAGACAGTGCACGCCGATGACAGATACATAATGTATATATAATGAGGGGCAAGCACAAAACATTAATGATCACGGTTGCAAGTGCCGAGCCCTCTCGAACACCGTATTGTCTATCGATGCATATTTGACCGTATTTAGTACTTGGTTGAAATTTAGAATATGACATGGTTTTGGAATTACTTAATGTTTAAATATGCATCTTGAGTGTTGATACACATTGTCAATTTGTGTAACTCTCAAATATAAAGAAAGGTCAAGTATAAAATTGACAGTTCACTTAATTTATAAAATATCGTCACCAATTTCACAATCATATGGGAGAAAGGATGAGATAGTTGAGCATGTCCCAATACTTGTTATAATATTGGTTGATTTAATGTTCAATATTTTTATTAATATTGTATCAATACTTGTGACTTTAAAGTTGTTAGTGTTGATGATGAGTACCCATAATTAAGTAAAATGTATTCCTTAGATCTAAAAGCAACAAATCATGTGATGCCACATCAACACACTAATATAACATGACTTGTGCACAATTCTCTGTCTAACTTTTTTTGGACCTTTTTTGACACCTCAAAAAAAACATGCTAATGTGGCATCATATTTGATGATGTGACCTTGAAACTTTAGTTATAAGCAAGGGACTTGCCAAATAAGTTGTTGTAAGAAATTGGGAGTAATTTGAGATTTTCATATAGGATTTTGAGAAGCGTGAAGTTAGGGTGCTCAACACTAGGTCCTCTCCCCTATATAAAGATCGTAATTATATGTACAAATATATAAAATAATTTTTAAAATAATTGGTAACTTTGTGTTGAAAAGTTAAAAGAATAATCCTAGGTCTAGTTTAGGCCCATGTTGTAGAATGTATATATGTAAGAAAACAATCAACTTAAACTAATGTAAACAATTATAGTTCGACAAGATTGATAAGTGTATAATGTTATAAATAGAATTAGATGAAGATGAAAAGATTGCTTAGTTTTATAGTCAAATAATGTAGGATTTTGGCAAACTTTGAATATTTTGCTAATCCACTTCAAAAAATGTGGCCTCTTTGTTGGGTAAGGACTTACGGTTCTATACCTAATCTCTACTATATTAGAGGATAATATTGTAGGTTTCATAAAAGTCCATAACCATGAACTAGTCATTTACTTGCAAACATGTTTTAGTCAAATGTCTTAGTTCTACTCTTCTACTCAATTGATCTTTAGTGCTTTGTTGTGATTCTTATGTCAAATTGTAGGAAAAGTACTATTAAAAATACTTTTGAAATGTTGTTGCATGATTGAAGCCACGAGGGAATTTCACTTTAATCAATTCCCCTAGAAAAAAAGATAAAATTAAGTGCAACATATGAATGCCTAAAATTTAGCTTGTTATTCTTTGTAGTGCACCAAATCCAAGTGTTTTTTGTTGATCTCCACTTTAAATGCTCTAGGATGAGAGAAGGCATGTGCTTGTGAGATCGTTTTTCAATTAAGAGATAGTTAGAATGAATATAGTAAGTGTCTCTATATACCACAATGCAACATAAAATCGTGCTAACATGTGTTTGGTCAGCTTTGTGTGGGAAAGGTAAAGAGGGCTAGTTGGTCAAATTTGAATTTTTAAAATTTATTTTAGACCAATCAAGTTTAATCCTGCCTCATGACAATAAATCTCACTTGGGATAAATTATATAAGCTAGATCATGAAAAATAGAGGATCACTGAGGATCAATGTATGAATAAGCACTTGGTGCAATCTAGGTTGGGAACTAAACACCAACCTAAATCTAGTAGCCAAACAACTATGAAAAAATTCACATGGCTTAAAGGTTGAAAACACCAAAATATTATTTAAATTAAAGGTTACAAACAATTTGAAACCATCCTAAATTGATTACACAAACATAAATAAACTAATGGGTCGTTCAACACTAAAGATGGATGAATTTTTTTGATGAGCCTAGTTCATATATTTTCTCCAACATATTTTATTTTTTCTAGACCATCCCCTTTGTTAGAACACACAAATAGACTTAAGAGGGGGAGTGAATTAGTATATCCCTCAAATTAATCCAATTTAAATTTATCAATCAAAGTTATTACTATCTTAACCAGATAAACCATTCAAAGAATAAGCACACAAACTACAACACCAAATTTATGTGGAAAACCCTAAAAGGGTAAAAACACAGTGCAAAATTTGCTTGGAGATACTATCCAAATCTAGCTTGACAGAGATAAAAATTTTTTATAACTCAGTTTTATGGCTTCAACCAAAGGAAGTTTACAAATCCCTACCAATTACATCACTTAAAAAAATATGTTGCAACCTCATAATACAACACTTGACGAATTAGATACATAACTGCCTCTAAAACACCTTTATTGCCTCCAACTCACTACCTTCAACACTTCACTAACACTCCTCTACTTTCATCTCACTACCTCTAGCAATCACACATGCACTTTTTCCTTCGGCTCACTACCTCTAGTATTTGCTTACACACTTTTTTCAGCTCACTACCTTCAATAGTTCACTTATACTCTTTTGCTTTCGTCTCACCGCCTTTGGCATACAATTATATCAAATACTTCTCCGCATATTCACACTCATTCCTCTACCTTCAACACACTCCTTTTGGAATATACATTGAACAATCAACATATATATCACATCTACTTGATCTTCCATTTATATCTTCTGCAAGCTTCAAAAAGTTTCTTCTTGTCAACCAAACTAAAATGTATAAACATGAAACATGCAATGACCATAATGAGTCAGCTCCAAGACATCTGAGAAAAAGAGAAATTGAATGTGGTCCAAGCCATGAGATAAGAAGCCCAGTTTTAACTCTACATGCAATCCCATGCTAGTGCACACTACAAAACTTAGTGCAAGAAACTTAATGTACCAAGTCATCCTAGAAAACACTTAACCCTCCAAATATTAACTCCAGACAAAAGTGGTACCGGAGAGACAAGATAACATCACACATATTACATTACAAGAATCAAATGATATTCAAAAACATTTACATGTCCTCCATTTACAACTTCATGCAACATTATACTAGGACAAACAAACATACATAGAACTAGTACCTCTTGCAAACCCAAACAACACAATCTTAAGATAAAACATTGAGAAATCAACTTGCGGTACACTTCAACAACTAAAAATCGAAGGGAGAAAGAAAATAGACATTTTAAGCTCATTATCCAAACCGTAAAGACACAACATTGACTACGGATAAATGCAGAGCATTTCTCTAAACCTTCCATGACTACAACACAGTATTCACTTTGCTCACTCAAGAAAATTTTGTGATGACTTCTATGTTTTGAACACAATAACACACATGCTTCACACTTGATTTTGTCTATATTTTAAACTACAAGACCTTATCCTCAAATGTGAAAGAATGCAAAGCATTCTCTGGATATTCAATTTCTCCCTATTTGAAATCAAGGGAAAAGGGCTATAGGTCTTCAATTGAGTTTGCCACAACATATAAGCTACCGTTGACTTCACAAGCCTTATAATCTTTCTACCTACCCCCCCTAAGAGGTAGCCTTCACCAATCCAGGGATAAAATGTGTCTTGAATTTCTCCCCTAGATAGATGCACCAACTATGCATCTAGTTAGGAGGGGCAACAACCCCTAACTTCTATCTAAATATTCTCAAATGTATCCTTTGAAAGTGCCTTTGTAAAGATATTTGTAACTTGTTCCTTTGTGGGAACATATTCCAATCTTACTTCTTGATCAACAACTTTCTCTCTTAAGAAGTGATTCCTGATAGATATGTGATTGGTCCAAGAATGCATCACCAAATTCTTTAAAATATTGATGGTGCTTGTATTATCACACATAATTGGAATGAGCTCATTAGACATCACCTTGATATCCTTCAAATTTTGTTTCATCCACAACACTTGGGTACAATAAGATGATGCAACAATATACTTTGCTTCTGTTGTCGATAAGGACATTGAGTCTTTTTTCTTACTGAACTAAGTGACCAACCTATCTCCCAAAAAAAAATCTCCACCATTGGTGCTTATTTTGTCATCAACACTACCAACTCAGTCAACATCAATATATGCATTTAAGGAAAAATCATTATCTCTTTGATACCACAATCCATAGTTCAAAGTGCTCTTAAAATATTTGAAAACCCTCTTGACAACCTTTACATGAGTTTATTTTCAATTAGCTTGAAACCTTGCAACCAAGCAAACAACTTGCATAATATCAAGCCTTGAAGTGGTTAAGTACAATAGGCCCCCAATCATAGACCTATATAGAGTTTGATTAGCCTTAGGTGACACATCATCCTTACTCAAATGACAACCTACTATCATTGGAGTACTCATTGATTTATAGTCTTTTGTACCAAACTTCTTTAGCATTTTGGGTATGTGCAGGATCATCATGGAAAAAACAGGCCCTTAAGTGGCAATAAAAAGACAGAAAATCAGAGTTAGACAACTTGATGTAAAAATTTGAATAGGTTATCTATATTATTTCAAAAAAATGTAAAAATACAATCTGTATAAAATTGAATGTAGTTTATAAACTACTAGACCTTTATTTAAAAAAAAAAAAATCTATTTGGTAAAAAATTGAAATATCAATGCAGTAGTATTTAAATTTCAGGGTAAAAATAAGAAGTAGATGTCTGTTTGACCACCCTAAACACAATAAAACGATAATATTTTTTTATAATATTTTAGACATAAGTAGAGGACTCATGTCCCGATGTGATGCATATTTTTTTAATAATTTTTTTCTAAGTAAATAATTAATTATGATTTTTTTATTACAAATTTTTAAAAATATAAAAGCTCGTCTATCTAACCACCTTAACTTGGTCAAAAATTTATGAAATTCATTTTTTATTTTTTTAATCCTATAGTATGTGAAGTATAGAATGTGACGCATGTTTCAGATTCAAAAAATGTGATATCGTTTGAAAGTTATAGATGTTTTTCAATCAGCCTATTAATTAGGACTTTATTCGTAATTCTAATAGAAAATGAATAATAATTATTTATTAAATTCAAAGTAAAGCATAATTTATATTGGTGGAAAGCTGAGAATCTCCTCTAGAAACCCTTTTCGTTTAATCAATTTTTGGTAAAAAAAATTCATCAGCCACATGGGCCATCATATGGCTTACATATCACCACTTTTTGGCCCATCATGATCCTGCACATACCCTTTTCTTGACATATTTTGCTTGAGAGATAAATATACCATTATCTGATTGTGTAATTTGGAACTGTCCAAGAAAGAATGACAACTCATCTAACATGGAAATTTCAAATTATTTTAATATCTCTTCAATAAACCTCTTACACATTTCACCATTTCCACCAAAGATTATATCATCAACATACACAACACCAATTAGAATCCTTTCATCCTCTATTTTGATGTACAAATTACTATCTGTGATACCATTCATGAAACCTTATTGAAATAGGTAATTTTACAACCTTGCATACTGAACCCCAAGGGATTATTTGAGACCATGCAACACCTTCTTAAGTCTACATACCATTTTTGGGTCTTCTGATAGCTAAAATCCATCAAGCTATTCTAGATGTAATCTTTTTCTTCTAATTCACCATTCAGGAAGACATATTTCACATCCATTTGATACAAATTAAAGTTCTTGTGAATAAAAAATTCAAGAAACATTTTGATAGCCTCCATTCTTGCAACTGGAGAAAATGTTTCATCAAAGTCAATTCCTTCCACTTGTGAATATCCTTTGCATACTAACTTCTTGCTTTATTTCTCACAACCTCTCCATCTTCATTAAATTTTTTCTAAATACCCATTTTGTTCCTATTACATTCTTGTTTGCAAGACTTGGAACCAATTCTCAAGTTTGATTTTTCTCAATCTAATTTATCTCTTCTTCCATTTCTTGTATCCATCCTTCATCAAGTTGCTAGCTTCAACAAAATTTTGTGGTTCTATGCTTGATAGTGCATAAAAGTTCACCTATTCATTTGTGTTTGCAAAGCTTCTTCTTGTCTACACTCCTTCATTCTTGTCTCTAATGATTTAATCTTCTGAGTGATTTTTTTGAACATACTTGGCAGGAGTTTTGGGGATCTTCTATGGTTTCTTCTCTTCAACCTCTTCTTCTTCTTCTTTTTAGTGAGCATGTACATTTGACCAACAGTCTTCTTGCTCAAGAATTTTTTGATATGAGTCTTAATCATATTTGAAATTTGCACTCTCAAAAATCTTCCTTAGCCTTTTATTATAACATTTGTATGCTTTCCTCCTAGTAGAGTACCCAATAAATATTCCTTCATCAAATCTTGAGTCAAACTTCCCTAGACCTTCATCTCTTTTTATAAAGCATATGCTTCCAAAAATTATGAAATACTTGCCAATTGCTAGTCTTCCATACCAAAGCTCATAAGAAGTTTTGGTGCTATACACTCTTAGTTGACCTCTATTGAGAATATACATAGTGATATGAACTGCTTCTTTCCAATACATATCAAACAACTTAGCTTCATTCAACATTGTTGTTTCCATCTCTTGAACAATTCTATTATTTCTTTCCACTACATTTTTTCGAGGAGTTATAGCAATAAAATAGTGTCTTTTTATCCCATACTCTTCACAAAATTCTTCAAATTCATTTGATGTGAACTCACCACCTCTATCAAACCTTTAACACTTGATTCTACCATTTTAATTGTCTATCATCGACTTGAAAATCTTAAATCTACTGAAGTATTCTAAATTTTCTTTTAAGAATGTAAACTCATATCATCCTAGAGAAATCATCAATGAGTAACATGAAATAACTTTCACCTTGAAGACTCTTTTTCTCGGTCGATTTGCATAGATCAATATGAATTAATTCCAAAGATATTGTGGAAGAATACTCCTTGGTCTTGAACCTTATTCTTGTCTACTTTCCAATTTGACATTCCTTACACATGGTACTTGTAGGCTTGACAATCTTTGGCATGTCTCTCACTGCTTGCATGGATATGATATTTACCAGGTTATCAAAGTTGATATGCACCATTCTCTTGTGCCACAACCAACACTCATTTTCTTGTCCCAAAAGACAACTTCTTCCATTAACACCTTTTAGGCTGTACAAAATGCTTTCTAATCTAGCTCCTGCCACCAACTTTCTAGATTTTATTTTTTTGATTTCACACCCTTGATAATGAAATATAAGATTTAATCCTTTGTTGCACATCTATATTATACTAAGAATTTTATGCTTGAGAGCTTCAACATAAAGAATATCTTTAGTTTTGGATTTTTCATCAATGCTTAGTTCCCTTTCCACAAATATTTGCTGATGAATTATCTCCAAACTTTATTGATCTGCCATTCCATTTAATCAACTTGATGAATTTTTTGTTATCGCCAAGCATGTGACTTGAAAAACCACTGTCTATTACCTAGAGATTTATTTAGCCTTGAGCATAAAATTCTATTTGGAAAACCATTGAATTTTCATTTCTTGCTTCCTTGAATTTCTCAATACCATCTGCCATTTGAATTTTTTATTTTACTAAATCACTTTTTCTATATTTTTCTATATGTCCAACACTTTTGCAGATCTAACATGTCACATTGACATCCACCAAAGACACAAGTACATTTCTACTTACAAAATTTATTCTATTCATTTCATATTTGCACTCAACAATCTTATGACCATACTTACTGTAGATGAAACAATAACCAAAAATGCATGATTGAACCTATTTACAAAGAGTATTCTTGCATGATGAGATCTTTCTTTATGTCTGATATCATCTTCTTGCCTTCCAGAAATAGATTTCTCCAATTCATTTTTGAGTAAAAAGATCTCCTTCTCAATCTTTTTATATTCACTTATTTTGGCTTTAATCAAGGCCTTCTACCTTTTTTTCTATTTCCTTGCACATTCCAGATCTTCAAGAGTATAGACAAGTTCACCTTCAGAATCAACTTCACCTTCTTCTTCATCCACAGTTTTTCTTGAACTTCCAAAGTTCACAATGGCCATAAATAGGGATTCATCTCCAACATCATCTGATGTGCAGTGATCTACTTCATTTGAGGAGCAATATTCTTCTTTGGAGAGGAGGTTCCTCTTGAAACCCTTGTTTCTACTTTCATTCTCACCAAAGTGACATTTAGAAGCATAATGACCAATTCTTCCATAGTTAAAACATTTGAATGGTAATTTACCCTTGTACTTTCTTGATCCTTTCTTCAACTTTCTCACAAAGTTTGCTTCTTCTTCTTCAAAATCACTATGTGAACTAGATGCTTCTTCTCTCTTCACATATTTGAATGTGGGTTGTCTTTTGTGTGTAATTTGAACTTTATTCCTCATCTCATTAGTTGTGAGGGATCCAAACAACTCTTAGATGGAAAGCTTTGTCAGATCCTTGGATTCTCAATTACAAAAACATTTGAGTCAAATTGGTGAGGGAGAGTTCTCAAAACTCTCTTCACCACCTAAAAGTCAGTTATGTCTTCTCTAAGACCTCTAATTCCATTCACAACTTCATATACCTAGACTAGATAGTAGGCTATTTTCTCCTCTTCTTTCATCTTTAGATTCTCAAACAATTTTTTATAGGATTGTAACTTTTCTTGCTTCATACCATCATTTCCTTCATAGAGATTCTTGAGCTTATCCCATATCTCCTTAGGATAGCATTTTATTTTCTTTAGTATTATTTTCATGAGCCTTTTTGGCATTTGGATCAGTGCTAGGATGACCAGGTTCAATATAATCATCCTTGGAAGCTCTCAAAATATCATAACCAAGCGATGAGGATAGGCATCCATCCTCACACTCTAGAAGGAATAATTGTTTCTATAAAATTGTGGTGCCTTAGAAGAGGACTCCTTTTGAGCCATCTATTATAAATCAATATCTAAATTCATCTATTAGGCTGCACCAAGGAACTCAACTCTAATACCAATTGCTAGAACACATAGATATACTAAGAAGGGGGTGAATCAATATATCCCTCAAATTAATCCAATTAAAATTTATCAATCAAATTTATTACTATCTTAATCAAATAAACCATTCAAAGCATAAGCACAAAACCACAACACCAAATTTATGTGGAAATCCCTATAAAGGAAAAACCATCGTGAGAAATCTTCTTGGAGATACTATCCAAATCCAACCTCATAGAGATAAACAATATTTACAACTCAATTTTATGGATTCAACCAAAGGAAGTTTACAACTCCCTACCAATTAAAACACTTGAAGAGTTTGCAACCTTAGAATAGAACACTTGATGAATAAAATACACAATTGCCTCTGTAACACCTCTATTGCCTCTGGTTCACTGCCTTCAACACTTCACTTACACTCCTCTACTTTTAGCTCACTACCTCTAGCAATCACACATACACTTCTACCTTCGACTCATTGTGAAAGGAAAGGCGAGCACACAAATGCTTCCCTAATACAAATAAATTAGGGAAGAGGTTATGAAAATTTGTTTCAAATCCTTTTAGTTTCACAATTAACCTTTTAGATTGTACACACATTTAATTAGCTTCAAATTTAAGAAATTAAACACATAACACATAATTTATGTGGAAAACCCTTTCAGGAAAAATGCACACACCAAAGAATATATCAATTGTATTACAATAATATGACAATAACATACAATATTCAAATTCTATGTTCTTGGGTGTTGACTCACTATGATAAAATTATAGATTGAATCTGAAAGCATAATGACGTTTCAGAAATTACAATCAAGCTCATACAATGCACTAAGGCATTAACATATTTAAATCACTCATACATAGGCATCTAACATTGTCATGTGTCAACTCCATAGTCTCTACATGTATGCAAATTGAAACTGACAACATACACAAATACCTAATGACTCGAACAATAACTTGTCAGACATATAACAACATACACCAACATGAGAGCACATGCAAGGCATGCAACTCCCAAAAAAATTAACCTTACATGCAAGGAATTCCCATAGAGAAAATCAAGTTAGCTGCCAAATTTGAACTCATCTTTGACTCCTCGTCACTCCCAGTTGCAACTTAGTCTCTATTTAGCACCTTTCCAAAATTGCACCAAGTAATAAATTATAAAAAATGACACATGTCAGTAGGGCACACCTCTAAGATGTTTTCACAAGCATCTCTTTCCAAATGAGTGCCCAAGTGACAAGTGGCAGAATTTTGTACCTTTAACCAAACTTGTAGGAATCAGACCCATAGTCAACTTGCTACCAACTTACCATCGGGTCCCACCAATGGAAAAATGTCACTATAATGCTCCTTTGAGAAGTTTTTACAAAATCCTTTCTCCAAATGAGTGCCCAAGTGACAATTGGCACAATATTATGCTTGTACCTGACTTGTAGTAAAATTGCGACAAACTCACCACCGACTTGCCATTGGGTCTCACAAAGTGATTTATCAACTTAGAAACATATTATTTAGGATTTAATAAATTAAAACTCCAACATAGGGGTTAAAAAATATTTTATTTCAACATGGGACTCACTAAGGTTGAGACACCTTAATCCCAACATTCTCCCACTTGTCGAAGATGTTACAAGAGTCTTTGTATCATCTCTTAGGCCACAAGGCCTATAGAACTAGCACACCATCTGAACGTCTATGTGCTCACTGGCTTCGCCAGTGCATCTACAATGTTAAAAAAAGTGTCCACCTTTTCCAAGTTAACATTTCCATTTTCCACTGTAGCACAAACAAAATGGAACTCCACATCAATGTTCTTTGTTCTACCATGGAAAGTAGGATCTTTCACTAGACATATAGCACTCTGGCTATCACAATAGATAGTAATCTATCCTACATCAAAACCAATATTTGAACCTAGTCCCTTAAGCCAAACAAATTCCTTATAAGAATGAGTAGCTTCCATATACTTAGCTTTAGTAGTGAACAAAGTGACTATAATGTTTTTCTTACTCATCCAACTAATTGAAACACCAAACATCATAAAAACATATCCACTGGTGGATCTCTTTTTGTCAATGTCACTTGCCCAAACTAAATCTACATATCCATGAATGCTCACTGAATGTTGAGGTCTAGTAGGATAACCATGAAAACATAGGGCATACTCAGAAGTATCTCATAAGTACCTGAACACCCTCTTAACCATTGATGAGTCTAGTTTATGGTCTAAATATTGATAGAGTTGTCCATTTCCTGTAGTTATCATGAAACTTTGATACTTGGGAGTTGATATTTTTATAATATTTCCTTGAAACCATAGACTTTGGACATGACCTTATTTTCATCTTTCAAATGATATTGACATGCTATAGGAACCATCTGTGTTAATTTTTCATGTGATTAATGAATGCTGCTTTGGGATAATTATGGATATGAAATTGTTATGCGTACTAAAATTGTCATGTAGATATAATTAAGGCCTACGATTCAGGAAGATTCCACCAACTGGGAATCTTCTATATCAGTCAACAAGGTGGACATTCAATGAGGGAAGGCTCTCGACAATAGAAAGATTCCTCATGCAAATCAAATTGTAATTGTCTTGTAATGCTATTAATTTCCTGTTGAGAAGATTTAGGCATTACTATTGTGCCAGGGTTGTGTTAAGGAAAATATGTCTGACATATTTTGTGCATGTTTAGCCACCTTTCCACTCTTTCTATGCTTTCCATAATGTGGCATCCTTCGGTTATGTCAGATTTGACTGCGTTGCTAGTTGGCTAGATAAATAAGACTCAGATGCTCCCTCAGAGGTCTAACAGTCTAATAGGAAGATTGCTGAATTTGATGTACTCATACTCTTAAGATTTTTTAGCAATATAATTATGTGGATTGTACTCATGTTTTTATACTGAATGAAATGAAGTTATAAGTTCATGCATATGAGTTTACCTTATTTTTAGGGAATAATTATCCAAGGGGTCCACTTGGTGAGTATTCCATCCTTTAGCTTAGTTAGTATTTTCTGTTCAGTAATTAGTTAAAAATCTGGCATTGACTGTTCCTACAGCCCCTAGAATTCCATTCTACGATTGTTCCGATAGCCAAAGTAGACAAAGTAGTTTCCTGTTTGTTCACTTAGATTTTCATTTCTTTCATGCATTTCAGTTTAGTCTAGTTACTGGTTTATGTTCAATATTTATGTTATTTCCTTCCAAGCAATTTACTTTCAACATTGTGTTTTTCTTAGCTGTAGGATAGATATGGCTACTTTGGATTCCTAGTGCACATATAGTGCTGACCCATTTCAAGTTTATGTCCCTTGGTTGAAAATTTAAATGCACCTTCATGATTATTGAAATAACTATTCAAGTTATATGTCCAATCTCTGAATTACAACTGCAAGGGCTTAGTTGTTAAAACCATTGTAGGAGGCTGAAATTTTTGGCGCCGTTGTCGAGGATGGTGTTAAACTAGGAATTTCTTTGGAGTCATTGGTAGTTTTCCTTGTTGTAGTGTTTTTGGAAGCTGTTCTTAGTGTACCCCTCATTTAGAAGTAATGTTCCCCCTATTCTTTTGCCGATTATTTGTGTGAGATGGTTGATACTGCATTGATACTGTATGCGTAGAGGGAGGAGGAGAGATAATCATGGGAGATTCCTTCCTAACAATCCTGATTCATTCCAGCTAGCTGAGTACCAAAACTTGCCAAGAAATGAAGAAGAAGAGCCACACCCCTTGCTGATATATTTCTAGATCTGACCAGTTTTGAAGTTTCCTCTAAATATCAAAATTTGATTGAAGACCCCTTTCCTTTGGAACATCATCAGGCAACATGGGTGATGCAAATGGAAATAGACCTAATAGACCTAACCAACCAACTTTTCCTTTCCCCATTACTCATCAGAATGAAGTAGACAACCTCAAAAATATCCCTGCTTGAGTCCTTCCTAAGTTCTATGGAATTTTCACAAAAGATCCTGATACATTCTTGTTTGAGTTTGATATACTTAGCAGGAGTTATGACTATACCACTAATGCCCATATGCTTAAGCTATTTCCTACCACCTTGAAAGAGGCTGCATTAAGATGATTTATGAGCCTTGGCATAGATACTGTGGAGACACGGGAAGACATGAAGACAAATTTCATTGAGAAATACTAAGAGTATTATAGGGGCAGTGACATGAGAGGAGATGACATTTTTAGGATGCATCAAAAGGAAGATGAGAGACTGGAAGATTACATTTCAAGGTTTTTGTTTTGCCTACAAAAATATCCACACCATACACTCAATGAAGAATCATAAAAGATGATTTTCTTGAGAGGAATTAATGACAACTGCACAGATGCCTTGGACCTGATGGGAGGAGGAGATATCACCCAAGTTCCTTGGGAGGATATCAATAAGATATGTCAAAACTATTCTAGGGTAGCTTCAAAGAAAGGGAGAGCTTACCAATCCTCTATGGGTAAGTCATCTACCAGTGAAGTTTCAAGGATGGAGATTACTCACTTATTGGTAGACTTCAATCAAGACATCATAAACAATCTCGCTACTCATGTGGATTCACTTCAGGCCAAAAAGAAGCAAGAGGGGGCATATGTAATGTTGGTAGAATACTGCCCTCATTGCAGACAAAAGAAGAAGGACTGCAAATGCAAGATGATAGCTACTATTGATAGCAAGTAGATGGAACCCGCATTCAAACCAATCCAAGGTGATGAAGACCAAGTCTACTATGTTGCACAAAGGAGTCCATGGGCTCCAAGACAGGGCATGCCACTAGATCCACTATCTTTTTCTAGGCCATATTTCAATTCTTATTCATCTAGTAATCAATGGAAACCCCCATATCCATGTAATTATTGAGGATATCCACCACAAACTTGGAATAAACCTCCAAATTCTTGGACCAATCACCAAAAATATCCACCCCAATGGCATCAACCTTAGAGGAATTGACAACATTTTCAATGAAATTGGTAGCCACCCCCAGGAAACTGGCAACAAACATCTCAATGTAGGGGAGGACAACAATGGCCAAACTAGACAACCTATTACATGCAACCACCTTCTCAGTCCCAAAAACCTGCTATAATTCCTTCTCCTACTAATCCAAGTTCAAATGCACCTAAACCTACTCAGCTACTAGGCCAACCCACACCTAACCCAAATAATAAACCACAAAAACAACCAATATACTTTGTTGATCCAAACTAATTCCTTGCATATGCTGTGAGTGTAAGTGACATCCAGTTACATTTAGGAGCTACTTTGCTAGCTCCTTCCACACCTATTATCATTGAACTTCCTATGGAAGAGGAGGGGCCTCTAAATGCCCCTATTTAGCCAAGTGCACCTAAAAATCTTGAACCAGTCCCAATCAAGCAAACTGAGCCAAAACCACCATTTCTCTAGAGATTGGAAACTGTGAAACAAAAGGAAGAAAAGGGGGACACAAATTATGACATCTTAGATCAGTTGAATCGTATATGTGTCCAAATACCTCTAATTCAGGCCATAAAAGATGTTCCCATATATGGAAAAGCAATCAAGGAAGCATGCCTTAAGAAGCCAGGCAGGAAAAAGAAAGACCCCACTACAATTCATGTGGTGGGACAACTTGCTGAAATTATGCTTGGGAAAGTGACTATTCCTAAGTACAATGACCCAGGGAGTCCTATGGTAGGAGTTGTTATATATGAGATGCAAATAAATAATGCTCTAATTGATTTGGGAACAACAATAAATGTGATGACTAAGGACATCCTACAACAACTAAATATTGCAAGCATGAGACCTATTCCTACTATCCTGCAACTTGTTGATAGTTCTACTGTTAAGCCTAAAGATATAGTGGAAGATCTAGTGGTAAATTTAGACTCTTGGGAGTACCCAATAGATTTTATGATTCTTTCCTCCTAAAGCCACACTAGGTTCGTGCCCCATTATTCTTAGAAGACCATGGTTAGCAACAAAAAATGCTTATATTGGATGCCAGACAGGAGATATGACCATTTAAAATGTGAAGAGAACCAAAAATATTGTTCTGTACCCTCCTACTCAGCCATCCCATGATAATGATGATTTGATATGGCCACATGTTGGTGAAGAGGCCGAGGAAGTTAATTCTATGGCACAACTTATGATGTTAGGCACAAGTCCTTTCCTATAGCTTCAAGATGAAGATGAAATGATGTCTAACACAATTCAAAACCATTATGAGGTAGAGGAAGCATCATCCTCTCATGTATTTGATTATGCTAATACAGTGAAGACACTCTTGCACACTCATCCTGCATCCGCTCATCTTGCACCCATTCTTCCTGCAAACATTCTTCCTACAACCAAAATTCCTAGAAAAAAATGTATGTTTCATGAATTTATACCACATGAAATCAAGATACCAAGCATTAGTGAAGTAGCTATGGTAGAGTTAACTACACAAGTGCAAGTGTCAGAAGGGAAATATCTGAATATCAACAATAAACTGAGTGTAGAACAACAATTGTCATTGGAAAACTGATTGAGGGCCCACCAAAATGCATTTACATGGGACTATCATGATATGAAGGGATTCCTAAGTTTTGCACTCATAGGATATATCTAAGAGATGACTATACACGAGTGAGGCAGCCACAAAGGAGAATTAACCCTACATTGAGATTGTAAAAGGGGAACTAAAATAATTGCTAGATGCTGGATTTATCTACCCCATTTCAGATAGCCAATGGGTGTCCCCATTGGTGATTTTTCCCAAAAAAGGAGGGAAGTGATGAGTTTGTATTGACTACATGGAACTTAACTTTGCCACAAAAAAAGACCATTTTCCCTTACTATTCATAGATCAAGTTTTGGACTCACTTGCAAGAAAGAAATACTTTTCTTTTCTTGATAGATTCAATGGCTATAACTAGATCCAAATTGCACTAGAGGATTAGGAGAAGACCACATTTACCTATCCATGGGGAACCTATGCCTACTCACTGCTTCCATTTGGCTTATGCAATGCACCTGCAACTTTTTAGAGGGTAGTCATTAGCATATTTTCAAACATCTCTCATGATTGCATGGAAATTTATATGGATGATTTCACTACTTATGGTGCCGATTTCAATGAAGCATTGAAAAATATTAAGAGAGTACTACAGAGATGTGAAGAAAAAAATCTATCTTTAAATAGTGAAAAGTGATTCATGATGATGCAGGAAGGTGTAGTTCTTGGCCACTACATCTCTAACAAAGGAATTCAAGTAGATCCTACAAAGATTGAGGTGATTAAAAATCTTCCTATCCCTGCAAAACAAAAATATGTTAGGAGGATTTTTAGGACATGAAGGTTATTACAGGAGGTTCATCAAAGACTTCAAAAAAATGGAAACACCATTGTATAATTTCCTAACTAAAGATGTTGAGTTCCAATGGACAAAAGACTATGACATGGCATTTTCTGACTTGAAAGCAGCCTTAACCCATGCTCTTGTGCTCAGGGGACCTAATTGGGAGTTTCCTCTTCATATCCATATAGATGCATCAGACTATGCTATAGGAGAAGTTCTAGGACATAAAGAAGGAGCTATTGAAAATGCTATTTACTTTGTCAACAAAAATCTGCAAGGAGCCTAATTCAACTATACAGTAACAAGAAAATAAATTTTAGTAGTGATCTATGCTTTAAACAAATTTAGGCATTAAATAATAGGGTACCAGATCTTTGCGCACATCGATCATGCAACCATTAGATACCTCATGATCAAACCTCTAATTTCAAGAAGGCTAGCAAGATGGTTATTGTTGATGTAGGATTTTGACATAAAAATTGTCGATAAACCAGGGAAGGACAATGTTGTTGTAGATTTTATTTCAAGGTTGACTACATCAGAAGAAAATCAAGTCACAGATGATTCTTTCCCTGATGAGCACTTATTTTCCATCAGTGTGCAGACACCCTGGTATGCTGACATAGCTAATTTTTTGGTCATAGGGAGAGTCCCTCCTCACTCTCTCCAAAAGAGAGGAGAGTGCTCATTGAAAAATATTTTCCTTTCTCATGGATTGTTGGATGTTTGTTCTACACTGGACCTGACTAGGTCATGAGGAGATGTGTGAGAGAAAATGAGGCATATGATATTTTGCATGCATGTCACAATGAACCCAGTGGAGGACATTTTGCAGCCGAGAGAACAACAATGAAGATTTTGAACACAAGATATTATTGGCCAATGCTCCACAAGGATGCAAGAAGATATATAAGGAAGTGTGACAGATGCCAAAGGATGGGCCGACCAACAAAATCTGATGAGATGCCACTTTGTCCCCAGGTAGTAATCACTCCATTTGATAAGTGGGGATTGGAGTTTGTAGAGCCCATTGATCCTCCATCAAAAGGTAAATCCTATATTTTGGTATGCACTGATTAGTAACTAAATGGGTAGAAGTGAAGGCCATGAAGCATGCAAGAGATAATGAGGTTGCAAAATTTTTATATGAGGAAATTTTCACATGGTATGGAGTTCCAAGAGAGATAGTGACTGATCAAGGGAATCAATTCACTTCAACCCTTGTTACAACACTAGTCAATGAGTACACCATTAGGTACAAGAATTCTACTCCTTATCACCCCTAGGACAATGGCCAACTTGAGGTGACCAATAGAGAAATTGAAGCCATTATGATCAAAACAGTGGCTATCCATAAAAAGGATTGGGCAAGCAGGCTACTAGAAGCTGTTTGGGCCTATAGAACTACCTGGAAAACAGCTACAAGATTCACTCCATTTGAGTTGTTGTATGGAAAGACAACCATGATGTCCATTGAATTTGAGCATAAGACTCTCAAAACTATGGTAGAATTGGGGATGGATATCTCTGAGGCACAAAGAGATAGAATCATGCAGCTGAATGCTTTGGATGAGATGAGGAAGGAAAATTTATATCTCACAGAGGTAGTGCATAATCAACGAATAAAGTGGCATGATAAATTCATCAAGGATAAGAAATTTCAACTTGGAGATTGGGCACTGCTCTATGACTCAAGATATCAGGATAATGTAGGAAAATTACAGACAAGGTGGCTCAGACCATATGAGGTGGATGAAGTATTTTCCAATGGAGTTGTTCAACTTACTACCATTGACCTTGTTAGGTTTAAGCTACTGGTGAATGATCATTGTCTGAGATTGTATCACAAGCCAACTTCTAAGGAGGAGTTCCTGCAACAATTCACTCAGTTTGCAACACCTGAACTTCTTACAATTGAAGGAAGTGGACCTAGTGTCCCTTCTTCTAGCTAACTAAGGTATGTAACTTGTCATAATAAATACTTCCACTTATTTGGGGGTCCACTTATTCACCCATCCACCCATTCATTCCACCTTTCTCTCTCTTCAATTCTACCGTCATTTCACTTCATTCCATTCCACTCCGCTTTCATTAATTGCTCAATGAATTTCTTGAAAAGTGACCGGTACTTTCTCCGTAATCTTTGAAATAAATCTTCCATGAATTCAGGTATGTGCACATCAATTGTTATATCTTAATTGTCTTTTAGTGCATTTATTTAACTGCTGTGAATTAATATGGATGTTTTCCATAGCATGTAATTATTCCCCGCCCCTGTCAAATCGACATTCCACCTCACATGTGAGGACACATGTGCAATTTTAGGTTGGGGGAAATGTGTCAATGTCATATCCGCGTGTTTTTCTATATTGGTTCACGTCAAAAAAATTTAAGTTATTGAGCCAATTTGAATTCTGAGTAAGGTGATGGCTTGTATGTGTGAAATTACAATCCATTCCTACCATTTTCCTTAATCATAGCCTACATTTATTAATCCTTTATTGATTTAGTTTCTCCTATCACAATCTTAAGCCAAAAGGTAAAATTCAGATGACACTAGCATTGGAAATTTAGTAGAGTTGCAGGAAGGAGAAGTTTGGATTTTAGACGAAGATTGTAGGAATAAAAACTTTGCAGAGTGACTATTTGATTGTAGACAATGGGAGGTGGGTTGATTCCAAATGAACCCATGGTTCATGATGTGTTATTATAGGATGCACCTTGCTTGGATGAGTCTAGAAACCATGGATGGCTAGATTATTTCTTAAAGCTAGATGGTTTTGATGAAGATGTTGCATTGAAATTCACCTAGTCATTGTCTAAAGGGAAGGCCGTGGTAAAATGATTGGAAGTCACAGCTATGAAGGAAATAATTGCAGAAGTTACAGGGTTGCCTACTGACGGTGAACAGTACCCTACTGCCAGAGATGCCAGGTCGGTTAGGGCTAAATTTATAGAACCTAATGACCCTCTGTTGAGTGTAGACAATCAAGGTGTGATGAGGAATTCTCTACCTGAGCTATGGAAGTAGGTAGCAGTTTATGTTGTGAAGTATATTACCTACGAAGGTCACCGGTCAAATTTGCATTTTAAACTCCTGAACCACATGAGGCACAAAAGGAGAATGAATGTCTCCAATGTGCTATACCACCTTCTTTCAATCATGGTAGACGAGACCCAGAAAGATAGGGACAATTCTATTTCCCACCATTGTTTGATCAAGCTATTATTTGAAAAGTCTCTACATGATGTGTCCGATATTTCTCGGGAAGAATTTTTGAATATTGATCAAATTAGACTAAAGCATTTACGACCTAAGGTTTTGACTCAACCTCGTAGGGTTGGTAAGAGAAGGAGCAATGCTGGGGCCACTCCTGGTGCCTCAACTTCTAGCGCAAGACCTAGTGGAAACCCTCCTGTAGCCAAGCAAACTATTGAGATTAGTTCTTCTGAGGCAGAGCATTTCGATAGAGAGAGTTCCTCTCCCAATTTTGATGATGATGTCCCTCTTCGCACCTTAATGAGAACTAGGGCATAAAAGAAGAAGGAAAAAATAAAGGAAGGAAAAGATAAAAAGAAAATGGAAGAAAAAGAAGTTACAAGCTCCAAGAAATGGAAGGTTGACACTGTGCTTCCTGTAGAAAAAGAAATCCCTCCTAGAAAATCGAGATCAGCTAGGCCAACCATTGATGAAACTCTAGAGGAAATCCCTAGGCCTAGAGAAACATTGTGGGAGGATACAGAGGCTCCAATGGAGCAAGTGAATGTGAAGGAAAAGGATATATTTGAGGAAGCAACAAGCATGATTTTGGTAGACCTTGCTGATATCATAGAACAAGTTGAAAAATAGGCGTGTGAGGAAAATCATGAGTTCCTGCAGCATGAGCAAGAACAAGAACTTGAGCCCCTGCAGCCAGAATTGGCCGAGTGAATAGAAGCCCTACAACTGGTACTCTACCAAGAGCAAGAACAAGTGCTAGGTAAAATGATGATAGGAGTACATAGGCCCTATGATTTTTCAATGAACATGGTAGTCCTGAACTTATGGAAAGAAATACAAAGGAGGGAAGAAGAATGGAAAGCAAAAAAATGTAGGCTAAAGAAGGAAATTGAAAAGAGAGATGAAGAGATTGAAAATAAGAATAAAGAATTTGTTGTTTTAAAGAAGAAGGTGGATGACATGAAGAATTTAGTACCATAGATATTAGAATGCAAAGATCCTCCAAGGGTCTATGCTCAATATTTAAAGGAGAAGCACATTTCTTTCAAGCTAGCAAGAATTGTTTCAAGTTTAAATCCTTCCATTGAGACCCCTATGGAATTTTTTAGTGTTTATCGGATTGTTCCTCTTGAGATGAAAAATTTGTTGTGTGAATTTTATTTACATAATTGTGCTATGACCAATGATCATGATTGTAATCCACTGTTATATGTTGGGGATATCCAAATGAGGGCATTCATATCTTGGATACATAATGAAGTTAGTTGGGGTAAGAAATTCAATACTTATAGGAAAATTGAATCCAACATTCCCTTGCTCATTAGGTCTGAATCTAGACATCCAGGAGACATTTTCAAGGATTGGAACAAAATTTTATACCGACCAGGCTATGGTAGTAGGATCCTACCTGAGAGAGAGGTAGTTTATAAAGAATACGAGGAGATGGAAAGAACCACACGAGAGTTTGTAATGGGATACCTGTCATAGAGATGGAATAGCCTAACTGATGATCTAAAGCAAGATGAGCCTCATTCCACACACAACTATCCTGCAACACTTAAGACATTTGATAGGTATATGCAGATTTGAAGAACAAAAGGGAAATTCTAGCTTCCACTGATTTTTCAGCCACCTATCCTACTGTGGCCTATGCCAAACTTCAAGTATTACAGGTATGACATAGTTGATGAGAGACAAAGATGGAGCAGGTTAGATAGACAACAAGGGTTCTATTGGGATCCTAATTGAGACATAAAAGAAACTGATGTTAGACAAATTGCAATTGTAAATTTCAGGGCATTGACCAAATAAAAGCACAAATCTTCCTCTGCTGGAGGACCAACAAGACATTAGGTTGGGGGGAGTGATGAGTCTATTTTATGGTCTAATTCTTGATAGAGATGTTGTCCATTTCCTATAGTTATCATGAGACTTTGATACTTGGGAGTTGATATTTTTATAATATTTCCTCGAAACCATATAATTTGGACATGAACTTATTTTCATAACTTTCAAATGATATTGACATGCTATAGGAACCATCTATGTTAATTTTGATTGTGATTAATGAGTGTCACTTTGGGATAATTATGGATATGTAGTTGTTATGCATACTAACATTGTCATGCAAATATAATTAAGGCCTAGGATTCAAGAAGATTCTGCCAGCTGGGCATCTGCCATATCAATCAACAAGGTGGACATTCAATGAGGGAAGGCTCTTGACGGTGGAAAGATTCCCCATGCAAATCAAATTGTAACCACATTATAATTCTATTAATTATATGTTGAGTAGATTTAGGTGTTATTGTTGTGCTAGGGTCGCGTTAAGGTAAATATGTCTAATAGATTCTGTGCATGCGTAGCCGCCTCTCCACTCTTTCTGCGCTTTCCACAATGTGGCGTCCTCCGGTTCTATCAGAGTTGACTACCTTGCTAGGTGGATAGATAAATAATACTTAGATGCTCCTTCAGAGGTCTAACAATTTGATAGGAATATTTCTCAATTTGATGTACTCGTACTCTTAAGATTTTCAACAATACAATTATGTGGATTGTACTCATATTTTTCTACTGAATGAAATGAAGTTATACGTTCGTGCATTTGAGTTTACCTTAGTTTTAGGGAATAATTATCCAAGGGGGCCCACTTGGTGAGTATTCCATCATTTAGCTTAGTTAGTATTTTAAGTTCAGTATTTAGTTAAGAATCTGACACTGACTATTCCTACAACCACTAGAATTCCATTCTGTGACTGTTCCTACAACCAAAGCAGACATAATAGTTTCCTGTTTGTTTCTCAGATTTTCATTTTTGTCATGTATTTCAGTTTAGTCTAGTTATTGGTTGAAGTTCAACATTTATTTTATTTCCCTCCAAGTAATTTACTTTCAACATTATGTTTTTCTTAGCTATAGGATAGATATGGCTAATTTGGATTCCTAGTGCACATACCATGCTGACCCATTTCAAGTTTACATCCTTGGGTTGACAATTTAAATGTACCTTCATGATGATTGAAATAACTATTCAAGTTAGATGTCCAATCTCTAAATTACAGCTAAAAGGGCTTAGTTGTTAAAATCATTGTAGGAGGTCGACAACCATATCCCATTGCACCCATCTAGGATTAGCCATAAATTAAATATGGAATTCTATTGCTTGAGTGATGTTTGACCTCGTATAGACCATAACATACATCAAAATACCAACACTCACATAAGGAATTTTGGTCATGCCCTTCATCTCAATAGGATAGTTTGGAGAATCATCCACATAAAGATTCATCCCTTACATAAGTGAAACAACTAATTATTTGTAAGAATTCATGCCGAATCTCTCTAACACAAAATTGACAGACTTACTTTAGCTTAACTAAATCTTTTTATTATCTCTATCTCTTCTAATCTCAATCCCCATAATATACCTCACTACACCTAGATCTTTCATCTGAAACTATGCTGACAACTAAGACATCAAATCCAAAATCATACTTTTTCCATTCCCAATAAACAACATATCATTCACATATAGGACAATAATGAGAATGCGCCCATTATCAGTCTTGCAATAGACATAATGGTAAAATTTGGATCTTAAAAATTCCAAGGACAAAACTTAGTGTCATACTTTTGGTACCACATCCCAAGAGATTGTTTCAAAACTTAAAAAATATTTTCTCAACTTGCATACCACATCCTCTTTTCCTTTCTCAACAAAATTCTCTATTTGTGACATATAAATTTTCTCCTCCAAATAACCATGAAGTAAAGATGTCTTCACATCCATTTTATTAGCTTCAAAGTCATGAGCTATTGCAAATAATAATAATAAATGAATGGATGTCAACTTGGCTACAAGAGAAAAAGTCTCCCCATAATCTATGTCCACCTGGGAATATCCCTTTACGACCAACTATGACTTATAATTCTCACCATTACCACCAATACCCATTTTCTTTCTGAACACCCATTTGCATCCAATGGGTTTCCATCCATTAGGAAAAGGTACCAGATCCCATGTAACATTATTTTTCAATGCCACCATCTCTTCATTCATGGCTTCCACCTAGGAATCTGCATCATGCATACCCATAGCCTCTCTAACTATCCTAGGATTTTAAATATTAGCAATTAAAGTAAAGACGCAACTAGAATCCAACATATAATACCCAAATCTATTCAGTTGTCACCTTTCTCATGTAGACCTCCTCAATGGACGAGGTTGAGGTTTTGGATCTTATTTAGAGCTATCAGAGCTACTAGAGCTCTCCTCATCATAAGGTCCACTAGGAGTGTGTAGCTCATCCTTTACAAGAGTACTTGGAATTTGAAATACCTCCTCTTTTTTTCTCTTCCTTCTCTAGTTGTAGATCAACTATGGAAGGTTTCAACTAATGGAATATGACACTTATACTATAGAGAACCTTCTTTGTAGAAAAATACCAAAGCTTGTACCCCTTCACACCGACAACACAAATGATGAAGATACACTTCATGGCCTCGTTATCCAACTTGGATCTCTTCACATTAGACACATGATCATATGCCTCACAACCAAAGACTCTGAGGTGTCTCATCAAGGGCTTCTTACTAGACCATGCCTCAATGGGTGTCTTTTAGACAAGTTCCAAAGTAAGATACCTATTAATCAAGTAACATGCAGTAGCTACAACTTTGGCCCAATTTTTTTGTTCAAGCCGAACACTACTTAGCATACTCCTAGCCCTCTCCATCAATGTTCTATTCATTATTTCCACAAATCCATTTTTTTGTGGGGTGTATGGAGTTATCTTGTGTCTCTCAATTCCATGGTCCTTATAGAATCAATTGAATTTAATAGAACAAAACTCACCATTGTTATCCATCCTCAAGCATTTAAATTTTCTACTAGTCTGGTTTTCAACCAAGGACTTAAACTCCTTAAACTAATTGAAAAATTCAGATTTACTTCTAAGGAAATACATAAATTTCATTCTAGAATAGTCATCTATGAATAAGATAGAGTACATGGATCTAGACAATGAAGGAACATTAAATGGGCCAAACACATCATAATGCACATAATCCAAAACCCTAGAATATTTATGAGAATTAGAATAAAAATAAACATAGTGTTATTTTCCATATATACAATGTTTGTAAATACCAAAATCGAGATTGTAATAATCAAGGCCTTCAACAAGACTTATGTTTTTAGGGCTCTAAGACTCTTCTCAGCAATATGGACAAGCCTTTGGTTCCACAAAATTGTTTTCTCCATTGGGAGCTTCATATTCAAAGCATTAGCACCCTTAGGTACCCAAAAAACATGACCATCAGATGTAGACACCATAGTCTTATTCTCTTCTTGATCTGATGGTGGAGATGAAGAATCCATAACCCTTTTCTTAGCTTCATAGAAGTACTATTGCAATAAACTATTTATGCATCCAACTTATATAGAGTTCCAATCCAAACACCCTTAGCAAGAACCATAGTACATTTGGTCATCTTGCATTTTCTACTTGATAAAATAACCCACACTCCTACATCAACAAGCTTAATCACTGAGAGTAGGTTTTGTGCCAAACCAGGCATATGCAAAACACCATCAATTCCCCTCACTTTACCATTAGGGAATTGAATCCTAAATCTTCCTCAACCAACAATCTTCAAGTGAGAGTCATCACCTAGATACACCTTCCCTTTGTCATACTCTTCATACTTTAAGAACCAACCTCTATGAGAGGTTACGTGGAAAGAAGCACCTAAATCAATCAACCACACATATTCTAATGTATACATTTCCAAGGCTACGATAAAATAATCTTTATCATCCTAAGAGGATATATCAAATTTAGAATTAGAGAAAGAATTTTTTTTATTTTTCTTCTCCTCCTTACAATCTTTCTAGAAATAATCGGATTTACTGCAGTTCCAACATTTTTCCTTGGAATTTTTACCAGGTGGTCCCATGAGTCTGACAAAGAACATAAAAGTAACATGAAATGGTCCTTTTCATAAATCTTCACACCAATAGAACCCAACTAAGCCAATAGCATATTGAATGAATTCAAGTGATTAAAAAATGATCCTCCTTCCTCCATCCTTAGAGAATGAAAATTATTTCTCAAGAATAAATTATTCACCAAGGATTTCCCTTGATAAATGTCACCAAGCTTCATACAAAGACAAGTTGTAGTCTTGTGCTCATGGACATTCAGGAGCACAAAATCGGCCAAACAGAGTCATATTAAACCCTTGGCTTTCCAATCATGTAGATCTCAATCAACTTGGGAGCTTGTTGTTTTTTTACTAGATATTGTAGCTCACATATCTCGGTCTATGAGCATATCCTCCATTTTGAGTTTCCACAACTCAAAATTTCCTCCATTTAATTTCTCCATATCTATTCTTCTAGATGTGTTTTCCATCTTTAAATTGCAATAAGATTTAAAATTTCTCTTTGAAAGAACTCCCATTGAATCTATGATCCCTTAAATATTTTCCCTATTCTAAGATGCAAAACTAACTAATAATGCACTAAAGGTATAAGAAAAAAGATACACCTCAAGACTAGCCTAAGGAATGACTATGCAAAGAAAGATAAATAAAACAAAGATTGCAAATGGTTATACCTTTGAGCTGCAAATTACTTGGTTGGCCCTTGATCTTTTAAAGTTTGTTTGCTCCTTGGATGGCTATGGAGGTGACTAGATGCAAGATGAACAATATGATAAAATGAAAGTATTAATGGCTAAATGGCTAAGTGTTGCAAATGAAAAAGTGGCAAGAGTTTGGTATCAAATGCATAATTTTCCTAAATGAGAGAAAAGAGGGGGCATTTATAGAGGGATTTGAATTCTCTAGAGAATTCAATGGTTGAGATTAAGCCAACAAGGCCAAGATGGAGGGCTATGGTGAGTTGAGAACTCACAAACCATCACATTTTGACATGTGGAATGTGAGATGTCTTAGATGAGATGATGTGGAAGTGAGGTGGAAGGAAGGCACATGATGTGGAGGGAGGACAAATATGTTGGAAAAAGGATGATTTGACATCTCAATGATCACATAAGGAAGAGGAGAATCTTGGGTGAATAAAAGTGAATTAAAAATTCACATAATTGAAAGAATCTAGTGGATAAGACAAGGTTCCCAAAAAGGTGGGAACTTGCCAAATGTGAGTGATGTGACAAGTCAAATATTATAGAAGACTTTGGCACATGTGATGTGACAAGTCAAAGGTTCTAGAACTTGCATGGGGAAAAGAAGATTCTTTGGAGGAATAAAAGTGAATTAAAAATTCACATGGGGAAGAGAGGAGCCTTGGATGAATAAAAAGGAATTAAAAATTCCTTGGGGGATGGAGAGAGTTGACCAAGGTACTGATTAGGCTTAACTAATCAGTGATTAAAAGATGATTAGTGATTAAGGAAGATTATAAGCCAACTTGAAAAATTTGGAGGATGTGACACATCCTAATCAAGGATTAGGCATGTGCACATCCTTAATGATGAGATTAGAAGATGGATTAAGATTAAGGAAAATGATGTGACATGTGAGGAATTAAATAAATGCCATATTTATTTAATTCATTTGATGAAAAGGGGGATTAAAGAGATAAGGTATTTAATTATTAACTAAATACCTTAGGGATTTGGAAAAATTAAGGGTATTAATTAGATAATAGTGATCTTACCTAATTAACACAATCAAAAGGATGTTTAGACAAAAAGGGATAAATTTGGACAAATATAAGTGTCCAAATTTAGGTGTCTACAAAATCTAAATAAGGACAAAAAATAATTCTAACCCTCCAAGGATAGAAAAGATAGCTAGAATCTAATACCAACTAAAAGGAAAGACAAGTATGAGAACCAATGATGAAGTGACAACAATCTGCCACCTCATTTTTTGAAAAACTCATGTGTTGGACACCTACGCGACGTGCTAGCGTCCTGACGATTTTACGAGTTTGAAATGAGGAATATCGAAATATCGACTCATGAAACATGTCCCTATAGTAATATTTCTAAGTGTAACAACTCCTCCCGCCCTTCTAGAAACAAAAATCCCTTTCTTTCTCTAATTTTGGGGGGTTCTTTCATATTCTTGACTTGATTCCTTCAATTTCACTTTAGTTTTTGTTTCTCTTTCTTGCGATATCTCTTCTACAAGTAAAGCTCTGTCGGACTGAGGTCCCTCCAATAGCCAAAGCTCTCTTGCCAACATACAATGGTGTGTTCATGCATTCAAGAGGGGATTGAGGAATATTAGTAACACTCTCTTATTCTTGTCTATTTGTGAATAGATTACTTTTTTTACTTTCTATTATGTGGCGTGGGTTTTCCTCCTTGAGTGGGTTTGTTTTCACCACTCTTTATTTATCTACTTTGTCTACTTTTTATATCTATCTAGCTATCTATGGAGGTGGGAACACCAAAATGGGGGTTTGACTATGGAAAGCCTCAAAACAAACACATCATTTTTCCTTGTTCATCTTTGTGTGCAGTTTACTAAGGTGAAGCTTGGAAGAAGGTTTGAAGTGATCGGTTAGTTGTAAGTTTATCCTTGACTCCCCTTTGTATTTTATATTGTTTCTTGATTTCTATTTTTCTAGTTTGTTGAAGAGACCTCAAGTTTGAGCATATTAGTAGGACTTTAGCATCTTTGTTCAAGGTTTAGGTTCTTTGTTTTCCTTGGATGCAGATGCTGTTGAGAAATTATGTCTCAACTTCCAG
Source organism: Sequoiadendron giganteum (assembly GCA_007115665.2). NCBI lineage: Eukaryota > Viridiplantae > Streptophyta > Pinopsida > Cupressales > Cupressaceae > Sequoiadendron > Sequoiadendron giganteum. The sequence continues at coordinate 229,436,638 of CM021100.1, read as the reverse complement.
CTTGAAGTCCTCGTTTTCATGCCTTGGTGATTTTGTGTTGTTTACAAAGTTCTGGCGGAGGCAGAGCCAGGATGGAACTTGGAATTGTTCTGTTTGCCTAAGTTCTAAGTCTCTGGCAGAGGCGGAACCGGGATGGAACTTGGCATTGTTCTGTTTGCCTAAGTTCTGGGTTTCGGTTCTCGTTCCTGCTCCGACTCCACTTCTTACTATCTGTTTCGCTTCACAGGTTCTGGCGGAGGCGGAACCAGTTTTGGGAGTTGGCAATGTCTGTTTGCCAGGTTCCTTTTTTCAGTTTCTATTCTGAATCTGATCCCGACTCCTGCTTTTACGATCTGGTTCTTCTGGATGTTTGGATTCTACTCGGGGTGTTTTCCTCTGCCTTGTCTTGTTTTTGGATTGTTGTTTCTTGCAGTTGGCGGAGGCGGAACTGAAACTGGATTGGTTCCTATTCTTGGACTTTTGGTAAAGTCCTATTTCTGTTCCGTCCCCGACTCCGACTCAGGTCTTTTGTGTTCCCGTCTTGGTTTGACCCTGGGTTGACTTTACCTAGTCAGAACTATTTTCGATGAGTTCCTCTTTGCCGTGGGCGGATGCGGAACCGAAATGGTTCCTGAACCTGAAATTTCGGTGGAGTCATGTTTTGACTCCAGTTCCAACTCTGACTCCGACTCCAACTCCGATAGTGTGTATTTTCGGTGGAGTCATGTTTTGACTCCAGTTCTGACTCCGACTCCGACTCCGGTAGTGTGTATTTTTGGTGAAGTCCTGTTTCAAATCCTGTTCCGACTCCAACTCTCACATTGCTATTTATGACTTGAAGTCTTGTTCGTGCCCGATGTCTGTTTGACCGTTTTGGTTGCTCTGTCAACTGCAATTGCTGATGGGTCTTGGACGCATGGCACTTGGTTGAATAGTGATTGGATGGATACCAAGGTAGTTATTGTGGCAGTTGCATTTGTCAACGAAGGGTGGAGAGCTCAACCGTTTTGGGTATGGATTTGAATGCAATGACGACTTGTTGCAAGAGATCTGTCAGATCTGACCAGATGCATGATTTGAGGATGGACTTCATTGCTCTTCCGAGTCAGTTACATTTGGATGAGAGATGTGTTATTTCTCAGAAGTTAGACAAGTTGTGTTGAGTCATGAAGCTGCAGAGCAAGTTGAAGTCACGAGCTGAAGAACAAGAAGGACGTGAGTTCTTGAAGAGGGTTTTGAACTGTATGTTGTGAAAACATTGTAACAGTGGATCTGAATCTCTCTGAGTGATTGTGAGTTGAGCAAAGAAG